>JAPFFF010000060.1:0-600000 GCA_039105265.1 Tritrichomonas musculus | reverse complement strand
TTCCAAATTTAAGTTTTCTGGAAGCAAAATATTGTCAATTGGAAAGTGATGGTATGTTTAAATATGTAATTACTATATGATTAAATTTTAGTTAATTGGATAAAGAACCAATTGATATTTAAGTAAATATTATCAAAATAAAAATGATTATAAAAAAAAAACTATTTATTCAAACTATCTCATCGCCAGCGATTTAGAATAGGCTAAAAATACCGAATATTGTTAAATTAATCTGTTTTAAACACGCAAATCATAAAATTAATTGTTTTAATTGACTTTTATTTTTGATCATCAAATCTGATATCTTTTTGTATGAATTTATAAACGTTCATTTCATCGGTTATTTTAATTCATGTTAGTTTGTTGGCAATTTGCTATTACTTAAAAAATCAAATTATTCATTTGTTGCTGGAAAAAAAGCAAATAAAATAGATTTTTTCCTTAACGTCTTTTTGTCAGATTTTCATTCAAAACTAACATTTTCCTCAAAACAAACATAACTATAAAACAATATTTAAAATAAATATGAGAAAGAAAATCAGCCTTTTCAAATTTTTCATCAGAAAGCAAGCACGTCCCAATCTTATGCTAATTCAACAATATAAAATGATCATTCTTCACAAAATATAGCAGTTCAGCCAATAAGCCATTATCAAAGTTCAAACGTCATAAGCTGGTCAGACAATGAATAACGATTGATCTAAAATTGAAAAGCATTAAAGCTTTTTTAAATAAAGAGTTTTGTGAGAAGGCAAACCTCAGTTAATTTATTTACAAAAAAAAGAAAATTTTATGTTTTGAACTTTCCTCAGTTCTTCAGCCCCAACTGAATGTTTTCCACTACCATTAAACTTTTTTCGATGGCCGCCAAACACTAGAAAAAATTCTGGAAATTGAAAACACATTTCATCTTTTTTTTTTTTTTTTGGGAGATATTTTTTGCCCCCAATCTCATTTGACCCCAACGGTTAAGGTCAATATTGACCCTGTATCGTACTTCAGAAAAAATCGGCGAGAACTTTTTTGCACTTTTGTGAAAAATACCATGAGTAGCTTACTCACGCTTTTTTTGCGAAAATTTCAAAAAAATCATTTTTATTATTAAAAAGCAGCTCTAAATGAAATTTCTTCCATCCCGAGTAAGTTATTCGTAATTAGTATCTCATTGTAGTATTTATTAATCCAATTTTTCCTTTTTTTTTTTTTTTTGTTATAATATTATTGATATCTCTTTATAAAAAAATATATAAGATTTTCTTCACATATTTGTGCTTATGATGTTATAAATAACAATAAATGTTTACTAATCTTTTCAAAATTATAACATAGCATTATTTGTAAAAAATTAAATTCTATGTTATAAATTTAGCGAAAAAAGCGTGAGTAGCTACTCATGGTATTTTTCACAAAAGTGCAAAAAAGTTCTCGCCGATTTTTTCTGAAGTACGATACAGGGTCAATATTGACCTTAACCGTTGGGGTCAAATGAGATTGGGGTCAAAAAATATCTCCTTTTTTTTTTTTTTTTTTTTTTTTTTTTTTTGAGTATCTCAAAAAGTTGAGAATTATTCAATTTTTCTTTAGAATTTTGAATAGGTCATTCAAAATTGAGTTTACTGAAAAGTTAGGTAGACTTCAAAAAGGACGAAACCGCATACCTTTTACAACATTCAAATTTGAAGGAATCAATCAAAAATTTCTATGTGTTTTCACAAAATTGAATGTTGTAAAAGGTATGCGGTTTCGTCCTTTTTAAAATCTATCAAAAGTTACATAACATTTTCAAAACTAAAATATCTTATAATTTTATATTTTGTTTTCATCAAAATTTGAAATACAATCTTCCATTTCATGTTGAATAAACTCTAATTTTTCATCAACCATATTGTTGAAATTAATTTGATACAAATAATTCAAAATGATAACAAGAGCATTCAAAATTAATAAAATATAATTCTGAGTTGTAGATTTTATCTTAAAAAAAATGAAAATAATAATAAAAAATTTCTCATTTTTATTAAAAAGAATGTTTAATTTATCTGAATAATTGAATTTTATCATTATTTTCTGAAAATATCAACAATAAATTCACCCATTGTGAAACAAATGTGACCATTATCAGAATAAGAATAATAGCAACTTCCATATCCTCTTACCCTAAGAATAGCGACCCAAATTCCAGTATATTTGCTGTCGAATTGTTCTTTTATATACTTTGCGCAATCAAAGTGACTTGTATAGTGACGAAGACCATATCTTGTAGTGTTTATTGCAAAATTCTTTTTATCATAATCCATCGAATTTTCAAGAACATTTACTTTGTCGTATTCACCTTTATCAGATAATTTAATCATTTTATCTCCAAAGCTCATTAATTGCTTTACTCATTTCTTTCATTTGGTTTTGCATATTTTTAACCATTTCCACAAGGGATAAAATAGTGTTTTCATCTATAGACAAAGTCATTTATTTCCAATATATATTTGTGAAATGACTGCCATGTTTTTTTTTTTTTTTTTTTTTTTTTTTTTTTTTTTTTTTTTTTTTTTTTTTTTTTTTTTAATTGGATGTCATGTTTTTATAAAATTTTCTTTTTTTTTTTTTTCCCCTTTGTAATAATATTCTAAAATCAAGCTATTATTATTTGTTAACATTATAGCATCTTGTTATGTCCAAATGTCACTTTTTTTATGACATTTTAACCAAAATTTTTCAACAAAAAAAAGTGACATTTGGACATAAAAAGCAAAATATTTTTCATAAAATTTTTGATATCTTTTTTGGTAGGTTATTTTTACCTGTTAACGAAGAGAAAAAAGAGGTCAGAACCTCAATCCGAAATCACCTTTTTCAGTATAACGTTCAAAAAGTGGTAATTTATCTGAAATGTGATATAAAAAGTGTCTCATTTCTCTTTTTTGAAAATTTTGGATCATTTCACTATTATTTTGGATATAAATGACCATTACAGTTGATGAAGATGAATTGCTAAAGTTTATTAACCAAATTAACCAAATGAAAAATGAAATGAAAAATACTCAAGAAGATATGGCTAATAAGCATACTGAAGAAATGCAAGATTTAAAAAAGCAATATGATGAACAAAAAGAAATTAGAACAGAGATAAACGACAAGCTCACAACAAAACTTGAAGAAAATTCCAGACTAATGGATGATATTCATCAATGCAATAGTTTGATTGAAACCATCAGTTTAGTTTTTGTGAGAAGGCAAACCTCTGCTAATTTTTCTAGTTGCTCTCAATTTTTTATATTTAAAAAAATTGGAAGATTTAGTGTTTTGAACTTTCCCTAGTGCCTCCGCCCAAACCAATTGTTTTCCATTACGACTAAACTTCTTTTGATGGCGGCTAGACACTAGACGAAACTCTGGAAATTGAAAACACAATTTTTTTTTTTTTTTTTTTTCATATAGTATATTTAATTTTTTTTTGTTTATTTTGATTTTTTTTCGGTCAAAAAGTTTCCACAATTTGATAGAGTGAAAAATAATCATGAACTTTTTCTTGGAGCAAAAAATAAAACATAACTTTTTCTTAAAGATAAAAAATAAAATAACTTTTTGATGCAAAATGTTTATGACAAGAGAAACCAAATTGACCCTCAATTATTTTTCTATTTATTTTAATCGTTTGTTTTTATAGAATACTTGCTTAAAATAGAACAATGTTCTTGAAAGAAAAATATATTATTACGCCATTATTATCTAAAGCATAGACACTTTTTGAGCTTCGCTCAAAAAGCGGCGTTTCTTGCAATTTCCTCAAATCAGATATTCAAACATCAAAACCAGCTATACCCAAGTTATTACATATCCGAAATGAATCTTATGCTTGGACACTTTTTGAGCGAAGCTCAAAAAGTGGCCTTTTATTATTTTCAAATTTGATTTCTTTTCAAAACTTACATAAATCAACTTCCATGAAGAAAACAAATGAAATATTATACCTAATAGATCTCAAGAATGACAACTTTTTGAGCTTTGCTCAAAAAGTTGTCATTAAATGATATTTATTTTTGATTGAATTTCAAAATACAAAAAACATTTATGTATGTTCAATGATTATAGTTTATTAAATGATTTATGATTATATCGCGCGTTAGTTTTCTTGTTTTTTTTTTTTTTTTTTTTTTTTTTTTTTTTTTTTTTTTTTGAGTATCTCAAAAAGTTGAGAATTATTCAATTTTACTTTAGAATTTTGAATGGTTTATTCAAAATTGAGAATAATGATCAGTTTCATAACATTTTCAAAATTAAAAAAAAAATAAAAATAAAATAAAATTATTTTACTAAAACAGATTTTTTAAGATATATATGAATCATATTATTAAGTTTCTAGTAAACTACAATAGCAAGCAGCACGATGAGCAGCAAGCAGAATTCTGAGATGGCACTGAACCTGAATGATAGTTGCTTGTGATGTTCGAATTTTGATAATGGCTTATTGGCTGAACTGTTATATTTTGTGAAGAATAATTACTTTGTATTGTTGAATTATGATATGAATGGGATGCATTTGTTTTCTGGTGAAATACACGAGAAGGCTGATTATTTGTGAAATAAAATGCTGTGTCAAGTGATTGTTGATGATAATGTTCTGAATAATGTGTTTCTGAATAATTTTTAAGAGTTATATCTATTTCTTGTAATGGATAATCGTTATTTGAGTTCGCATTCTTTTGTTCTGATGGTTGTGTTGATCCTTTGCTTTTCTGAGGTTTTCCATTGATATTCGATTCTGAAGAATCTGTATTCTCATCTCGTGATGGATTATCGTTGTTTGCATTCGCATTCTTTTGTTCTGATGGTTGTGTTGATCCTTTGCTTTTCTGAGGTTTTCCATTGATATTCGATTCTGAAGAGTCCGGTTCTTCATCTCGTGATGGATTATCGTTGTTTGCATTCGCATTCTTTTGTTCTGATGGTTGTGTTGATCCTTTGCTTTTCTGAGGTTTTCCATTGATATTCGATTCTGAAGAATCTGTATTCTCATCTCGTGATGGATTATCGTTGTTTGCATTCGCATTCTTTTGTTCTGATGGTTGTGTTGATCCTTTGCTTTTCTGAGGTTTTCCATTGATATTCGATTCTGAAGAATCTGTATTCTCATCTCGTGATGGATTATTGTTGCTTGCATTCGCATTCTTTTGTTCTGATGGTTGTGTTGATCCTTTGCTTTTCTGAGGTTTTCCATTGATATTCGATTCTGAAGAGTCCGGTTCTTCATCTCGTGATGGATTATCGTTGTTTGCATTCGCATTCTTTTGTTCTGATGGTTGTGTTGATCCTTTGCTTTTCTGAGGTTTTCCATTGATATTCGATTCTGAAGAGTCCGGTTCTTCATCTCGTGATGGATTATCGTTGTTTGCATTCGCATTCTTTTGTTCTGATGGTTGTGTTGATCCTTTGCTTTTCTGAGGTTTTCCATTGATATTCGATTCTGAAGAATCTGTATTCTCATCTCGTGATGGATTATCGTTGTTTGCATTCGCATTCTTTTGTTCTGATGGTTGTGTTGATCCTTTGCTTTTCTGAGGTTTTCCATTGATATTCGATTCTGAAGAGTCCGGTTCTTCATCTCGTGATGGATTATCGTTGTTTGCATTCGCATTCTTTTGTTCTGATGGTTGTGTTGATCCTTTGCTTTTCTGAGGTTTTCCATTGATATTCGATTCTGAAGAGTCCGGTTCTTCATCTCGTGATGGATTATTGTTGCTTGCATTCGCATTCTTTTGTTCTGATGGTTGTGTTGATCCTTTGCTTTTCTGAGGTTTTCCATTGATATTCGATTCTGAAGAATCTGTATTCTCATCTCGTGATGGATTATCGTTGTTTGCATTCGCATTCTTTTGTTCTGATGGTTGTGTTGATCCTTTGCTTTTCTGAGGTTTTCCATTGATATTCGATTCTGAAGAGTCCGGTTCTTCATCTCGTGATGGATTATCGTTGTTTGCATTCGCATTCTTTTGTTCTGATGGTTGTGTTGATCCTTTGCTTTTCTGAGGTTTTCCATTGATATTCGATTCTGAAGAGTCCGGTTCTTCATCTCGTGATGGATTATTGTTGCTTGCATTCGCATTCTTTTGTTCTGATGGTTGTGTTGATCCTTTGCTTTTCTGAGGTTTTCCATTGATATTCGATTCTGAAGAATCTGTATTCTCATCTCGTGATGGATTATCGTTGTTTGCATTCGCATTCTTTTGTTCTGATGGTTGTGTTGATCCTTTGCTTTTCTGAGGTTTTCCATTGATATTCGATTCTGAAGAGTCCGGTTCTTCATCTCGTGATGGATTATCGTTGTTTGCATTCGCATTCTTTTGTTCTGATGGTTGTGTTGATCCTTTGCTTTTCTGAGGTTTTCCATTGATATTCGATTCTGAAGAATCTGTATTCTCATCTCGTGATGGATTATCGTTGTTTGCATTCGCATTCTTTTGTTCTGATGGTTGTGTTGATCCTTTGCTTTTCTGAGGTTTTCCATTGATATTCGATTCTGAAGAGTCCGGTTCTTCATCTCGTGATGGATTATTGTTGCTTGCATTCGCATTCTTTTGTTCTGATGGTTGTGTTGATCCTTTGCTTTTCTGAGGTTTTCCATTGATATTCGATTCTGAAGAGTCCGGTTCTTCATCTCGTGATGGATTATCGTTGTTTGCATTCGCATTCTTTTGTTCTGATGGTTGTGTTGATCCTTTGCTTTTCTGAGGTTTTCCATTGATATTCGATTCTGAAGAATCTGTATTCTCATCTCGTGATGGATTATTGTTGCTTGCATTCGCATTCTTTTGTTCTGATGGTTGTGTTGATCCTTTGCTTTTCTGAGGTTTTCCATTGATATTCGATTCTGAAGAGTATGTATCGTTTTCTTCTTCTATTTTATGTCCCTCTTCTTCTGTTTTATTCTCTTCTTCAATTATTTCTTCTTTTTCTGTTTTGTCTTCTTCTTTTGTTTTATCTTCTTCTTTTGTTTTGTCTTCTTCTGTCTTGTCTTCTTCTGTCTTGTCTTCTTCTTTTGCTTTATCTTCTTCTTCTGTTTTATCTTTTTCTTCTGTTTTATGTTCTTCTTCTGTTTTTTCTTCTTCTTCTGTTTTATCTTCTTCTGTTTTGTCTTCTTCTTCTGTTTTATTTTCTTCTCCTGTTTTATCTTCTTCTCCTCTTTTATCTTCTTCTGTTTTATCTTTTTCTGTTTTATCTTCTTCTGTATTGTCTTCTTCTGTTTTATCTTCTTCTGATTTATCTTTTTCTTCTGTTTTATCTTCTTCTGTTTTATCTTCTTCTTCGGTTTTATTCTCTTCATCTTCTGTTTTATCTTCTTCTGATTCATCTTCATCTTCTGTTTTATCTTCTTCTGTTTTATCTTCTTCTTCTGTTTTATCTTCTTCTGTTTTATCTTCTTCTGTTTTATCTTCTTCTGTTTTATCTTTTTCTTCTGTTTTATCTTCTTCTGATTCATCTTCATCTTCTGTTTTATCTTTTTCTGATTTATCTTCTTCTTCTGTTTTATCTTCTTCTGTTTTATCTTTTTCTTCTGTTTTATCTTCTTCTGATTCATCTTCATCTTCTGTTTTATCTTCTTCTGTTTTATCTTCTTCTGTTTTATCTTCTTCTGTTTTATCTTTTTCTTCTGTTTTATCTTCTTCTGATTCATCTTCATCTTCTGTTTTATCTTTTTCTGATTTATCTTCTTCTTCTGTTTTATCTTCTTCTGTTTTATCTTCTTCTGTTTTATCTTCTTCTGATTCATCTTCATCTTCTGTTTTATCTTTTTCTGTTTTATCTTCTTCTTCTGTTTTATCTTCTTCTGATTCATCTTCATCTTCTGTTTTATCTTTTTCTATTTTATCTTCTTCTGTTTTATCTTCTTCTTCTGTTTTATCTTTTTCTGTTTTATCTTTTTCTGATTTATCTTTTTCTTCTGTTTTATCTTCTTCTTCTGTTTTATCTTCTTCTTCTGATTTATCTTCTTCTTCTGTTTTATCTTTTTCTGATTTATCTTTTTCTTCTGTTTTATCTTCTTCTGTTTTATCTTCTTCTTCTGTTTTATCTTCTTCTTCTGTTTTATCTTCTTCTGATTCATCTTCATCTTCTGTTATATTCTCTTCTTCTTCTGTTTTATCTTTTTCAGTTTTATCTTCTTCTTCTGTTTTATCTTTTTCTGTTTTATCTTTTTCTGTTTTATCTTCTTCTGTTTTATCTTCTTCTGTTTTATTTTCTTCTTCTATTTTATTCTCTTCTTCTGTTTGGCGTTCTTCTTCTGTTTTATTCTCTTCTTCTTCTTTTGTTTTTTGTTCTTCTTCTATTTTAAGTTCTTTTTGTTCTGCTTTTGGTTCTTCTTCTTCTATTTGATTTGCTTCTTCATCTTGAAAGTTTGTATTTGTATTTGAATTTATTGAATTCTGTGTTGTTTTTATATTTGTAATATTGGAATTTGTTTTTCCATTTGAATTTGAATTTGTAATATTTGTTTTTCCATTTGAATTAGCTTTTGATTTTGAATTTGTAGTATTTGTTTTTCCATTTAAATTTGTTTTGGTGCTTGAATTTGTTTTAGTATTTGAATTTGTAGTATTTGTTTGAACATTTGAATTTGTTTTTCCTTTTGAGTTTGTAGTATTTGTTTTTTCTTTTGAATTTATAGTATTTATTTTTC
This sequence comes from Tritrichomonas musculus, assembly GCA_039105265.1. NCBI lineage: Eukaryota > Parabasalia > Tritrichomonadida > Tritrichomonadidae > Tritrichomonas > Tritrichomonas musculus. Next base: position 591,329 of record JAPFFF010000060.1, on the reverse strand, counting down.
CATTTAAATTTGTTTTGGTGCTTGAATTTGTTTTATTGTTTGAATTTGTAGTATTTGTATGAACATTTGAATTTGTTTTTCCTTTTGAATTTGTAGTATTGTTTGAATTTGTAGTATTTGCTTTTTCATTTGAATTTGTTTTTTCATTTGAATTTGTAGTATTTGTTTTTCCTTTTGAATTTGTTTTTTCATTTGAATTTGTTTTTTCTTTTGAATTTGTTTTTCCATTTGAATTTGTTTTTTCATTTGAATTTGTTTTTTCTTTTGAATTTGTTTTTCCATTTGAATTTGTTTTTTCTTTTGAATTTGTTTTTTCTTTTGAATTTGTTTTTCCATTTGAATTTGTTTTTTCTTTTGAACTTGTTTTTCCATTTGAATTTGTTTTTTCGTTTGAATTTGTAGTATTTGTTTTTTCATTTGAACTTGTTTTTTCTTTTGAATTTGTTTTGGTGTTTGAATTTATAGTATTTATTTTTCCATTTGAATTCGTTTTCCCTTTTGAATTTGTTGTATTTGTATTTGCAGTATTCGTTTTTCCTTTTGAATTTGTTGTATTTGTATTTGCAGTATTCGTTTTTCCTTTTGGATTTATTTTTGCTGTATTTGCTTTGGTATTTGAATTTGTTTTTGTTCTTGGATTTGTTGTATTTGTATTTTCTTTTGTAGTATTTGTTTTTATATTTGCTGGATATGTGCTTTTCTGATTTAATTTTGATTGTGGCTTGTTATTGATTTCAGATTGATAAATTACATGAGCATCAGATATTGATAATTTCTTTTTTAATTGAGAATACGAAATTTTACTATTTAAAGGTATCTTATTTGGTTTATTTGGTATTTTGTTATTGATAATTAATTTCTCATTGTATGATATACTAATTGGCTTTGTTATTTCTAAAGAATTAATAGTTCTTTTTTTCTTCTTTTCTATAAACTGACTTATATTATCAAAAACCGAAATTGTTAAATTAGTTTTTCTATGACTTCTTGTCAAATTATTATTAGGCTTAACAATTGTGCTCTTTTGTCTTTTTTCATTATTTTTTTGGTCATTTATTACACTTTTTCCATCACGCAGCAGCTCAAGTAATGGTGAGATTTCTAAAATCGTCTTTTTTTCGTTTTCTATTTCTTCACCACAATCTATTATGACAATTAAAAGAGACAATTTTATTTCAGCTTTTTTGTGCTTGCGTTTATAAATGATTGTTTTATTGTTATGATTGCATGACTCTGATTCATTTGGAATATTAACAATGTTTTCATCATTATAAGATAGTCCAGTTGCAAGAGATATCATTAATGGTGTAGTTTTTTCTTCATTTTGGTAGTTGATGACAGAATTTGACTCTGAAATTTCTAATTTAACTTTTATATTATCATATTGCTTCATTTTTTTAAACAGTAAAGTGGATTTTTCTGATTCATTCAATTCGTTATCAATTTGATTATCTTCAATGATTTTGTCGTCGTATGTTAATCCAGATAATGGTGATATATCTAGCACTATGATTTCTAAAGGGCAGTTGATTATTTCGTTTAAATCTGAAATAGACAATTTGTTTATTTCATACTTTTTTCTGAGATATGAATAATTAAATTTCTTTTCATCAGAACTATTAGATTCAGTTTCTTCTATCATCGCTTGTCCTTCATATGCCACTTTTAATGGTGGTGATTTTTCTAAAACTATGGTTTCTTCTTCTGGTTTCTCAGGGCAGTTTATTATTTCATTTATAGTTGAAATAATCGGTTTGTTTTTCTCATGTTTCTTTCTAATAAATGAACATTTATAATTATCTTCTTTAGAGCTACTTGAAGCAGTTTCATCTATAATAATTTGTCCTTCAAAAGTTATTTTTAATGGCTGTGATATTTCTAAAACTATGGTTTCTTCTTCTGGTTCAGCTGGAATGTTGATTATTTCATTTAATTCCGAAATGGACAATTCGTTATTTTTATGCTTTTTTCTTATAAACGAAAACTTACATTTATTTTCTTTAGATTGGTTTAAATTTGTTTTTTCTATCATAATTTGTCCTTCATATGATAATTTCGATGGCGGTGATATTTCTAAAACAATGATTTCTTCTTCTAGTTCAGCTGGAATGTTGATTATTTCATTTAATTCTGAAATAGACAATTCGTTATTGTTTCGTTTTTTTCTTATAAACCAAAATTCAAAATTATTTTCTTTAAAACGGTTTGGGTTTATTTTTTCTATCATTATTTGTCCTTCATACGATAATTTCAACGGTTGTGATATTTCTAACGTTATGAGTTCACCTTCTTCTGCAGGACAATTGAATATTTCATTTAATAATGATAATTCTAATTTTGCTTTTGGTTTATTAATCCTTTCTCTTTTATAAACACGCCTAAATAAAGTTTGTCCTGGCTTTTTCACGCCATAAAATCTTCCTTTCCTTTGGATTTCCACTATTATATTGCCATTGTAAGTTTGTTGTTTTTGTGAAATTTCTAGAATAATAGTTTCTATTTTTGGTTCTTCTTTTGCAGGACAGTCAATAATTTCAATTAATTCAGAAATAGCCAATTTAACATCTTCGTGTTTCATTTTTTCAAAAGAATATTGAAATCTTAATTCTTCATATTTATCTGTTTTTGGATTTTCTTTCACGATTTTCCCTTCGTATGATAATTTCAATGGTGGCGATATTTCTAAATATATAATTATAAATTTTTTTAGCTTTTGTTTTGGTTGTTTTGGTGGTTTAGGATGATAAATTTTATTATTTTTTTCATCTAATGAATATACAATTTCGATATTATTTTTATTGCTTGTTTTTTTAGGTTTGGTGTGCAGTTTTTTCATGTCAGGTGTTGGTCTTAGTAGAAGATTAGCATTTTTATTTCTTGGAGATAAATTTAATGACTCTAATTTTACAGGCTCTTGTGGTGTTTCAACAGATCTTAAGCGACGAGCTGACTTTAATTTTCTTGGTGGAAAAATAGTTGTCATTTTATATTTTTTATCATTATCAAAAAGATAGAATTTGTTTTTTTGCCTCTGATTTGGTAAATTAGAATTGCTTTGGTTGCTGTTAAAATCGATTCTTTTATTATTTCCATTAATTTTCCTCGGAGATTTCTCTTTTTTATTATTAAAATTATCTTCATCTATTTCATTATTGTTGAGTTTTTGTTTTTCGATTGGTGTCAAGATTGGAGGTAAAGTAGATTTACTATTTTCATTCATATTTTCACAAAATCAATTTTTGAAAGTAACTCAGAAATTTTTTCAAAACAGTAAGCAAAAAAAGATAGAAAAGAATATTTTAGAATTTCAAATAAAAATTGACTTTCTAAATAACAGGGCCATTTTATTCTTATTATATAAAATTTACTATTTAATATATTTTAAAGCAAAATTATTATGTATTTTTAATATTAATTTTAATTATTATTACTTTATTTATAAAAAAATTAGGTTTTTTAATTTTATATTATTGAGAAGGATACGTTAAATTTTTCTATAAGTTGATATTCAAAAAAAAAGTTGCCCAATTTTCATTATCATAATAATTTTATTTTTAGAAATACTTTATTTTTTTAAATTATTCATATTTCTTTTATTAATAAATGAAAAGAATTCTTTTTTCATGCATATTACATAATATATAATAATATAATAAAATATCATTTAAGATTTTCTAACATTAAATATCAACTATCCACTGAATATTAAACAAATATTTTCCATTGAATAGAATATGTTCAAATATTTAATCATATTTCAAATTATTATTTAATATATGTACACTAATATGACAAAACTGCAACTTTTATATCGGTATCAATTGACATTTCAGCTTTGCAGTAAAATATAAAAATAATTAAAAAAAAATAATATTATTATGGTTGGTTTGAGAAAGAATCTGAAATGATGAACTATTTTAATACATTTGATAAACTTTGTTTAGTAAATTGATTTTTTTACTTTATATCATATTTTATCCTTATCTGAAATAGTTCCAGCCAACCTATAAAATAGCTACCTTAAGTTTTGAATGAAAGTATTTAAAAAAAAGAAACTTGAATGCTTCTTTCAAAATAAATCACAAAAATGTGGGGCAATTTTATATACTTATATGTAACCACATTTTTGTGCAATTTTCATTAGCATTTTATTTTACATATTGATAGTTATGTGATATATTATGTACATTGCTGGTTATGAATAATATGTAAATTTGGAAAAACTTAATTTTATTTCAAAAAAAATAAGCATTTTGTTGATGACAAATTTCAATGAATGATCATTTTTTATTTTGCTTTGCAATCGAAATGGTTTTGATAATACAAAAATGAAAAAGGAAATGAAATAATCAATCTCAAATTATCAAATCAATTTATTATTATTGATGAAAAAAAAAAGAATACACAGAAGAAAAACGTGTCAAACCAAATTTCTTTGATTAATCAAAGCTGTCAGTTAAAAACATATGACTTCATATAAAAAAGGTAAGAAAATTTAAAATAAAATTAGTTTTTATTAAAACTAATTAAATGGACAATAATCGTCCATTAAATTTTTTTTTTTTTTTTAGAAAAAAAAAAATAAAATAAAAACTAGTTTTAAAAGGTATCATTTTGTATTCCTATTTCTTCTTGTTGATCATTACGACTCCTTTTAACTACGTAAATGATAGCGAATGATACCAATAGTAATGTCACGGTTGGAATCATGGCAATCATTAATGATTTAGAAGAAGAAAACTTTTTGATGTCATGTGAAGATTTCTCATCAGTGAAAACTTGTCTCTTCATGTTATCTGACAAAAGGTTGTTCAAGTTATAATTCTTCTTATGATTGTCATTGAACAAGCAATTCTTTATCATAAGTTTAGGTGAATTCTCATCAATTTCTTTTCCATCGATATGATGTGATCCAGGCAATAAATCTCCTTCAAAAGTGCAGTCATTCAATTGGAGCTTTGAGCCATACTTTCCACGAATGAAATACAAGCTGTTTTTAGATCCTTTTGCAGCTTTGAAGTTGCATTCAGAAACTTCAAGAAGAGACGACTTGTCAGTATTTCTACTATCAAAACTGTTGCTAACTTTGACAGTAACATCGCCAATGTTGTCGATGAATATGTTGCTCTTTAGTCTTCCTTTTCTTGCAGAGAGATAGATCGCACTTCCACCAAATTTCTTGTTGTTTGAGCCATCTTCTTTGTTTTCGGCAATGTTTCCAATAAATGTACAATACATTATTTGTACTTTATCGTCCTTGGAATTACTGTTGATGTAAACAGCACCGCCGTATTTTGCTTTGCATTCAGTGAAGTTGAGGTTCACTAAAACAATAGAATTCTTTTGTTCTTGAATATTGTCTATGTAAATTGCACCACCACCACCAGATGTTGTTGTGCATTTTTCAAATTTAACGTTTTCACACTCAATTCCTGTGTTGACAAGATGGATTGCACCACCGTTGTCATTATATTCAATGCCAGTGAAGTTTGAAACGTTAATATGAACTTGAACTAATGAAGAATCATTTATGACTAAGTCATAACGATTGTCTGTTGTATCATCTGGCTGAACAATAATAATATCAGGTACCTTTTCTGTTTCTGTTACTGATTCAGTTGGTGTTCCAGTTGAACTTTGAGATGGTGACTGTGATGGTGATTGAGATGGTGATTGAGATGGTGATTGTGATGGTGATTGTGATGGTGATTGTGATGGTGATTGAGATGGTGACTGTGATGGTGACTGTGATGGTGATTGAGATGGTGACTGTGATGGTGACTGTGATGGTGACTGTGATGGTGATTGAGATGGTGACTGTGATGGTGACTGTGATGGTGACTGTGATGGTGATTGAGATGGTGACTGTGATGGTGACTGTGATGGTGATTGCGATGGTGATTGAGATGGTGACTGTGATGGTGACTGTGATGGTGATTGCGATGGTGACTGTGATGGTGATTGCGATGGTGACTGTGATGGTGATTGAGATGGTGATTGAGATGGTGTTTGAGTGGCTGGAATTTTCTCAATGTAATATAGGAAATTAACCATAAATGTACTTACAGATGTAGCTGTGATTTTTAATGTGTCGCTAGTCGGTATTAAACTGGATTCTGTTTCATAATGAAGAGCAAAATCAACTTGATCACCTACTTTATATGACGTTAGTTGTGCATTCACACTACCAAATGTTAAACTTGCTCCACCACCCCAACTGTATTTAGAACCATAGACCCAAAAATGATCACTACTAATGTCAGTGCTTATTGATGCACCATTTACATTAGAATATTTTCGAAGACCTCCAAATCTATCAACTTCACAATTCCATGAACCACCCGATACTGTGAATTCTGTGACATTAACTCGAATGGCTTTGATTGATGGCCAAAATGCAAATTTGTATATCTCAAATGTATCACCAATCGAAACTGCTCGAATCGTATGTTCACCATATGATAAAAGTTCAGATGTGAATTGATGTGCATGTTTCTCTTCAGTGTCACGTTGTTGATTGATCTCAATTAATAATTCATTATCAACATAAATGTTATATCGACCAAGTGATGGGCCATATGATCCATAAACTTGGAATTTTTCTCCTTTGAATGTGTATTCAAATGAGTTCCCTGTATCAGTCAATTTACATGATTGGCCACATGGGGTCATGGATATTCCATTTTGAGGACATGTTTGACTGTTTCCTCCTGTTGGACATGAATTCCCATCTGTACATACTTTATTGCTACTTGCTGTCATTGAGCTAACTGGAATTGATATTGGGATACTTACTGGGGCTTCTGTTGGCTCTGGTGTTGGCATTGGTGATTGTGATGGAGTTGGACTTTCGGTTGGTGTTTCTGTGGGTGTTTCTGTGGGTGTTTGTGTGGCTGGAATTTTCTCAATGTAATATAGGAAATTAACCATAAATGTACTTACAGATGTAGCTGTGATTTTTAATGTGTCGCTAGTCGGTATTAAACTGGATTCTGTTTCATAATGAAGAGCAAAATCAACTTGATCACCTACTTTATATGACGTTAGTTGTGCATTCACACTACCAAATGTTAAACTTGCTCCACCACCCCAACTGTATTTAGAACCATAGACCCAAAAATGATCACTACTAATGTCAGTGCTTATTGATGCACCATTTACATTAGAATATTTTCGAAGACCTCCAAATCTATCAACTTCACAATTCCATGAACCACCCGATACTGTGAATTCTGTGACATTAACTCGAATGGCTTTGATTGATGGCCAAAATGCAAATTTGTATATCTCAAATGTATCACCAATCGAAACTGCTCGAATCGTATGTTCACCATATGATAAAAGTTCAGATGTGAATTGATGTGCATGTTTCTCTTCAGTGTCACGTTGTTGATTGATCTCAATTAATAATTCATTATCAACATAAATGTTATATCGACCAAGTGATGGGCCATATGATCCATAAACTTGGAATTTTTCTCCTTTGAATGTGTATTCAAATGAGTTCCCTGTATCAGTCAATTTACATGATTGGCCACATGGGGTCATGGATATTCCATTTTGAGGACATGTTTGACTGTTTCCTCCTGTTGGACATGAATTTCCATCTGTACATACTTTATTGCTACTTACTGTCATTGAGCTAACTGGAATTGATATTGGGATACTTACTGGGGCTTCTGTTGGCTCTGGTGTTGGCATTGGTAATTGTGATGGAGTTGGACTTTCGGTTGGTGATTGTGATGGACTTTGGGATGGACTTTGAGATGGACTTTGGGATGGACTCTGTGATGGACTTTGTGATGGACTTTCGGTTGGTGATCGTGATGGACTTTGGGATGGACTTTGAGATGGACTTTCAGTTGGTGATTGTGATGGTGATGCACTTTCTGTTGGTGTTCCTGTTGGATCAGGAAGACGATTTCCAGAATGATCAACATGAATGAATTTTCCAACATTATTATCTGAGTCTGTAAATTGGTTTGATTTTTCAATGTCTTCTTTATTTATGGTCAATATTTCTGATGCAATGATTCCGCCACCGTTTGGATTTGTTTCAGTTCCAATATTGTTTCTAAATTGGTTAAAACCGTTTATTGAGAAAGATGTCTGTGAATTTTCACCTTCAACGTAAATTCCATATCCTTGATATGCTTTATTTGAGATGAAAACGCATCCACTTATTGTAACACTGCTCATGAAGTAGTCTTGACTGCCTTCGTTGAATGATGGATTTATGTAAATGGCACCACCACATCCTTTGCTTTTCTCATCATAATGATTGGCAAAGAGTAGTCTAGAAGAAGAATCTCCATTGCTAGCAATGTTAGATTCAAATTCACAGCCACGAATTACAACACTTTTAGAAGTTCGAATAGCAACACCGCCACCATGTCTCTTAGCCTTGTTTCCTTTGAATTGGCATTCAATAATTTCAATGTTGGCATTGAAATTACTTGAGAAACCATATTGAATAGCTCCACCATTACTGCTTAATGAGTTCTCATTGTTGTTGGTGATTTCAATGAACTTGCAGCTCTGGTAACGAATTGTGTTTTCGGCATTAGAACTTGTCAATAAAACTGAAAAACCTCCACAGTCTGAATTTTGAGTACCAGTAGAAGTAATGTGCGAAAATGTGTTGTTGACAAGTTCAACCAATTCCTGATTATGTGCAATATAGATCAAGTTGTTGTTGTTGAGTGTCATTTCTTCAAAAATGTTGTTTTTAATTATTGGTTTGCTTCTAAGTTTGGATGCAAAGATGAGTAATCCATTGTTGTTTTTAACATAGTTATCTTTGAAAGTGAATGTGCCAACAGGATTTGCATTATTATTTTGAAAGCTAAGATAAATGGACTCATTTCCACATTGTAGGAATCGGCATCTTTCAAAGGTAGCATCATTTGGATTCAGTTCAAGAACACGGCACGAATTCTGGATATTATTAAATGTGAAATTGCAATCAACGAACTTAAGAATAGATTCTGGATGATGGACATCAATAAGTGCTTTAGTATTAGATTTTCCGCAATCAATGAATTCGCATTGTTCGATAAGATATTCAACTTTAAATTGAGCATTGCTATTAAAAACATGAGCATTGGCCCCTCGTGTTACAAGATTAATAAATTTACAATTTGTAACTGTTAATTTCCCTGCACAGTTGAAAAACATGATTCCTGCACGTTCTGTTGTTGAGTATTCTGAGTTTTGGAATACATTATCAAAGAACAATACTTCGCCTGTAGCCTTCATATAATAATTTTTTGTTCCAGTTGCTGTAATGTCAGTGAATGTGCAACCTGATATTTGTTTGATGTTAGTACCTCCAATTTCAATTTGTTCTGGCCCAACTGTTGTTGTGAAGTTTTTGTTAATGTAAGTATCAACAGTGCCAGGCAAAGGTGATCTAGTTGGTACTGGTGATCTTGTTGCCATTGGAGTTGGTGATTGTGTTGGCACTGGATAAATGGTTCCGATAAAGGCAATTTCATTTGAGACAGCACGTATTTGTCCACCTGAAAATGCACTATCAGGAGTTACTTCAACAAATTCCATTTGTAATCTTTTACAATGAATTGGAGCGTTGAATGCATACTGAGTAACTGTCCAAGACGTAACAGAAGGAGTATCACCTACAAAAGTGCCAATTAAGTTAAGTGGACCTTCATCTTCTGTTGATGTGTAAACTTTAAGAACTTTAGCAAAACCGTCAAATCTACGGGTATTGGTTGCTGTATCTGTACCATAAGCATGATAGTTTAGAATGGTTTCTAATGTCACCATTCTCTTAAAAGTAACATAAATGGATGCAGTAAAAGAATCAACGTATTCATTAGAAACCCAATATGCTTGTCCTGCTCCAATTGCGCCATCAAATGCATAATTAATGCCTTTCCCAGATTTGTCACCATTTGTTGAGTAAGTAAAATCATCTGTTGAGATCTGATGTGAAGTAACATAATTTCTATTTGACAAGTCTCCAGCAGCTGCAAAAAGAGGCAAATTTTCGGTTTCTGGTTGAATGAGATCAATTCCTCCTGAAACAGCCGTTTTTGTATTTGGTACAGCATAACCATCGTTAGATACTTCAGTAAACTCAATTTTGATTCTATCACAAACAACAAGTGACTTGAATATGTATTGCGTTTCGTCCCAGCTTGATGTTGTAGGTGTTGTGCCTTCAAAAACAGTATGTCGTGTCAATTCTCTGTCTTTCATCGCTGTGTAAACAGTAAGTACATATGGAAATCCATGAAATGTACGGCTCGGATCACTAGAGCTATAGGCAGCCGAGAATATGATGCCTTCCAAAGTTGTTGTTTCAGTGAAATTAACGAAAATGGATGCTTTGAAAGTGTCACTGTTTGGAGTGCTTGATGCCCAGAAAGTTCTTTTGTTGCCGTCAAATAGATTTGATTTTGGCTTGCCATTTAAGTCTCCTGTGGTGTCATACGTCATCTTGTCGTTCGGAACTCGGTGAGAAGTAACATATGCTCCAACGGCATAATTATTTTTGGTCTTTTCAAAAGAGCATTGGTCGTATAGAAGGCTTCCCATGAAATAAAATCCACCAACTACTGCCCGAACTTCCCCATTAGAAAAAAAAGTGTCAGGGGTTACTTCAACAAATTCAATCTGTAATCTTTTACATAAAAGTGGATTTGGTAAAACATATTGCGTTCTATCCCATGTTTTATCTTGTCGTGGATCTTCACCGTCAAAAGTAGCTTGTAATCGTAAAGGAGCATCATCTGAGGATGCGGTATATATTTTCATTTTTATTGGAAAACCACTAAATTCACGATAAGTATCTTTGGTTGAGTATGCTGGATCGTACAGAATAGCTTCTATTCTAGCTTCTTTATCAAAATTAACGAAAATTGAATTATGAAAAGAATCTGTGTTTAGTTCTTTTGAAATCCAATAAGAATTTGATGATTTTTCGTCAAATGCGAATGATATTGGATGGCCTTCTTTGTCTCCAGTGCTTGAATAGGTGAAATATGGTGTTGGTATTTTATTATTATTAACATAATTTTCGTTTGCATAATTACCGCTTACTTTCTCAAAACCAATTGAAGAATCTTTTATGAATTTAAAACTTCTAACTAAAGATAATAAAATTAAGGTTAAAAGCATATGATATTAATTTGTATTGTTAAAAAAATTTTAACACATATATATCCTGATTAAAAAATAAAAAATTTCTTTAAATATAATATATTTATTTTTAAATATTTATATTATATTTATATTTATATTTTTTAAAACCTAATTTGTTATTTGTTTAAAATATTTATATATATTTTTAAAAAAATATCTATTGATTTATAGTGAAAATTTTCAAAGAATTAAAAATGGTGAATTTTGAATTCATTGTTCTTTTTCTTAAATATTAATATTTATTATATCTTTATAAAAAATAAAATATAATTATATTAAAAAATAAATTTTGGAATAAATCATTTATTAAATATATATAAATATATTTAATAATTTATTATCTACCTATTTTATCAGCAAAATCAAAAAAAATGTTTTTTTTATAAAAAAATGATTTTATTATAAAAAGACTATAATTATCTTCATAATAAAGTTGTAATATCATCAATAAAAGAATGTAATATATTATATAATTATATTTTAATATTTTACAAGTGATATTATTTGTCAAGAGTATGTGTCACCAAATATATAGCCTGGATTCTCAAAAAATCAAATTCTTATTATAAACAATCATTAATTTTCGATTATCTTAATTTTTAATAGTACGATTTTGATAAAAACATCTTTTTTAAATAAATTATTTATTACTTGATAAAAAAATATAATTTTATCTCAAATTCCAGGGCCATTTTTTTATAAAAACTGTTTTTATGAAAAATGCTTTGTAACTCAATCATGCGAAATCCTATTGCTAAGTGTTTATTAAAACAAATAGTCAATCAAAATTACTATTCAATAGATATGCCAAAGTTCTTATATTAAGAAATTAACGTGAAATAATTGAAATATTAAATATCTTCGTATTTTCGAATTACGAAATCATCTAGCTCATTACGCTTAGAAGTAATTAATTGTTTTATTTTATAAATTATGGCATATGTTTATATTGTTAATTTTCGAAAAAAAGTGAAATGAATGTTGGTGGAACATGTTCTATTTGTCATTTAAATATATATATATTTATTAACGATATTTATTAACGATATTCCTATTATAGAGAAAATCGAAAATTTTCAATTATTGGTTACTATTTTGTTACAATTGAGAGAAAATCGAAATCAAATGTTTTTACCACCTTTTTATAAATTAAATATAAGTAAACAATGAGAAAAATGAAAATTTTAAATTGAAAATAATTTATTAAAAAGTTTAAAATTTTAACTTTTTGACTTTCTATAGTCAAAGTATCAAAAATTGTAAAAAGTAAAATTTGCTTTTTTAACCTCATTTTAATTTGGAACAATGTCTCAAAATAAGTTTATTGATATCAATAAGTATCAATTACTTGAACGTATTGGAAGTGGCTCCTTTGCTGTAGTTTACAAAGTTTATGATAAAGAAGAAAATAAAATTTATGCTGCAAAAATATCGAATGATGAAACAAATTTATCTTCAATCAAATCTGAAGAAAGTATTCTTTTATTTCGTGAAGTAAATTTGCTAGCCTCTTTAAATCATCCAGCAATTATTAAATTTATCGGATTTAATCTAGTCAGTTTCAAAAATATGCCCAATCCAATAATTATTACAGAATTTGCCAAGAATGAATCGCTCCGACGAGTTATTAATTTAGAAAACCAAGGACTTTCACTAGATGGGTGGGATGATACTAAGAAGCTCATCAACATATACGGAATTGCTTCCGGCATGATGTACCTACATGATCATAATATCATCCACCGTGATCTCAAGCCAGAAAACATACTGATAGACGACTGTCTCTGTCCGCGAATTGCAGATTTTGGCCTCTCAAAAGTTACGACCACTTTTTCAAAGGAAACGAACACATTCACCAAAGAATTGACCTCTTCAGATTCAAACTGTTTAATCTTCCAATCACAAAGTACACTCAAAGGGACACCCGTCTATATGGCCCCTGAATCCCTCATTGATGGCAAGTACTCGCCAAAGGGAGACGTTTACGCCTTCTCGCTCATTGTGTACGAGATCATGACCGGCGTTCGGCCCTTCCAGAGCTTCAACAGCTATCAATTGTATCAAAAAGTTGTAATTGACGGTTGTAGGCCTGAATTGACAAACGATATTCCAGACGCCTACCAAGAGCTCATCACGCAGTGCTGGCATCCTGACCCTGATGAACGGCCCACTTTTTCAATGATTGTTTCAAATTTGAGGGAGAATTCATCGTTCATTACTGACTTGGTTGACGAGAATGATTTTGAGGAGTACACGTCAATCATTGATAATTACAAGGCGTCGTTTGACACATCAAACTGTCCAATCAATTTCGACGAGATTATTAAGAATTATTTCAAAACGGTTGATATCAAAAATGACCTTAAAATTAACCATCTGTATGTCGTCACAACTATCAAAGACCAAATGGTGGTCAATTTGAGGCCTCTGATTAATCAGGTTGAGTCTCGTTATCATGAATTCCGCCACCCTTACATCTCGACAGTGTTCGGAATGCTTCGGTCATTTGTCATAATGGTCGATCACGGCGGAAGGCTTCCTCAGGGGATACCAGTGATTGACGGCCAAATAGACATTGAAAATTACTTTAAGATACCTTCATCTAAGTTTGATGAAATGTCCGCCAAAGTCTTCGAGCTGATTGATATAATGGACCACGCAGGCGAGGAAGGTGTGACTCCTCTCACTGAGCTGATGATACAAGAAGCCTTTTGCTCCTTGGTGAGAAGGCTTCTGTTCGTTGCAAATGAGGACGTGATATGCAGTAAATTCGACCAAGAAAAAGATTTTTACCCTTTCGTTGTCGTCGACCCTTCTTTGAAGAACTTGATGTACCATGTCTTCTTGAAGGTCTATTTCTCGCCAAATCAGAAGTTGCTCGTCCCTTTCTACGTCTACATCACGCTTGGACTCGCTCTCGACATGTCGTACATGGCAACAGAAACAGCTTCCTTGATCTACTTCAATAAAAGGTACCCGCTTCGCCTCAACGACGAGCAGCTATCTGGTGCATCTCTCTACAAGTCGCTGCTCGTGCTGGCTACTGAAAAAATTAGAGCTGAAAGAAACAGATACCAGGACTCAAGCAGAATGTCATACAAGATCTTCGATGCAGTAATTAACATGTTCGGAGAGGAAATGAAGATAAAGCAATTAAAGCCACAAAGTCGTCCTAATCCACAAAGTCGTCCTAATCCACAAAGTCGTCCTAATTCTCAAAATCGTCCTAATTCTCAAAATCGTCCTAATTCTCAAAGTCGTCCTAATCCACAAAATCGTCCTAATCCACAAAATCGTCCTAATCCACAAAATCGTCCTAATCCACAAAATCGTCCTAATCCACAAAATCGTCCTAATCCACAAAATCGTCCTAATCCACAAAGTCGTCCTAATCCACAAAATCGTCCTAATCCACAAAGTTATCATGATCCACGAAGTCATCATGATCCACAAAGTCATCATGATCCACAAAATCGTCCTAATCCACAAAGTCGTCCTAATCCACAAAATCGTCCTAATTCTCAAAGTCGTCCTAATCCACAAAATCGTCCTAATCCACAAAATCGTCCTAATCCACAAAATCGTCCTAATCCACAAAATCGTCCTAATCCACAAAATCGTCCTAATCCACAAAGTCGTCCTAATCCACAAAATCGTCCTAATCCACAAAGTTATCATGATCCACGAAGTCATCATGATCCACAAAGTCATCATGATCCACAAAGTCATCATGATCCACAAAGTCATCATGATCCACAAAATCGTCCTAATCCACAAAGTCGTCCTAATCCACAAAATCGTCCTAATCCACAAAATCGTCCTAATCCACAAAATCGTCCTAATCCACAAAATCGTCCTAATCCACAAAGTTATCATGATCCACAAAGTCATCATGATCCACAAAGTCATCATGATCCACAAAGTCGTCCTAAGCCTAAACCTAAGCAAAAGAAAGAGAAGCGTCCTTCAAATAAATGAGTTTATTATTAAATTAGAATTCATAAAAAACTAACAATATTGTTTGAATAAAACTTTCATTATTGATAATTCTAATGTAGACGCAATGCTTTACATTGTATAACAACTTTATTAAAGACCAATTTTCTAAAATTTTATTATTATTATTTAATTTTGATTTAATTTCAGCAGCCATCGACTTCCAATAATCCACTCTGTCTGATTTAAAAACTCTGTGGTCGAATGCATTTTTGTTTGATCTACTGTGGATGCACGATGAAACTTCATCGAGCGGCCCGAATGCGTTCTGGTTAACGTGATGCAAGTTAACGATCGAGCCGTCTGGAAGTTCGGGTGCAATTCCGCTGACCTCCGCCTCGAAGTTTGTCTTTTGGCAGAAATTTGCTGGCCTCTTGTTCGTTTTCATGCGATCCCTGTCGATGTCGTTCCTCTTGTAAACGCAGTAAAAGATGCCAGACCGAGAAGCGAACGAGACCTCTCTGTCGAAAACTTTATTATTGAAAATTTATTAAAAAAAATCAAAAAAATGCGAAGCCCAGGATTCGAACCCAGTCTTTGGACGCGGCAGGACCACATTGCTACCATTACAACAGCCTCGCTTCATATCTATTCTATTATATACAAAGTTTTGTAGCACTATTCTATTATTTTTGGTGAATGTAAACAGGATTTATGTCTGTCAATAGAAAAAGAACAATTAATTTGTTGCTTTCGAATATATGGAATATTTCTTCATTTGACAAAGTCTGTTTGATTTGTTCTTTAAAATGTTGAAGAATTTCTTTGATCCATACTATGGATGAAATTACAATCACGACGATGATGATCACTGATGCTTTTGATTATTAATAAAAATTGTGTCATTTCTTCTTGATCTCCTTCAATGCTTAAAATGCGAATATTTTCACAGAATTTTTCGAAAATTGTATCTTAATTTAATCTCAAAAAATATCGTGATTTTTTATTTGATATATACAATGTATGATGCAATTTATGTCAGATATATTTAATTAAGTTTAATTGCTTTGGTAGATTATAGTGTTTATACCATGATAATTTTATGTCTTGTTTTCTTCTCACAAATATTGGAACTTTTCCACTATCAAAATGAACTTTTCCACTATCAAACCGAAAAGACTGTATTCAAATTCTATGAATTTTTTTCTGAAAAAAATACATGCTTGCCTTTAAAAAGTTAATTTCTTCAAAGTTTTTGAAATCCCCACTTCAGGACACTATTTTTTTCTCGGGAAGAGATCTTTAGTTTTTTGAATTTTTTTGAGTATTTTATCACAATTTATTTGAATAAATTGAATAGTCTACAAAACGCCAAAATTTTGGAAAATTTCCATATCACATTTTTAGATCGACAAAACAATGGAATTCATAGAAGATTTTGATCAGCAAAGAGATTTCAACGATTTGGTATTAACATTCATTGAAGAAGAAGAAGAAGAATACTTTTTAGATTTATCAAATTTTATCGAAAAACAAAACTTCATGATGAATAAGAAACTTTTGCATGAATTTATCGAAATTTTAATAAATATAATAAATAATTGTCACAGATATCCAGATTTTTTTGGCAAAATAATTAAAATTGTCCAATTGTTAACTAAAGATATGCAACAGCATTATTCAAATGA
The DNA here is from genome assembly GCA_039105265.1 of Tritrichomonas musculus. Classification (NCBI taxonomy): domain Eukaryota; phylum Parabasalia; order Tritrichomonadida; family Tritrichomonadidae; genus Tritrichomonas; species Tritrichomonas musculus. The sequence continues at coordinate 574,536 of JAPFFF010000060.1, read as the reverse complement.
AGAAATCTTCAAATTTTTTTCATTCAATAAGCGTATTCTTTTATCACTCATTGAAAATAAGGTTATTTTGCTTGATAAAAGAATTATTTATATATTAACTAATTCGAAAGATATGTTTGGTTGCTTGTATCGTCGTTATTTTCCAAAAGAAATGGAACCATTTTTAACAATTTACGTAAAAAATGCTCTTAAATTTGAATTAAAAAATCGAGGTTTCAATTCAATTGGAAAAGATTTTGAAGAAAAACGGTTAAAAGGTGAAAATGAATCATATATTTGCACTCTTATTCGTGAAGACTCAGCTGAAGAATTCATTTCTTATGCCAATAGAAGTAATATTTCATTATCAATGAAAATAAAACCAACAATTTTGGAAACAAATATGCTGTTGAACAAAGATTCAACTTTGATTGAATATGCAGCGTTCTTTGGATCAATAGAAATATTTCAATATTTAAAATATAACAACGTTCCATTGACACCTTCATTATGGATATATGCCATTCATTCGAATAATGCAAATCTGATTCATATTCTTGAAGAAAATGATGTTAGTCCGCCAAAAGACTCTTATAAAGCATGCTTAAAAGAAGCAATTAAATGTCATCACAACAATGCTGCATCATACTTTTTAGATAAAATGACAGATAGTAATAACAATTATAATTTAAGTATCGCAATTTATTGCTTTAAGTTCAAAAACTTTTCTTTTCTTCCCCAAGATATTGATGCCCAGTCTGTTTTATATGCTGCATGCAAATGTAACGAAATTGATATTGTTAAAAAAATTTTAGAGACACAACAAATAAACATAAATTATAAATATTGCAAAAAAATTCAAAAGAAATTCATTTTGAAATAATGTTCTATTTAGTTCAAATTTTATGAATCATTATTAAAGCTTGCAGCAAATAATAATAATGCAGATTTGGTTTTTCTACTTTTACAGCAAAAAGGAATTGATATTCAACCTCATTCATTTGAAAAATGGACAATTATAAAACATTTGGAATTGAATGATACGATAGGATCAATCAAACAATATGCCTTTGCCAATTTCAATCATTTGGAAAGTATAACTCTTCCATCTTCAATGACTATAATAGATGATGGAGCTTTTCTTGATTGTAAATCATTAATTGAAGTTAATGTGCCTTCATCAATCAATATGATTGGAGATCATGCTTTCGAAAATTGTGTCAATTTGAAGTATTTTGAATTTCCTTCATCAATCACAAGTATTGGAAAATCATCTTTTAAAAATTGCAGAAATCTTGAAAAAATAGTTTTGCCATCTTCATTAAGAATCATTAAGAAATCTGCTTTTTTAGAATGTGGATTGTTGAGTGAAGTTACTTTACCTCCACTTATAACAAAAATTGATTCTGAAACGTTTAGATGTTGCTATTCTTTAAAAAATATAGTGATTCCTCAATCAGTTACAGAAATTGGTACATGTGCATTTAGTAATTGTCAACAATTAACAAGTTGTGAACTTCCAAAAGCAATAAAAAAAATTGATAAATGTGTATTTTGTGGCTGTGAATCATTAAATAACATTACAATTCCTCCTTTAGTTGAATCAATTAATCAACAAGCTTTTTGCGGATGTGACTCTTTGACTGAAATTGAAATTCCAGCATCTGTCAAATACATTGATGATTGTGCTTTTAATAATTGCAAATCCTTAAACCAGGTTAAAATCAACTCAAAAGATTGCGATATTTATCATTCAGCATTTTCTAACTGCCCGTTGCTTAAATTATGAAAAACAATACATTATGATTGAATAAAAAAAGTTTTATATGAAAAAGCTTAATTATTTTCTATTAGTTCAAAATGAGTTTTTTAGATCAAGAATCAGTATTCAATCTAATCAATCAATATTAACAAACATTAAAACTTAAAAAATTCCATTCACTCGAAATTGTTGATATACTTTTTTTTTTATTATCAAAATAAGAGGAGTAAAATTTTAAATTTAGTCCATATATTAAAATTCTTTTTTCAGTAACTCCAATTGGTGATATCTTTTTCATATGATATTTTTTCTATTAAAAATTATATTTCATTTAATAAATAGGGATAAAATCATCATCATGGAAGATGTTATTTTTATAAATAGATAAAAAAAAAAAAATAATTTAAATTTTTTAATAATAGAATGATATAGTTTATTAACAAATAATATAGTGTTATTCAATATGATTTTTATTATTTATAATTTCTGGTCTTTGCACCACGTTTCTGTTCATTTTGTAGATAGAACAAAGTATCTTTACATGAATTATTGATATTTGGCAAAAGCATCTTTTAATAAAGTTAAATCAATAAAATTTATTGATTACAAGATCAAAATCAAAATGTTTTGTTTGAACAAATTATTCATTTGCATCTAGTTACAATGTCTAAAAATAGACACATTACCAAAATTTTGTAAATATTTGGGCATAAATTTTGTAATATATAAAATTTTGATATAATATCTTATCAATATTCAGATAAAATACGCATAAAATCATTTTATTACATCGCATAAATTTATGTTAAAATAAATATAGAAATTATTATTTGAAAAATGATAATTACTTAAGATATTTAAAAAAAAAAAAAAAAAAAAGCAAAATTAATGATAAAAAATTTATTATATCACTTCAATTATATTCTTTTCAGCTTATGACAGAAGAAATTCAAACAATTATAATTGACAATGGATCATTATTTTGTAAAGTAGGTTTTTCTAATGAATCAAAGCCACAATCAGAATTCTTATCAATTTTTGGTCATACAAAATATATGCCAATCGTATATGATTCAAGCTTTAAACAAGATAAATATTATGGTGATGAAGCATGGATACGTCATCAAATTTTGGTTTGCAGAAGGCTAGTTTCACGCGGCATTATTCAAAACTTCGATGTTATGGACGAGTATTTGTCGTATATTTTTTCAAAACAACTTAAAGTAGATCCATCAAAGCACCCTGTTCTAATTACAGAGACTTCTCTCAATCCTAAAGAATCACGAGAACGTGTAGCAGAAATTTTGTTTGAAAAATTCAATGTTCCGTCATTTTGTGCAGGCAACGATGCAGTGTTTTCATTCTATTCGTCTGGAAAGACGACAGGAATTGCATTTGAATCAGGATTTGGAGTTTCAAACTCAGTTCCAATAATAGATGGTCAACCTGTTCGAGATTCAATTATGAATATACCAATTGGCGGTTATGACATGTCAAATTATTTGAATGAATTAAAAGGTAAAGTTAGCGAACTAAATAAAATACACTTTATCCAAGAAATAAATGAAACAAGAGAAAAGTTTGCTTATGTTGCTTTGAATTACGAAGATGAAATTCATAAAGATTGCCAACATTTGAATCTCACTTTAGATTCTAATCATTACGGTGAGCCAAAAATTACAATTAATAAAGAAAGATTCATATGTGGCGAAATCCTTTTTAAACCGGAAATTGTTGGTTTGGATTGTGAAGGTATCGATAAGAAAATATATCAATCAATATTAAGTTGTAATCCTGAATTCCATGATCAACTTTTCTCCAATATCGTTCTTTCTGGCGGGACTTCAATGATGAAAGGATTAAAAGAAAGAATTGAAAAGGAAATGATTTGCCTTTCAAAAAATTGTAAAAATGTTCATGTCACATCAAATCAGTATAATAAATATTCTGCATGGACTGGTGCTTCAATGTTTTCTACTACACCTGCATCTAAAAAATCGTTTATAAGTTATGATGAATACAATGAAGCAGGAGTTCAAATTGTTCACCAAATCCATATATGAATATTATACTTTTTTAAAAAAATCTGTATAAATTATATAAATTTTTGTTGATTTTTATTTTTTCCTTCTTAGCTGAACCTTTACTTACAGCTTTTTTTACTAAATATCCCAACTTGATCTGTAATCAAATTGATTTTTTATTATTTATCTCTGTAGATGGTTGTCTTGCCTGTCTACGGCGGCCCGATGAGGGCAATCGTGTCTGACAACTGCCGGAAGACGCGAGAAAGCCAATCGCAGAGCTCGCGCACACAGTCAGAACAATCCCGAAGCCGGCCCTCGTCGCCGACGCATTCTTCATCGCAAGCAGCCTCATGAGCTACGAAAAGGGCGTCTGGGCGTCTGCTTTCTGCGCGCAGTGCCTCTACGGCGGCGCGAACACAACATTCGACTCGCCTCAGAGAGGCCTGTGCCAGGACGGGCTCTCGTTCTTCTTCACTGTGAACTTGGTGCACAGCGTCGTCAGCTTCGCCTGCAGCTGGATCGGCACGCTCGTCGCCAAAAAGCTCGGATGCAGGTTGCCGCTTTCATCGCCGCTGCACTCTTCTCAGCCGGCCGGATCTTGGCCATGCTCGCCAGGGACAAGTGCGCATGCATGCTCTTCTGCGTATTTTTGTTCGGCGTTCCAACCGCCGTCGCGCAGACAGCCCCGGGCGCAATCGCCGCACCGGCCCCATCGTCGCTCGGAGCTCACCTCGCAATTTTGAACTCGTTCAACGTCGTTGGCCAAATTTCCGCAAATGCTGTCGTCGGGATGGGACTCGGAAATCTCTGGAAATTCGGGCCGAGGTTCATGATCGGCTCTGGCATCGTCGGCGGCGTAATTTAAATTGTAATGAGCTGGTTCATCATCATTCCTTCACGTGCAATTGAAAACTCTGATGAAATAAGTTATGATGAAGAATCTTCATATGGCTCTGATCATCCCGACTCCTTGTAAAGTTCCACAATAAGTAAAAAACAAATTTCTAGTAAATTTTTTATTTCACATTTCATTTTGTTTTTTTTTAGTCAATTCACTTTATACAATAATAAATAACAGACATTTATTCATTGCTTGAATGTAAATACTAATATAAATGGTATTTGATGAACTTTGTTTGGCCAGAGGTGCACCTAATTCGATTATAATCAAATTTCCTCAAATACAAAAACATCATCTTATTCATATATATATATATATCTTTTATTCCTCAAATAATATGATCCTATAACCTGGGTATTTCAAGAAATTTTATATTTAATGAATATATATCTCGTTATATAACCATGACCAACAATTATTATATAGATATAAAAGAATTATCTAGTATAAAAAATATAAGCATTTGTTTATTTTTTAAATTCATTGATGTAAAACTGAATGCTTATTTAAAAAAATTAAATTCGTATTTGTTCAATTGATTGAAATTGCAATAAAAAATTTAATTAAATCCATAAATATTTGAATAGTTTATATATACGATATTTTTATAAAATTAACTTAAGTTTATTTTATTAATTATTAATATTTAACTTTAAATAAATTAATTTTTAATTTTATGTATATATATATAATATTTAAATATTCTGATTATTAAGAAATACCTAATTTTTTAAAAGATGTAAAAATTTTAATTTTTTGATCATTGAATTTTTTTTTATAATTTAATTAAAATGATAAAAAAGATCATCGGATTCAATGGAAGTCCTAGAAAAGGATTTAATACAGACATTATGGTTCAGAAATGTCTCGAAGGAGCGAAATCAGCAGGTGCTGATGTAAAATTATATCAAATATCCGATTTAAAGAACATTAAGACATGCGAAAGCTGCCTTCAATGTAAAAGGAGTGATCATAAATTTGATGGTCGATGTGTTCTTAGAGATGATTTAGCACCTATCTTAAAAGAACTCAAAACCGCAGATGCCCTTGTTGTTGGTTCACCTATTTACTGGGGTTTTATGTCAGCTGCCATTCACCCGGTTCTTGAGAGAATGTGGTTTTCTAATTATGTATACAACAAAGACAAATCCTCGGTTTTTGGAAAAAAGATCAAAGTTGGATTCATATTTACGATGAATGTTAACAAGAAAGCATGCGATCAAATGTATCCAGCTCTTTTTGATCGTATCAACTTCAACAATAAGTACATTTTTGGTGATAGTGAAATATTACCAGTTTACAACACCCTTCAAGTCAAAGATTACTCACAATATGACATGTCAGCTTTCAATCTTGAGCAAAAATACAAAGACAGTAGAGAACTGTTTCCAAAGGAACTGCAGCAAGCTTATGAATTAGGCCAAAGACTAGTTTCATAAAAATAAAAGTGATTATAATCTTTTTTATTTATTTAAAAAGTTTTATAAAAAGCAAAGCCAAGTTTTTATGGCTACCGGCGCTTCAAAACTGTCGAGTTATAAATGCACTGTGGAGAATTTTGTAAAGATTAAAAAAAAAAACACTTTTATAAAACTTGGCTAACCACGCTTCAAAGCCGTTGAGTTATTCCCACACTGTGGAGAACCTGTATAGGAATTCAATGTTTGGAAGCAAATTTGCATTGATCACTTTGTGAGATGTTGAAGAAGAAAACGATTCCTTAAATGCTATATAACGATCATTTTGCATTCAATTTAGAGCATTTTATTTGTTATTTCAGAGCAAATGGAGAATAGTTTGTTATTTTCTCTATATATATATCATTGGCGTGTATTCATTAAAATATATTCCCACTATAAAAAACAAACAATATAAATTAATAATTTTTTATTTATTAAAATCTTTTCTTTCCAAGAATTCCATTACATCGTCAATTGTTGGAATCGATTCGCTCTTTATTTCATTCACAGAGCAGTGAGTGCAAAAATCACTCTCGCTTACAGGGAAGACGAATCTCACAATTATTGCGTCATCGTCCTGCAACGTTGCAAAATGGCCGAAATCTTTGAAGCATTTATTGGGCACAACCTCGCACAAAGCGATCAATGTAAAACTGCTTCCGAACATTGAGTTCCTATACAAATTCTCGACAGTTTGCGTGTATCCCAACGACAATGAAGCGTCAGTAGCCAAATAAATGTATGGTCCGTACCAGGCGCCGTTCACGCAGTCTGTGTAAGACATGTTTTTCTGTCCATTTCGAAAAATTGAATGCCATCTTTCGCCAGAGCTTCCGTGCCACCTCAAGACGCTTCTGCCGACATCAGCTTGATTTTGTTGATTCTTCTTCTTTTGTCAATCATCTTTTTTAGCTCCTAACTTCCTCTTCTTGAACTGAAAAAGTGACTCCTTTTCGGGTGATGCAATGAGTGACATGAACTGCGTCTTGAAAGGAACTTCCTTCAGCCTCAATTGTGGCGGAAGATGGATCAACTGTGACTTGTTAGATAAAATAACCCACCGAAGAAAGTCAAGCGCTTCTTCGCCGAAATTCTTGAAAATATCGGCATCGCTTTTGCACGTTTGCGCTATCGTTATCATGTCAGGAAGTGTCTCAAAAACTTGGCGCATTCCGCCCATCATTTCATCGGGGGCCTCGGTTTCATGTACCGCTCATCATGAGTGCTGCACGCAAACAATGAAAGCAAAAGATCGGCTGCACGCGGATCTCTCCGGATCTCTTGAACAACAGATGCACCGACGCCGATTTCGTTGAATGAAACTTCGCACAATTTTTGGTCGCAAATCGACGGTTTGATGACGCTGAAGGGCAATTTTTTTCGGCAAATGCAACAATGGTCTTGTATATCGAGAAAGCTGTCGAGGATTTCTAGGACAAGGTAAATGAGCGGTTGTGTATCATAATTAATTTGAGCATTTGTATCACCTTCGGAGAAAAGGACGGACATCGATCGGTATTCGCGTTTTGGTTTGTATGTATCGGAGAAAAATGCTCGAATGGTGTAATATATTAATGGTCTGCCAACATAATTTTGAGTATGATGATGTCCAAAATTTTAAAGAGCTCATTCAATTCATTTTCTCTATGGATATTTTTTTCATCTTTGGTTCTTGTTCTTCTTCTTCTTTGTCTTTGAGCATGAAAAGATATTTTGATACTTGTTTTTCATACACTTTTTTCAATTCATTGAAAATTTTTTTTCAAAGGAATGTCTTTCTTCACGGTTCTCATTCCAGCATCTGCAGAATAAATTCCACACTTTGTTCGTGATTGCTTCAGTTTACTTGGGACGATGTCCATTGTTCACTTTTTGAATAGAAGTTTAAGGCGATTTTTTTAACCTAATTCAAATATATCTCGTAGGCAATGATTGAAAATGCGTATAAATCCACCAATTTGTCATATTTTTCTTCCTCTCGAAATAATTCTGGATCCATATATAAAAGTATGACAATTTGACCTTTTATGGTCAATTCTATGGATTTTGTTAAGGAATCTCAAAAACAGTGTGAGAAGCTAAAATCGCAGATACATGGATAATGATCTGAATCAAGTAAAATGCTTTGGAGGCTTTAAATCACAATGAACAGCACCTTTGGAATGCAAATAAAGCATGGCATCTGAAAGCACGCATAGATTATATTCTGCCAAAGTTTCCAAATTCAATATAGAAACAGTCCAAGACCAAAAATCATTCTTCCATGAACTGGAGGCGCTTTCAAAAACCAATCATCCATCGATTTTGTCATTTCTTGGTTTTAATTTAAAGAATTTTGAGAATGACAATTTTCCAACAATTATTACAGAATACATGTTCAACGGCTCACTTGACCATGCACTTAAAAAGCAATCATTTTTAACAATAAACAATAAATATATAATTTTGTATGGTATTGCCGAAGGAATGAAATATTTACATTCTCAAGGAATCATTCATCGTGATTTGAAGCCAGGGAATATTTTACTTAATGACAATTTATATCCATACAAATGTGATTTCGGTTTATCAAAATTATCTGATTTATCAATCTCTTCCATCACATTCGATTCTTTTGTAGGAACGCCAGTGTACATGTCCCCTGAGATATTTCTAGAGAAAAGATTGACAAACAAAGTTGATGTAAATGGAATGGACGGTTATGCCAATATGTGCAAAAATGGTGATGGAATTCCTGTTAGCAAACAAGAAGCAGCATTTTATTATCAGAAAGCAATTGATAAAGGTAATGTAGATTCAATGTTCAATTATGCTCTCATGTTAAGTGAAGGAGATACTTTATTAATTAAAGATCAAACTGCAATTAATCTTTTCAAAACTGCGGCAGAAAAAGGGCATCCGAAATCGATGTACGTTTATGGACGTCAATTATGTATTAAAAGTATTTGTGATAACATATCTGAAGATCAATATGATGAAAACTTTGAACTAGGCCTTAAATACATGAAAAATGCAGCTAGTAAAGGAGATGAAATAGCAATTGAAAAATATGCTGAATTTGCATTTGATTATTTAAACAGAGAGGAAATAGACGAATTATTTAGTTTTGTTAAAAAAGCTTCTGATGAAGGAAATGAAAAGTTAAAACAATTATACAGTTTGTTAGAATCAAAAAGACCTATAGGTAACGGAGAAAAGTGGAAAAGAAGGATTTGTTCGTAAAATATATTCAATATATATTATGAAAGCTTTTAATTTAAATTCAAAACTCATAAATAATTAAAAGAAAAATGCATTTTTATTTGTTTTGGCTATATATTTTATGTGGTAAAAGATAATTTTTTTTGAATGCTTTTTATTTATGATTTTATATCACATGTCAAATAAAATACATTTTTTCATTTTGGTTTCATTATTTTAAATAATTGCACTCATTTTTAATTACATGATTTACGAAATATATATTTTTAATTTTTTAATAACAAAAGACTTCATTAAGTTACATTCTAAAAGAGTCCAAAACAGAAAACGTGGTATATCGCAATAAGTTAGTGCTTGCTGGTATATTTTCACCATCTTGAGCAATAAGAAAATATTACAATTTTCTCTTTGATTTAATAAGAATCTTAAAAGAGCTATATAAAGATTATCCATCTAATAACGATATAGTTTGTAGTTTTTGATTCATCGAAATCTTCTTTCATTTCAGTGAATCGTTCTAAACTTATGATGCTCTAAGTTGAATGAGATTTTCCATATATGATTTGGTTTATAGTTTTCAGAAATGTTTTTAAAAGGCAAGCACAGAGGAATCTGATGATATCTGAAATTGAAAATGTGTTTTTCATTATTTTGTAATTATCTGATACGCCTCTCATTATTTTTTTTTTTTTTGCAAAGTTGTTATTTTTTGAGGCACAATTGAGTATATTCAATAACTTGAGGCGGCTTCAATGGACCAGATTAAAAAAAATTGTAGGAAATTAAATCACCATCGTTATAGATAGATTCTCCATCATACGCTTCTTTATGTTGTTTTTCTGAAGCTGACAAACGCTTATTGGAATTGTTAACCAACTAATTAATGCTGGATATGATATTACTTAAAAAGAAATAAATGGATTCGCTCCTATTGATTATTCAGCAATTTGGAGAATCCTTCCTGTTTTCAGATTTTTATTGATGAAAGGAGCCAATGCTTTTTGCATGGATTCACAAAATGTGATTTTGCAATATCACAGTACATGGTTTAATGGGAATTATATTTTCATTAAATTTCTTGAAGATAAACAATTTAACACTGATTTTATCAAAAATGACTTTCTTCATTCGAGTTCAGGTGACAATTGCCTTTCTCTTGCATGCAAGTCAGGTTATGATAATATTGTAAATTTTATTATTTCTAAAATACAAAAAATAGAGAATAAGTTGAGCACATGGTATGAACTTCTGTTTTCATCTCTTCATGCAGGGTGTTTATATAGTTCTCTCAACTGTATTAAATCTCTTATTCTGTATAGTTCGAGCTTCAAAAAATCTTTATCCAAAAATAAAAAATGTTTATAGTTATATGAAGCTGCGATTTCCAATGGACTTGATGTTGCCGCTAATTATTTATATGTAATAAGAATAACCAAAATGCAAAAAGACATATCTGGTAATGAAAAAGTTAGACAACTGTTATCTTTAAATAATAAAATAAATCAAACAAATTAAAACGACAAAATCTTCATTGAAATGCATTCAGATTCAGATTAGAAACAAATGAATTGCATATATGTCCTTTTTCAAAAAAAATTTGCAATTCATTTGTTCTTTTTCAAAAAAAAAGATTGTAAAATCAAGATTATTATTCATTGGCATATTTTTATTTTAATAAGGGTTTTTAAAATTGGTTGCAGAATTGTGCAAAATTAAGTGTAATACCTTCGTTTATAAAAAATGAATATAATTTGTCGATTTAATTTGTTTGATTTTTATTCTTTAATACAGTTTTAAATTGACATCAAAAACAGCAAGTGAAATTCCAAAATTATATATATATATATATTCAATTAATGTGATTTATTAACAAGTCTTGGATATGATTTTGACTTTTATTTCATAATAGATCCACTAACTGAGATAAATGTGGTTCATTTAAAAGAATCAAATTGATCAGACAATGAAAAAGTATACAAATAATGTATAGTTTCTTGAGCAATGGATATATAATTAAAAAAAGTTAACGCAAATTGTAATTCAAAGTAAACTGCTGACGGAGAAACAGCACTAGACGAATTCCATGAATTGACTTTTCAGAAGTATGAAAATCAATGGCGAAATATCTTTCATTTTTTTTTTTATTTTAAATTTATTCCAAAATGAAAATATAGTTAGATATAGAAGTGGGTGTTTCACGCCACACTGCACATAAGGAACTTACACTTTTTGTCTATTTAAATAACGAAAACGACAAGATGACAACCAAGAAGAGATGTCATGCTGAACAGCTCGTGGAGCTCATGATTTAATGTACAATCCTTTTAAATTTTTTTGAATTGATGATTCTTGTGTTGCAATCATAAATGATGTCAATGAGTTGACACAATGAATAAAATATAATTTATTGATAACACAAATGAAAAGATTAACTGACCCAATCGATTGGGTCAAGACAATGACAGACCAAATAGATTTTATTTTGACTTTCCAGCTGATTGGTGAATTGCAGACAAAGGAGAGTCATTTATTGGCTTTCGTACGATTTGGATGTTAGCGAGACGTGTAAATTGGAATTCAATATCAAAGTCAAAAAAATATTTCAGAAATGACATAACAAAAGTGAGTCTAGTTGAATGTGATATTGTTTCATGGTTATCTGTTGAAAAGGATTTGAGGGAAGTTTGGAAAGACACAAACGAACAATTGAATATCGCTTTAAGACATTACAATAATCATCAATTGAAAGAAGGTTATCCAAAGTTTTTCATCAATGATGAGGAGATACTAGAAATGAATATCAAAAATCAAAAAAGAATTAAAGACGTTCAAATGGATGGATACTATGACTACAACAAAAAGACATTCATTGAAACTATTTATTCAGCTGCGAATGAAATTAATGAAGATGAAGTAGATAATGATGACAAAAATATTATTTATTTTTATTATATAAATTGATTTCCATTTTAAGATAAATTGATTTTAATAAGTTTCTCTATCTCGAAAAAACGAAAAAATAACAGATTGGTCACGACTCAATATGCTGGGACTTTTTGGGGCTTAATAGGCTTTTTATTTAATCCTATTATGATATGTTTAATTATATAAGATTATCTTTAATTACACTGATACTATTATTAAATATTTATTTATATTTAAAGATAATCATATTTTAATCTTAAGATATAAAATTGAAAGGAAATCATTCAAAATTTTCAAATAACATAAAATTTCTTTTTCTTTTTTTTATAATATCTTATTTTTGCTCTCTTTTATTGTTATTATTATTAACTTTTTATAATTGTTACTTTCCATAAGTTTCCATAAAACCTTATTTTGGTATAATGAAATCTCATTAAATAAATCATAGCATATTTCTTTATCTAATTCAACTTTTTGAATACTTCCTTCATATTTTTTTATATTTCAATAAATATCATTCCTTCCAAACAATAATTTTGGTATCATTTGATAATTTATCATATTTTAGATATATTTAGCAAAATTTCTTTTACTTTTTAAGAGAGTTGGCAGGTTTTTCTATAGACTTTATAGAATCGTTTATATTATTCCATACCGTTTTACGACCATACATTTTGAATTAAATCTATGCGGTATAAATTCAAAAGAATAATTATTTCGTAATATTCCATATTACACCATCATAAATTCAATTTATAAATTGAATAAAACCATCAACTTTTCCTTTCAATTTTTTATGCCAAATTACACCTGCCATTTTTAAAAGAATTTCTCCCAAATTCTTGCGTCCTTTTTTTATGCCGTATTGCACTAGTAAAATTTCTGAACATCGTTTAAAATCAAAACAAAAACGTGATATGAATCCATTATTATTAAATGCCCGCAAAGAAAGGAGTAAAGAAAACAGCCTCAAAAACCGCAGTTGATGGTGAACGTCAGCACCCAAAAACAAGATCTTCTCGTGCCGGTCTTCAATTTCCTGTTGGACGTCTCCACCGTTTCCTCCGTGAAGGACGTTATGGAGAACGTGTCGGAGCTGGTGCACCAGTTTTTATGGCAGCAGTTCTTGAATATCTTACAGTCGAAGTTCTTGAACTTGCAGGAAATGCAGCTCGTGATAACAAGAAAACTCGTATCTCACCAAGACACATCATGTTAGCAATTCGTAACGATGAAGAACTTAACCAGCTTCTTTCACATATAACTATCGCTTCAGCTGGTGTTGTTCCACATATCCATAAAGTACTTCTTGGCCCAACAAAGAAGGGAAAGGAAGAGTAAATTTGTTTTGAATGAATATTGTACAATAATAAAAATTTGTAGTTTTATAATTTGTAAACATATATACTTTTTTTTTTTTTTTTACAAGTTGCTATTAGTTATGCTTAAAACTGTATAAGAAGCTTTCATTACCTTAGATATTTTTATTTCAAAAAATAATATTTAGTAAAACAAAGAACTGCTCAAATGTGTTTTTATAATTTAGGACCTCTAGATTCATCTACATTCACAATTTAAAACTGATATTTACAATTTAGAATGCAAATGTAATCATCAAACAAAAAGATCGTTATAAATAATGAAACTTTTTCAATAAAATCATATGGATGCAAATCAAATAGTTACAGAAGAAAAATCAACAAACGACAAACAAATTAAAAGCTTATTAGGCTATAATTTAATTATAGATCTCCGAAATATTCAACTCGAGTTGAAATGCGAATCTGATATTGACCATTTTAAAGCAAAAGAAGTAGATAAAGGAAAAAATAGAATTATAGAAGATTTATTTGACATGATCTTTCATCGAAAAATGCTTTACACTTACTATATGGTATCTAATCATAATCAAGAATTACCTCCTTCGTCAATTATAAATTCACTTTTTTCAGATGTTGCCAAAAATAATTCTAATACATTAACCTACTTACCGTATGATGGCAATTTTCATTTAGATTTCTTTGATTGTATTTCCAACTCAGTAAAACTTGAACATTTTGCTAAACGCTGCATTAATTACGCAAAAAAGCATCCAGAAGATATAGATCGATTAACATTTTCAGTTATTCCAGGCTTCTTTGAATATTTTTGGTGTGATGAAAATAATTTAAAATTTCGAGAATTTATTTATTTTGCTTTAAATGAAGATCGCACTATTGGCACCAAATTTAGTCGAGTTATATTCGCGTCATCGGAATTGTTTTACAACGTTTTTGATTATCTTGTTCGAAATGAGGAACAGATAAAAGATCTTATTGACAATTCATTTATACAAAAAAGTGATTTACCAGATATAGAGATATGTTATGATATTTTCAACAGTCAAAAAAAGGACTTCCTAACGTCCACTTTTAATTATGCACATATATCCGAAATTATAGACATAAGAAACCAACTTTTCTTTTTTACAGAATCAGATATTGATATTATCACGCAAATACTCAAATCCAATACTCAGCATCTCTCCAGACGAAATATCGTAGATGAAGATTATGTTGTCTATCATTTTGATTCCTCCCCAACTGAACAGAACAGCGCCCCATTACCAGCCAACCGTTTTACTCATTCCTCCGCCGTCAACAGGCAGCAACAAGGCCAACAACAAAGTCAAAGAACTACTCTCAGAGCAAACGGCAGCCACTCACTAAAAGGAACGAATAATTATGACGATGAACAAGGTCAATCTAAAGGTCAATATGAAAGAACTTTTTCTTTCCTCTCCTCCGAGTCCTCCAACTTGTACTTCCTTCGAAAGCTGCTGGTTCGATTCCCGACCATTCAAATTTTTGCAGAAAACAACAGCGGCGACCTTCGAATCTCGACGATTCTTGCGCAGCAGATTTGTTTGTCGGCTGACAAAGACAGACTCGTCTTTGAGAAGCAAATCGAACAGCTCAGAAAAATTGAGGAGGAAGAAGGTCACGGAAAAGAGTGGAAAATACAACCGATAACGAGACGGTTGAGAGAGGCACTTTTTGAGAGAAGATCACATTTCAATCTTGCTTTATCGTCTGTTTCAAAAATTCAAAATTATATCTCAAAAATTAAGAACGCTATCGTTAAGGTCAAAGCCGAAGGTCAATTTTTCAGAAAAGAAATTGAGGCGAAAATCATCGATGACTGGTCAAAAAGTGACGATGCCCCTCAAAAACTGAAATCTTTTCAAAAAATGCCGAAGTTCTCAAAAATGCCAAAAGAAATGGCGAAAATAAGGACAAATTACAACAGTATCTGGGATGATCTAGAGAGCAGTTTTGATAGTTATACTACTAATCATAAGTACACGTTTAATTTTGACATTTTTTTGCTGCATGATAAATTATTGTCACTTTTTCCTTTTTCTGAGTATTTGAGTGAAAAAGACGTTATTAAGAAAGAACATGAGTTTCTTCAAGTTATTCATAAAAATAGAAATGAGATAG
This sequence comes from Tritrichomonas musculus, assembly GCA_039105265.1. Taxonomy (NCBI): domain Eukaryota; phylum Parabasalia; order Tritrichomonadida; family Tritrichomonadidae; genus Tritrichomonas; species Tritrichomonas musculus. The sequence goes on along the minus strand of JAPFFF010000060.1, from coordinate 558,799 downwards.
AAAAATTCTGCAGCACTCAGCAGAAAAATTCGACCATCTCAAAAAGTGACATCCTTCAGAATACTTTCTTCATTGAAAAAATGACAGGTCTGTTCGATTCTGCATTGAATGAGCAAACTCCAACTAGAAAAGTTTTCGCTTTTGCTGAGGTGTTCAAGTTCATCAAATCTCTCTTCGCTCAGTTGTACAGCAGCGTGAACAACGATGAGGTTTTGAAGCTCTTCGCACTGTTCGTAATCTCGAGAGAGAATAATTCGGAAAAACTGAAATCGAGCGCTGACTACATCTCGTCTTTCCTGTGGTTCGGCGACGATAGAAATGCTAAAATTTTTGGAAAATTTAATTCTATCGTTCTAGAAACATATAATAATATTAATAAGAGTCTTTCTGTCATTCAAAATGTTAGCTTTCAATTAAATAATGATTAAAAATAAAACAGAAAAAGTTTTTTTTTTTATTGTTTTTTTTTTTTGTTTGGATTAAGTTTATTTTTATAAAGTAATGATTTACTATTTCGATTGATCTTTGTTAAATGATGAATAAAATATATGATTCTTGATAAATGTAACCATATTTCTTTGAATTTATTCAAATCATTAGATTCTCTTTTTTTTTATGATAAACAGTTTTCCTCTCAAAAAAAGTTGAGGTTCATTCTTAAATAAAAAGTTTAATAATAATTTATTCTCAAATTGCTGTTTTTTAATATTTATTATTTGTCACTTTTTATTTAAAAAGTTTAAATTACAAATTTTAAAATCTCGAATGAATTCTCAAGAATTTATTGATAAAATGAAAAAAATTCAAGAAAGTCTTCTGGAATTTATTGATTCACAAGACTGCATTGAAGATAAATTCCAAAAACTAAAAATAATATTCGATAATCAAAAAATTCGAGATAATACAAATAATCTTAAATTATTTTTTCGTATACTAATTGATATTACAAATAATCACATTCGCAAAGCGAATTTTTACCATAAGATTGAATTAATTCTAATATATTTTAAAAAAGATATCATTACAAACTATTCAAATTGTGAAATTTTTAACATTTTTAAGAAAAATAAAAGAGTACTATTATTTCTTATTAATGAATGTGTTCTTAAAATTGATCATTTTGTCTTCCAAAATATGACAGATGAAAAATATATTGATTACAAATATCATTTATATTTAATGCCAGAAATCAAGTCATATTTAGATGAAAATCCGGAAATAAAAGAAGAAGAAGAATACAATGATGGTTGGTACAAAGATATAAACAAAGAATTACCAGAAAATTTTCATGAATTAAGAAAATCTGGAGAAAATGAAAATTTTATTTGTAAATTGATTCGAGAAGATTCTCTTAATGAATTCATTTCATTTATTAGTCAAAACAACATCCCACTTAACAGTAAAATTGATGATTCAATTTATGAAACAAATAAATATTTAATTAATAATCATCCAAGATTAATTGAATATTCAGCTTTTTGTGGATCAATTCAAATTTTCAAATATTTGAAATCAAATGGCGTTGAAATAGATTCTCTTTTATGGCGCTATGCAATTCATGGCAATAATCCAGAAATCATTCATATTATTGAAGATAAAAATATGTTTTTAATGCATGATGACATTATTCGTTATATAAAGCATTCAATTAAATCACATCACAATGATTTGGCAAATTATTTCATCAACAATAACGAAACAAATGAAGAATTTATTTACAAACTCGGATATCAATATTATAATTTTGAATTTATCAAATATGAAAACTTTAATCATATTGATTTTTATTACTGCTGCAAATATGATTATTATCATTTAGCTTCTGACATTTTTAATTCAATAGATATAAATATTAATGACCAGATAAATGACATCTCAAATAATATGATTTTTCAATAAGGATATTTTATATTGAAAGTTTTAACTAACAATGTTTTATAATCAAATTGTATTTATAGATCACCTTTGCATATTGCAATTATGAAAGAAAATGTTGAAATTGTTCAATTTTTATTATCATGTGAAAAAATAGATGTCAATCTTCTACATATTTTTAGTAAGAATAAATTTAATTATGTTTCAAACTAAGTTTTCAATAGCGTTATAAATTCATTATTTCGAATAAAGTTTTTAAAACATTAAAATATTCATTATATTCCATAATAATTCTTATTTTTAATACAATTTTGAATCAATTATTTTAATGGAATATCTAAAAAAACTAATTTTTTATTTTGTTTTAAACTGGTTTTTTTTAAATTACATTCAAAATCATCAAATTCAATTCCATTCAAAAATTGATATTTTATACAATTTGAAATCAAAAATTTGAATCAAATTTTCAATGATACTTTTAAATGTAATTAACAAAAACTATTTGTTTTTAAAACTCCATTATTCTTGGCAATACAAAGGCAAAATGTAGAAATTGTTAAACTTTTATTATCATGTAAAAAAATTGATGTTAATATCCCATGCATTTATAAAAACCATATTTTGTTTTTATATAGTTAACAATCAATTTTTTTTAATGAAATTTTAAACTGATGATGGTTTTATGCAATTTCTTAAATTGCTTTTTTTCTTATACAATTAATAGTCAATTGTTTAAATATGGAAATTCTAAATTAAATGTTTCAATTTAATTTTAAATTAAAAAATCAAATCATGTTTTAACACAATTTATAATTTAATGAAATTTGATTTAGAATGGTATTAATGAAGTTCTTGCACTTCTATTTTTTTGAAATTTTAAAGATTTTTCTTTAATAAAACGGCATTGATCGAGGCAATCGAAATGAATAATATTGAAATAGTCAAATTATTATTGGAAATTGATAATATTGACATAACTTACAAGATGATTAAAGATCAATATTATTTTCATAAAATTCTAAAATTTATACTTTAGTTATGTTTTCACTCAAATTGATTTAATACTATTTCAAATTGAATAATATTTAATGACATTTCATTCAAATATTTCAATTACATTCAAAATCATATCATTCAATGATGTTTTTAAGCAAACATTTTAATTTGATACGAGATTCAACGGAAAAAGAAACTACCATTAATCTTTTTTCTTTAAATGAAATTTTGAATTATCATTCATGAATCAACAATGGAAATAGCATGTAGAGTTAACAATCGCCAAATAATTCAACTTTTAAAAAATAAACAAAACGATCTTAAAATTATTATTAATTAATAAAAGATTTTTTATTAAAGTGTTTATAAATATTTTTTACAAACAAAGTCTGCTCTATTCAATCTGTGCTGTATAATATATAGCAGAACTCAATCGTCGAATCATACCGAAATTTGCTTGATACACATGCACAGGCTTCGAGATCATTAAGGAATCTTTCAAACAAATTTTTATAAGTTTTCAAAAACTCAATTTCTCAATTTTATCATCAATTAAAGAGTCTGAAAAAGTATCCTCAAAATTCAAGAAAACCAAAATAAAACAGAAAAATTGTGAATATGAAAATGACAAAATGGAATCAAAAAGATAAACAATAAATTTGCCAAATATCAAAGGTTCTTTAAGCAGTACATTTCAGAACAAAGAAGCAGAATAAGATGATTTTATTAAATTCAATGTATTTTTCATTTAGATTGTGTTCAAAAACAAGACCAAAATGATCAAATTGCTTATATAAAAAAGTCAAAGATCATTTCTGTATCTTTGAAACAAATGAAAGGAAAATAATAAACAATGCTTTTCAGACATAAAAATGCATGAAAATTATCATATTTTTCTTTGATTGAATTCAATATTTTGGAATTGTAAATACCAAATCGACTGCTTCCACGTCACGACTTCCTGATTTAGCGCGGTGGCTTTCCGAATGGCTGCCACTACCGCCTCGACTCGATCGTCCTCTCGACTTGCCAAACAGCCTCGAGTGGCCTCCTCCTCTGCTCTTACTAGTCGCTGGTGCCGGAAACCACCATTTCGGCGGCTTCTGTTGCTGATACTATTCCTTTGTCCCTAAACTCTCCAGTGTTTACGGTTCTGGTTTGGTTTTGGTGTGAAAATAAGATTGTCAGAGTCGTCATCGCTGCTTATGATTTGTAAGTGCTGCTTGATAATGATGAGATTATTTCGTTTTTGATGGAAGAGAGTTTGAATTTCGTTGCAAATTGCTGTTGATAGGAATAATAATGAAATTGTTCATCTTTTGATGAATGATCAAAGATACTGCAAAGAAGCATTCAAGAAGAAAGCTTTCTATAACTGTTCAACTTTGAAGCAAATTGAAATCCCACTTTTTATTACTGAAATCGGAGAATCTTCGTTCAATGGATGTTCATCATTATCAAGCATAATCATTCATTCATTCATCAGTGAAGATTTTGGGTGATTACTGTTTCAATGGTTATTCTTCATTGAAAGAAATTTTGATTCCAAATTCAATAGAATCGATTGGCAAAGGCTGCTTTGTTGACTGTTCATCGATCGAAAAATCATTCTTCTTGCATCGATAAAGATAATTAAAGAATCCACTTTTTCACAGCGTTCATCATTGATATCGATTTCGATTCCTTTTTCAGTTGAAGTCATTGAAGGTTCTTCTTTTTCTTTCGGCTCTGCATTGAAAAGAATAGAAATTCCACAAACCGTAAAAGAAATAAGCGAGCATACATTCATTGAATGTTCTTCTTTAGAAAAATTTTAATTCCATCATCTGTTACATTGATTGGAAATTGAATTTCGCATTATTTTCACTTTTTTGAATACTTTTGTCCCAGTTTAAAAAGTTTTTAAACAGCGAATCTTCATATTCTTAAAACATCTGAGAAATTATTTTCAAAATTCAAGAAAACCAAAATAAAACAGAAAAATTGTGAATATGAAAATGACAAAATGGAATCAAAAAGATAAACAATAAATTTGCCAAATATCAAAGGTTCTTTAAGCAGTACATTTAGGAACAAAGAAGCAGAATAAGATGATTTTATTAAATTCAATGTATTTTTCATTCAGATTGTGTTCAAAAACAAGACCAAAATGATCAAATTGTCATATTTTTCTTTGATTAAATTCATTACTTTGGAATTGTAAATAATAATGAATCAATTGGATGATTTAATTACAATATTTGTTTTTGTTCATTATAACTTATAATATGGTTAAATAACTCAATTAATTGATTCTTTCCTTCTTAATAGACATATAAGAATGAGATTAGATAATGATAAACGCTTGTTTCCCATTTCAAATATAAATAATTTGTTTGATAACTTATAAAACTCTGGAATATTTCTTTATCTTTTTTCATTCTTTTAAAAAGAATTTGAAATTTTCGATTACAATAATCTTTTAGTTCTAAATCTGATAAAATACATGGTAATACGTATCAAATCCACTTTCTTCATTTATATTCAATAAAATTTCTTCTTTTTTGAATAAGATTATCATTTAAATATTATAATTATTACAAGTAAGAAAAAAAAATATTAATAAACATAAGCACAATTTAAATATTTGATTTTTTCTTTGCCTATTTTATAATTCATGCTTTTATTTAATAATTATAATATTTAAAAAGTTATTTGGCTATTTATTTTTGAATTAGAAAGACAGATTTTTTGGCAAATAAAAACGATCATTTTTAATTCAAACAAAAATTTCAATTATTTTGAATTCATAATTTATATGTCTGAAATCCATTCAGAACTCAGACGCCAATCACTTCAGAGAGAATCAGAAGAAGAGGAAGAAGAAGATTTAATTTCTCTTCAAATTGGATCGAATACAATATATATTTGCTATTCATTATTAAGCAAGTATTCTAAACTTATTCGAGAAAAATATCTTATTTCTGATGTAAAAGATCATTTATCAGAAGATATCGAACATCTCCAGCAAGAAACAAATCTCAATGAAGAAAATATTATTACTTTTTTGCAATATTTCAGAAATCCACCAATCAACATAACAAACGACAATTTTCGCGATCTTTACAAGCTTTCTGAATTTTTCCAAGTTAAAACTCTTCTAAGGGAACTCGACAAATACAAATCCACGCATAGCAATAGTATTGTATTCTTCATACGAACAATTCTGGATGAAATATCGACGATGGGAGAAGTTATAAAATACAATCTAGGAGATAAAATGAAAAAGCAATTGTCAGAAAAAGTAAATGAATGCCTTCAAAATAAAATATTCGGCAAACTTCCTGTTTATGTCATTTATGAAGTTCTTTCAAATGCGAATAAATCAAAAATGAAAAGCGATTTACTTTTAGACTTCATAAACCAATCAAAAAATGATCGTTTTATACTTTTTACATTTCTCGATCTGAAAACTCTATCAGACAACAAATTTAACGAATTATATGAGGATTTCATTAATTCAGAAGATGACATCACTATAAAAAATTACCAGTATTTACCGTGCAATTTGGGTTATATAAAAAGTTTAAAGGATGAAAAAGCAAAGCTTCAAGAGACAATCGAAGAAACAAATAATCATTATCAAATGAAATTAAAGCAGAAAGAAGATGAAATTATTAATCTTCAACAAAAACTTAGAATAATGAGTCAAAAGTATGAAGAGCTTCAAGTAAAATTCGATAAAATGAACATAAATTATCAGAAAGAATTATCTAACAAATCAGAAGAAAACATTGGTCTTCAAAACGAGAAAGCTATCATAAAGAAAAAATATGATGAACTTCAGCTAAAGATAAATAAATTTGTCCGATCAAATAACGACTTTTTTATTGGCATTAACTCGTATTTTAATATTCCAAGCAACCCAAAAGAAGCTTTTCATTATTTTGAACTTTCATCAAAAGAAGGGAATTGCTACGGTTCATATTTTGCAGGTATTTTTAGCAACAAAGGAATTGGAGTTGATCAAAATATAGAAAAAGCGATCTATTTTTACACAAAGTCAAATGAACATGGAAATTCATATGCTATCAATAAAATAGGTTTAATATATGAAAATGGTGACAGTGTTGAAAAGGATCTTTCAAAAGCTATCGAATATTATAAAAAATCATCAGAACTTGGAAATTCTATTGCATTATGCAATTTAGGTTTTTGCTATGAAAATGGTAAAGGTGTTGAAAAGAATCTTTTCAAAGCTATCGAATATTATAAAAAATCATCAGAACTTGGAAATTCTAGAGCATTATACAATTTAGGCATTTGTTATGAAAATGGCGAAGGTGTTGAAAAGAATCTTTCCAAAGCTATCGAATATTATAAAAAATCATCAGAACTTGGAAATTCTGATGCATTATGCAATTTAGGTGTTTGTTATGAATATGGTAAAGGTGTTGAAAAGAATCTTTTCAAAGCTATCGAATATTATAAAAAATCATCAGAATTTGGAAATTCTAGAGCATTATGCAATTTAGGTGTTTGTTATGAAAATGGCGAAGGTGTTGAAAAGAATCTTTTCAAAGCTATCAAATATTATAAAAAATCATCAGAACTTGGAAATTCTAGAGCATTATGCTGTTTAGGTTTTTGTTATGAAAATGGCGAAGGTGTTGAGAAGAATCTTTCCAAAGCTATCAAATATTATAAAAAATCATCAGAACTTGGAAATTCTAGAGCATTATGCAATTTAGGTATTTGTTATGAAAATGGTAAAGGTGTTGAAAAGAATCTTTCCAAAGCTATCGAATATTATAAAAAATCATCAGAATTTGGAAATTCTGATGCATTATGCAATTTAGGTGTTTGTTATGAATATGGTGAAGGTGTTGAAAAGAATCTTTCCAAAGCTATCGAATATTATAAAAAATCATCAGAATATGGAAATTCTAGAGCATTATGCTGTTTAGGTTTTTGTTATGAAAATGGCGAAGGTGTTGAAAAGAATCTTTTCAAAGCTATCAAATATTATAAAAAATCATCAGAACTTGGAAATTCTAGAGCATTATGCTGTTTAGGTTTTTGTTATGAATATGGTGAAGGTGTTGAAAAGAATCTTTTCAAAGCCATCGAATATTATAAAAAATCATCAGAACTTGGAAATTCTGATGCATTATGCAATTTAGGTTTTTGTTATGAAAATGGTAAAGGTGTTGAAAAGAATCTTTCCAAAGCTATCAAATATTATAAAAAATCATCAGAACTTGGAAATTCTGATGCATTATGCTGTTTAGGTTTTTGTTATGAATATGGTGAAGGTGTTGAAAAGAATTTTTCCAAAGCTATCAAATATTATAAAAAATCATCAGAACTTGGAAACTTCAAGGCAAAATTAAAATTACAGGATTTGAGGCAACCTGCATACTCATAAAATAAATTTACAATTAATTAGTACATTTTTTTTTTAAATATATATATAAAGTAATTTAAAAAGCATTCCGAATGGTGAAGTGATTGCATCATTCAAAAAAGAAAACTTTTTGATAAACATAATCAGCATAAATTTTAAGTATCAATAATGCAAGATTCATTATCAAAAATATTCTACTTTTGACAGTTTTTTGCAAGAACTATAGATCCTATTTCCAATTTGATAGATTTATTTTCTTGCACTTTTTGGAGATATCTGCTCAAAAAGTTTGAACATACAAGTGGGAATTTTAACCATGAACAGTTTCTTGATGAAGAAAGACGATAATCAACATCCTACTTCCATAATGAAAAAAATCATCACATAATAATTAACTGCAAGCATAATTGAATTTATACACTGATACAAATTATTGAGTTTTTTTTATTATCCATTATACTGAAAAGCATGAGCAAGAAAGAAATAATTATCTATTTGTTATCTCGTATTTAAAGATTTAAAGTGAATTCATAAAAAAAGTTTTTAAATTATCCTTTTTTTTTTTTTTTTTTTTTTTTTTTTTTTTTTTTTAATTAATGAAACAACAGATACTGATGAGTTAAAAAAAAAACTTCAATAAATCACTTGAATTGAATTACAATCTAAAACATCATATTAGGAACCATAATTATGATGTCAATTGAATAACCAAACCATTTTTTATCAAGCAATTGTAGTTCTGAATCATCCTCAATTTCAATAATATGAAGATTATTACAAAAAGAAAAAGCAAACTCATCAATTTTCTTGACTGCTGATGGAATTACGAAGGATTCAAGTGATGAATGCGCAAAAGCAAATCTTCCAATTCTTTCTATTTCTGATTTTTCAGAGAATTCTACTTTTCTCAGTTTTTTACAATTAAAGAAAGCATTCATCTCGATTTGAGTGACTTTTGCAGGAATAGAAATCATTTCAAAAGAAGAATATGAAAAAGCATATCTTCCAATTGTCTCCAATTCAGAGTCCTTCGAAAACTCAATTTTTGTGAGGTTATTACAACGATCAAACGAATATGAATCTATTCTTTTAATAAAAGATGGAATGGTGACATATTGAATATCTCGAGGTGCAAAAAGAAGGACATCAAAATTTTCACTTTTTGAATTGATTTTGCCAACAACCAGCTTTTCTTTGATAATTGAAAAATTTCGGTTTTCTTGGTAAATTGTAACTTTGTTTAATTTTATGGCTGAACAACACCAACCTTCTTTGAGCTGTCTGACATTTGAAGGGATGCAAAGACTTTCAATTTTTGAATTGACAAAAACAGAATTTCCTATCGTTCGTAATTCAGAAGGTTCTGAAAATTCAACTTTTTGAAGACATTCACAATTGAAAAAGGCATAATCATCTATCTCTGTAACATGTGCTGGAATTGTGATGGCCTCTAGTGATGAATATGAAAATGAATATTTATCTATTTTGTTTAATTTAGAATCATTATTGAATGTTATTGTTTTGATATTCATCATATATGCAAATGATCCTTCAAGAATGGTTGTAATTACATATTTTTGTGAATTAAATAAAATTTGTTCTGGGATAATTATATTTTCACTTCCACTAATAGCAGATTTTATACTGACTGTTTTTTCATCATCATTTACAATGTAGACAAACCTATTTTCTTTTATAATTTTGCTTTGAGAAGTTCTAATATCTGTTTTTAATAGCATTTTTAATACTCTAAACTATTAAAAATAAACTATTCAAAATATTATATACAATTTCCCCATTTGTTTTAGGGAATTACATTCTTTTAAGGTTATCAAATCATATATTTATGTACATTAAATAAATAAAACATATTTTATTCAAAATAATTCCCAAAATAGCTGCTCAAATTTGATACATTAAGGGAAAACTATCAAATTGTGTTTAAAAAATTCTATGAGTTATCACAAAATGAATTGTCTTAAAATCATTTATTTCTTGAGTATTTTTGCTATGTTTTGGTATATATAAATTATATAAATCATATAAATCATATATAATTTATTTATATTCTTATTTTAAGCCTATTCCCTTTTTTCAATAAAAAATAAAAAGTTGAGAGGATGTATTTTAACAGAAATGCAAAAGAATATCACTGTTAAAATCTATTCCATTTTGCATGCTCTATTTTCATGCCAGTATGATTGACCTACCCGCAATATTTAGATAATACTTTTGATTTATTTTGATGACGTATGCATTCATTATTGGTAATGAATTCAAAGCATTTCCTTCAAATGGAATGTATCAATACTGTTTTTATTGGACAGTAAACTATAAATGTTAATTTTGAATATTATTTTTTTTTTTTTTAGAATAAAATAGCTATTTTTTTGTTTCTATTCTGTACTTATTTGTTTTTTATTCAATCAAAAAGTTTGAATTATTCTTCCATTATCTCAAGTTTAAGACATAAGTTGAGTATAAGAGAATTTTTTGAAAATATTTTATCTGTTTTCGTTATTCTTTTGTCATGAGTTTTGGAGAAATTTGTTTTCCTTTAATGAAGGCTGGATTTACTTGTCAAAATATGTAATCCTTTTTCTATAATATTACCTATTTTTAAATCGTTATTTTTTTTAATAATATTTTATTTCTTATTTTTTTCTTAGTTTTAAAGATTATTTTTTTATGCTCCATAACTAGTATTTACCAATATATTAATAGATTATCTTTAGTTAAAATCAACTTTTTGAAACACTTTTTCCTCTGAAATCATTTGAAAGCAATTTTTTTCTTTCAAATAATTCTATACTTTTTCACTTTTTGAATTAACAAATTATTTCAAAAAGTGGATTGATGGAAAAAACGATTTTTCAAAACAATTTCGGAAATATTATACCGTCGTTATGAGATTCTCATACTCATTCAATTAATCTCAGACATTTTTGAATGATTATTCATTTTTTGAATGAATTTATTCAAATAATTCAATTTTTTGTTTAGTTTTTATTTATTATTTTCAGTAATAGTATTTTTTTTTACAGGAATATGATTTTAAAATGGTATATTGATATAATATAATATTTTTTTTTTTGGATATTATTTGAGAAAACTCATTTAAAAATTGAGAAGAAAAATCATATAGGGCATTGAAAGTTCCTAAACACAACTTTTCGGGTTAGATATCCATTAATATTAAAATATACAATGGTTTAAAAATAAAACTAATGATAAAATTAATAAAGTATATTATCTTTATTTAAAAATCTTCATTTTTTTAATTTCTACTATGGATGCTAATTGTGCAAGTTTTTCATTTTTACTAGCCAAATATGTTTCATTGGCCATTAATAACGTTTTGCTGCTATTCTTGTGTCATTTTATCAAAACATCTATGAAATTTGGGATTATTTTAGAAATTTGTTTTTCATATTGAAGCTTAAAAAAGCTTGGATTGCCAATGATCACATCTATCTTTGATCTAATTCCTAATGTTGAACCTGACGTCGCTTTCTGAGCACTGGATTGCTAATGAACGATGAATCTTTTAGTCTAGTACAAATATTGAAATGAAGTAATAATTTTCAAAGGAAATGATCGCTAAATTGAGAACTTCGGATCGAAAATTGAATAGTTTATGAGTTTTTGATCACAGACATTATTGAGAGGATTTATTTAAAATTTACAAAAATTTGAATTAATTCACAAAAAAAATTAAGATATTTTTCTCTTTTTCAATGTGTTTTCTCAAAAAATGTCTGAGAATATTCAATCATGTCTGAGATTCTCATAATTACGGTAATTATTTTTTTCAAAAGAATAAAAACAGAAAAATTCAGAAAATTTTCAATTATAGTATAAGTTATTAAAAAAACTTTCATTTGTTCCTAAAATGATTCTATAAAGTTAATTAAATAAAAAAATACAATTATAAAAAGTTGCAAATATATTGTTATATAATTGAAAAATAGGGAAGTTTATAAAAAAAAAAACAATTTCTGAGAAAAGAAGTTTATGCGCTTATATTAGAATGTTTCCATATAATATTATAAATTTCAGCGATATTGATTTTCCGCAAGTATCAGACAGTTCGAATTTAGCAGATATTTTAGTAAAAAACTATCAATCAGAAGAAGAATTTGCAGCGATATTTGAATATATCAAAGACGGCCAAATTCCCGATGATAAATACGATGAAATTTCCAAAATACTCAAAGAAACTCTTCCTCCTACTTTTTTATACCAAATTACTTTAGAAAATGGAACACTTGGCGATATAACATTATTTTCACCATCACAAAAATTTGTACTGAAGTATATACAAAAGACTCTTTACGAAATGAAGGATCATGAATCTTATCATAAGCTTTTAACGTACTTTGCTGATCAAATTATTCCTCAATTTTCCAACGACTCAAAACTTTTCAAATTATGTGGCGAAGTTAAAGTAGACAGATTCAAAAAAATCGGAATTTTAACACATGACGATCAAGTCGAGATATATTCAAAAGAATCATTATTTTCTATCCAACAAACGATACCCCTTGAAGACCTCCCCAAACAATCCAAAATCTGGGAACAAACGAGGAGGGAGCTCGCGAATGGCCCAATTTCACCTATAATTACAGTATTTAGGTCATTTTCAGCTCTAAACTCATTTGATACTCTTCCTGTTGACGTATATTCTGGCTTTATCAACTATATCACGTCCCCCGACATGCTTATTGTGAACAAGCTCCTTAATAAAAACTTCGAAGACATTGAATTACCATTAGTGACCATTTTTTCTCACAAAAACTTGCATCGTCGTCTTTTAAAGTATTGCATCTTCCAGGAAGTCTTCTCCACTGACGATGCCTCGCATCTCATGCGTATGAATTCTCAAGAAGTGAAAGTTGTCATTGATTTTCTGACCTCGCAAATCAGGACGCTTATTGACCCCGGGATCAACAAGATAAAAGCGGACATTTGTAAAGCATTCAATTTTGATTTCACCCAAAATGACCCTGAGACGATCAGCTCAATGAAAAAGTTGACAGACATTTTTATCGAGGGCTTCATAAACATCTTGCCAATGATGCCAAGCTCAGTCCGGTACGTCTGCTGCATCATCAACGAGGCGAGCAAGGTCAAATTCAAAAGTTTGACCTGTAAAGGTGTATTTATGGCATTCTTTTTCAGAGTCATTTTCCCGTTGATTTGCCAGCCTTGTCCAACAGACCCGCCGGGCTTGAGTGTCGACATAAAGAAGATGGCGGCGTTCGGAAAAATAATGACTTCCATCTTCGTGGAGGAGTACTCTCACCTCGCTCACTTCTCAGCGATCGCAGGCTTGCAGGAGGAAAACGTTGGGAAAATTTTCGACCGTTTGACAGAGTGTGACGAGCCTTACGATATGATCGATCAGCCTTCCTTTACTGAGGCGTGCTTGAGTGTCGACCAAATTAGAAAAAAGTGCCAAAAAAAGGCATCTGTTTTGGCTGTTGATGATTGCGGGCATTCCAAGATTCTGATGCTCTGGCTTGACTTAATGAAGAACATCTAATAATGTTAACTTTTTTTATATTTTATTAATAATGAATGAAATTGGTGGTTTGCTTTTTGTTTCTTTTTTTTTTTTTTTTTTTTTTTTTTATGAAATGAATAACAGATTTTTGAGACATGATTTGTACGAATGAGTTAAATTAAAAAGATCGTTGTTTAGGATACTTTTAAATTTATATTATTAATAATATATTTTATAAATTTATTCATGTGGATAAGCAGCTCAAAAAGAAGATACAGCTGATGAAAGTTACACAAAATAATTCATTCAAATGTGCATGAATGGCAAAAGTTGACATAAACATTTTCTAAAGTGCTAGCTAGGCAAGTTTTGAATTTCAGTGATTCTTAAAGTCCTGCATTGTCATTTCTGTTTGGATAACACCTCTATGACCAGAATAATTATTTGGCTGCAGTGGATTATTTTGCCCATCAAACGCGACCAATCGGCACAGAATGAAGGTCCAATATTGCGTAAGAGAGAAGGAAAGAACAAAGAGATCGCGGTGCTTATACTGCTGCTATTATTTTAGCATCTGTAGCAACAGTCTCAGATATTGTCGTTGTAGAAAGCATTTTCCATAACCGTAATAATTAACGTATTTCAATTCAATTCAATTTTTTTTTTTTTCAAAGTATTTTTATTCTTAATTGCCTTGAAAGAATGCTTTCACAAATAAAAATTTAAAAACTAATTTAAAAATCATATTTTATCTTTATATAAAAAAACAACTTCATGTTAACAATATTTATAATGCTAATATTATATATATATAAAATACATGATGAAAAAAACTTAATGTTGGCTTTCATCGATGATATAAAATTACAAAATTACGATTTTAAATTGCGATCTATTAGAAGGGAAAGTATTTTTGGGAATTGAAATGAGTATCAATAATTTTGAATTCTTTTAAATTTCATGTGGTAATGTATATTATTTTATCCTTCAACTTTATGGCATATATTTCTTTTCTTTTTTTCATGCTTAACTCTTACTGTATTCTTTCCAAAAAAATCAAACCATCCTTGGAAAAATATGATTCGCTTCGCTTTTCTAGGGTTGTTTGATTTCATGCCATATTTCTTCATCGTAAAATATCTCGCCATATGGCAATTGTGTGAGAATGTCTCGAATTTTTTGCCTTTCATAAAATTTGCCATTGAGATTGCAAATCTTTTGATTGTGACTGGCCTGTCTGGAACTTGTGGTTCTGTATTATCGTGAATAAAATGAAAATCTTCGAAATCAAAATCTTTTCCTGGCTCGTAACATTGAACTCTCTTTATATTAACCGAACAATCATATAAATACTCTATAAGAAAACTTTCTTGAGCAGTTACGCAAATAACGCCTGAATGAGAAAGTACTTCACCAATAGTATATTTAATTGATGGAATTGATATTGGCCGTCTGACAGCATAACATTCAAGAATTAAATATTCCAACTCTTGTTCGTTAACAAATGCTTTTACCTGTGCTGGATATCGATTTTTTGGCATAAAGAAAAAATGAAACAAAATTTTATATTTTATATTGCAATTATTTTTTTCTTTGAATTTTATTTTTTTTTAAGTAGTATTGAAATAATTTATTGAATTTATTCAATTAATTATTTATTTAAATATTTATGAAATATAAATATAAATATCTCAATAAATAATAAATTATATAAATTAAAATCAATATAATCAAAATAATATATTTAAAAATTTATTTTTATATATTTTTCAATCAGAATCAATTTCCTTTGAGTTTCACAAATTATTTGAATTTTCATAATTAAATTATACTTCTTTAATAAATGATTATATGCTGAAAAAAATCAAAATTTTGCATGATTTCAGCTGCTCACAATGAAAATTTTCAAGTAGTTTTGAACATTATAAACAACTTTCCAATTACCAGACCACACAATTTTTTTGAAAGCAATTCAAAATATTATTTTTTATTTTGATAAGATTATTTTATTTTTGAATGGTCTGGTTTTTGGACCTTTTGAAAAATCGAATATATATATAAAAATTTAAAGCAATTTTATTTAAACTATTCAATCATGATTGAGAAGATAATAATAAAACTAATTAAAAAAATAAAATTGTATTTAAGAAATAATAAGGATTAATTGTTTCATCATCGGGCGTATTTTCTTCTTCTTCGCCTTCTTCCTCTTCTACATCCTCTTCTTCTAATTCTGCTTCTTCGTCAATTTCATCTTCAAATTCTTCGTTAAAGGCATTGTTATATTCAATAATATCCATAAGTTCGAATGGCATTTTTTTGATAGAGTGCTGGAGCTTTTTTTAATCTTCAATTTTCTTTCAATTTCTAAAGCTTTGTTTTTGACTATGATATTATCAATTCCAAAATGATGCGATATTTATGTCATGACAGATAACTTGTTACCTACATAAAATAATAAATGCTTTTTTAATAGTCACCAAAAAATAGAAACTTTTTCAATGATTTATTTCGAATTTTTCTTTTAATTCGAAGAATGTTTTACAAATAATAAAGTTTTCATTAATATGCCTAACACAGTCCTTTTTAATGACCAAACTTCTGAAATAAGCACTTTCAAATTCTGAAATTGAACAATCGATTATTGAAAGCGATTCAAATTCTGAGCAATCAAGCATTACAAGCGAATCAATTTCAAATGAACAACCAAGTGATAATTATTCAAGCATGAAATGTAAATCGAGTTTTAGTTTTCAATCAATAATTGACTGCTTTTTTCGCGAGGTTTCAAATATGAAGAGAGACACAATGAAAGAATCAGCAAGTTCAATAATTGATTCAAGTTGCAAAACTTTCATTGAAAGTGAAAAACATTCTTCAATTGAAACCACAATTTTCCAAATAGAAACAATTTTTTCGATGCAATCAAATGATATAAGCTCTATTGTCAATTCACTAAAGCCAAAAGGAATTAGTAAAATGACAACTGCTTTGTTGCAGCTATTTTGATTGCTACAATTGTTTTTATTATTCTTGGAAAAAGATTTAGAAAATCAAAAGAAAAAAGCATTAAAGAAGATACATCTAAAAGTACCTTCACAGGTGCCGAAACGCTGACTAAGTCTCAAAATGAAGAATATATTGGAGATGAATCCGATTTAGATTTTTGGCTATAATTTGACATTTTTATTAATTTAAAAAACAAGGATAAAATTAAATGTGCAACTATGATTAATGTAATAAATAGAGCTTTTTATCTTCTATGTTTTAGGTAATTCAATTTTTTTGTGAAGAAAAGTGAAATATTTTTAGAATACAGGAGATCTTGGTCAATTATCAAAAAATATTATCAAATTATCTTTAAAAAGTTTTGAGAAAAAAGTGTTTTGCTTTTGTATATCATTCAAAAATTTGATAAAACTCAATTGTATCAACTTTTTTGATAGAGAAACCAAATCAACTCACAAAAAAATTAATAAATAATTCAATTTTTTTAATTTTTATTTTTTATATTTTCACTTTTTGAAAAAATCTTTAGAAAATTGATAAGGACGGCAATTTGGAAAACAGCTTACTTTTTTATCAAAACAGGTTTTAATGGAATTCAAAGACTACTTAAACCAAAAGAAAACTTTTCAACAAAATTTTCTCGATCATCTCGACAGTGAAGAAGAAAACAATCAAGAATTCATTAATTTATTGAAAAGTTCAAAAATCGTAGAAGATCGAAGAGAACTCATAGAGTTCCTTCATTTATTTGTATCAGTAATTAATAATCACCATCGTTCCACCAATTTTTTCGAAAAAATCGAAGAAATTCTATTAATTCTTAATATCGGGCAAACTTTGACAAGTTCTGAGATATATAACATTTTTAAAGACAACAAGCGACTTTTACTTTCCCTTATACAGTCTAATATTCTTAGTGTTGATGATTTCCTCAAATATGCCTACAATAATGTTCAACATTTCGAGAATTGGGACTTAATTGCGTATTTGTGGCCAGAAGTAGGAACCAAGATTCACAATAATCGATATAACGTTGAACATGCAATTTTTAGCTGTCTTCA
Organism: Tritrichomonas musculus; assembly: GCA_039105265.1. Classification (NCBI taxonomy): domain Eukaryota; phylum Parabasalia; order Tritrichomonadida; family Tritrichomonadidae; genus Tritrichomonas; species Tritrichomonas musculus. The sequence goes on along the minus strand of JAPFFF010000060.1, from coordinate 540,966 downwards.
TATTAAAATGTATTCATTTTATAGATTGAGATTCTTTCAAAAAGAGAGAGAAAGAGGCGAGAACGATGATTTTATCGCAGAATTAATCAGAAAGGATGAAATCAATGAATTTATCCTATATGTCAATCAGAATAACATTAATTTATCGTCAAATGTAAAGTATTCAATTTTTGAATGTAATAATTTTTTACTTCACAAAAACACAACATTGACTGAATATGCAGCTTTTTATGGATCGATTCAAATATTTCAATATTTGAGAATGAATAAGGTTGAATTAACATCATCATTGCCTTTTTATGCAATTCATTCAAATAATCCAGAAATGATTCATCTTATCGAAGAACTTAAAATAAATGGTGACAATGAACAATATGATCAATTGTACATTGAATCAGTTAAATGTCATCACAATGATATTGCAAATTATTACAAGGAAAACAAAAATTTTAAAGTTACTTTTATTCCTTGTTTTCAATATTTTAATTACATTTGTTTCCCAGAAAAATTTATAAAAGATAAATATTTCATTACTTTAACCAGATTTAATTATCCTGCATCATTGGAAGTGCTCTTGAGAACAAATGATATTGATGTAAATGTAGAGAGAATTTTTTTAACATATCATTTTTTTTATGAAGTTTTTTCAAATGAAATAAAATTTTTATATGATTCCATTATAAAGTTTTAATATAATTTTAATAAAATTGTTTTTAATAAAAATCCATTACGTTATGCATCAAATAATAATTTTACAGAAATTTTCGATCTTTTATTAAATCAAAAAGGATTGGTGCTTGGGAAAGATCTATTTAATGATTTGTATTCATTGACACAAATAACAATTCCCAAATCTATAACGATCATCGAAGAAAGATGTTTTTATAAATGCAAGTATCTTAAAGTAGTAAATCTTTCGTCTTCAGTAACGACTATATCAAATGAAGCATTTAAAGAATGCAGAAGTCTTCAAGAAATTACGAATACTTCTAATTTAACAGATATTGGTGAACGTGCTTTTCAATTCTGTAGTATTACAAAAATTTCACTTCCATTAGTGACAAAGATCAATAGAAGTTGTTTTCATGGCTGTGATCATTTGGCTTGTGTTGAACTCTCATCTTCATTGACATCAATTGAAGAACGTGCATTTTATGATTGTGCAGAACTTCGTGATATAACGATACCTCCAACAGTTAAAATGATTGGCAAATTGGCATTTTCGGGATGTTCATCGATAACGAGTATCACGATTCCTTCTTTGATTGAAATAATTGAAGATGAAACATTCACTCTTTGTACATCATTGACACAAATTATAAACTATTCTAATTTTGTTTCAATCGGAAAGTCTGCATTTAATAGATGCAAGTTCAGTGAATTTTCAATTCCATCAACAGTGACAACGATTGGTGATTATGCCTTCAGCGATTGTTCATTATTAGAAAAAATAAGCATTCCGTCATCGATTACGTCAATTGGTGATTATGCATTTCAAGGATGCTTGCTATTAAAGGAGTTAACAATTCCGGAATCGGTTGCATCAATTGGAAGCGGAACTTTTTCAAAATGCTCATCACTTGAGCAAATAGCAATTTCTTCTCCAATAACAAAAATTGACGGTTTCATGTTTCAATTGTGTACATCATTAAAATCATTCAAAATCCCTGAAACAGTTACAATAATAAAATATAATGCTTTTAGTCAGTGCTCATCTCTTGAAAGTATATCCATTCCACCATCGGTAACTGCCATTGAAGAGTCTAGTTTCGATAGATGCTCAAAACTTTCAAGTGTAACAATTCCGCCTTCAGTTGCATCTATTGGCAACTCAGTATTCAAATATTGTAGTTCACTGACTGAAATATCGATTCCACCTTCTGTGGCATCAATTGGCTTTAATACTTTTCGTGATTGCATTTCATTGAAATCTGTCTCAATATCTTCATCGGTGAAAGAAATTGGCTCTTATTCTTTTTATAATTGTAAAGCGCTTGAATCATTGTTGATTCCAGAGTCAGTGAACTCGATAGGAAGCAATGCTTTCTATGGTTGCAGCTCATTAAAAGAGGTATCAATTCTATCGTCAATGACATCAATAGCTCCATTCGTTTTCGCGAAGTGTACTTCGTTAGAAAAAGTGACAATTCCTTCATCTGTAACTTCTGTTGGATACTCAGCTTTTGGAGATTGCCAATCACTTTCTGAAGTGTCAATTCCAAAGTCTTTAACAAACATAGATAAATCAGCTTTTCCTCAGCATACAAAAATCATTTTTTATTAATAAATAATTAATCTTCTTTTTTTGTCTCGCTTTGAATTCAAGCAATAATAAAAACAAATTCTAGGCTTTATTAATTATAAATGGCCACTTTTTTAGTGTTTGATCTTTTTGAAAGTACTGACTTTTTGATTGGCACCTAAATGACCATTTAGGTTTTTAAAATGTGTTGATACTGGTCATTTTGAAAATAAAATGACCTCCAATTTATTGTCCCGAAAAATTATTATTTGCTTTATTCCATATCAAATAAACTTTGTTTTATTATATTTTGTTTGTAAAATCGATTCATTAATCAATAATTCTGTTTACCAAAAAACTGTTTTATTATCTATTAATTATTTATTCAACTGATAAATTAATGAATCCCAAAATGAATATTAAAAAAAAAATGTTAAAAACTATTTTTTTTTCCATAAATAAAAGCAAAAACCATTATTAAATATGATAGAAAATTTGTTTATTCCTCTATTTAATGCAAAAATAATATGGAATTAATAATAAATCTAAAAATTTATAAATGGTTTTATTTCAGAAATTTTTCTGAGAATTGTATCAGAAAAAAAATTCTAAGATTAGGCTATTTATATCTTTCAAAAATCCAAAACCAAAAATAATTAAAGAAACTAATTTATAATTTACAATGTGACTTGTATTTCAATTTTATTTTTATGGAAAAATTTTCAAAAAAAAATTTTAAAATTTTTAGAAATTTAGAGAATTTGAATTAAATTTAATGAGTTCATTTCATTCTATGAATAAAATACCATATGGTAATTATAGAAACATAAGAAACATAAAAAATTCAGAAATAAGAGAAGATACTCCTGCTTGCTATGCCATTGGAGATATTGAAGGTGATTCTGCCAAGCTTCAGTATTATACCAATTTCATAAAAAATCACCCAAAAGATAATTTTGTTTTTATTGGTGATTTATTTGATGATTTGTCAGATCAAAATTCTTTAAAAGAAAGCAACTGGTCATGCATCCAAATGATCTGCCATAATTATCTCGATGATAAAATTAAATTTAAGCGCGATGAAGACAACAGTGAAAGCACATATGATGAAAATATTGTTAGTTTGCCATCAGGCTTTCATAAAATCAATTTCGACAGAAAAAGATTTGAAGATATCAGCAACCGTGTCAAATTTGTTGCAGGAAACTCGGAATGCGATTGCCTCTCTGACATTTTAGATCATTGTGAAGAAAAAAATGGAAAATACATCTTCGGAAGAGGCAAATGGAGAAAAACCGTCACATTTGACCAATTATGCATTTTGTATCGCTATTTAAGCGCCTGCAACGGCGTAATTGTTCTGAATAACGAGTGTGAAAGCGATGCTGTAGCCGGTTTTAAACATACTGTTTATTTCAGGCACAGCATTCAAAAATTCAAAGTGAACAATAACGTGTCAAAGCAAATCGAACAGAGAACAAACGCATCATCAGAAGACATCAACAACAGAAGCTTCATTTTCATCGCTGGCCATTCGAAAATTTTCACATGCACCGGCCCAATTGAATTCCCAGACGATGACGTGTACTACATAATTGACACGTCATCAATCGACCCTACAAGAGATAAAAGAAGCAGGCGCGAATATCCTCACGAAATTAGAGGACGCGGCAATTCGGACCATAGAATGGCTGCAATCAGATTTGACGAAAAACATGGATACACCGTTGATGTGCATCCATTCAAATTCAACTTCAAAAGATGGCGCAAAAGGTTTAATATTGCCGAAATCATTCAAAACATCCAACAAACTATTTCCTGCAAATTCAAACATTTACTGGGGAAAAAAAATGCTATTTTGGTATTTGTCAATCAAATACAACTGTTAATGTCTTAACTATTTTTTTTAAAAAAAAAAAGTTTGTTATCCACTTTTTAAATAGGAATTTGGTCTCAGATGACATATGGAAGACTTTATTATAATTTAATGTCTTCTAAATAATTTACTTTCATTAATAAAATATTGATTTTTTAGAAAAAGACAAGTTTTTATAAATGTTACTTCACTTGCTTTTTAGAAATAAAAATAATTCAAAATTTCAATTATGTTATTCAAAAAGTTTTGAAAAAAAAAAATTAATCCATTAATTTCTTTTTACTTATGCCTTGAGAACGAATATATGCGAATCAAAATCGCAAGTTTGACGTTCATCTGGCTGGCGTTCACCAGCAGCGCAGTCTGTGACAATAAGTCCGACTTTCATCAATTCATCACCGAAGTGTGCTTTACCACCGTCTACTGAGTAGCGGAATTCAGGATTGAGGCCTTGTAATCTAACTCTTCTGTAAGGACCGTTAACCTCATTCAAAACCTTGTACCATCCGACGAGAGCTGTCTTCTTATCAGGAGACACGACCATCCAGCTGAGGAAGTTCGTATCGAATGGAGAAACGAGACGATAGAATTCACCGAATTGAATGACTTCACGATATTCTTTCATGAACTTGATTTGCTCACGAACTTTATCACGTTCTTCAGCAGTCAATTTGTTCAGATCGAGCTCATAACCGAAAGTACCGAAATAGGCAACGTTAGCACGAGTTGAGATTGGTGTAATACGGAAGAGTTGGTGATTAGGAACAGCAGAAACGTGTGCACCAATTGAGCTGATTGGATAGCACATTGAAGTTCCATATTGGATCTTCATACGACTGACAGCGTCAGAGTTATCAGAAGCCCAGCATTGTGGTGCATAGTAAAGAAGACCTGGGTCGAATCTTCCACCACCAGAAGAGCAAGACTCAAAGAGAACGTGTGGGAATTGAGTTGTAAGACGGTTGAGGAGATCATAAACACCGAGAATATGTCTGTGGAATAATTCTCCTTGTCTGTCAGCAGGAAGATTAGTTGAGAAAGCTTCAGTGATCGATCTGTTCATGTCCCACTTGACATATGAAACTTTGGCTTCAGAAAGGATCTTTGACATTTGGCCATAAATGTTATCAACAACTTCCTTACGTGAGAAGTCAAGAACATATTGGTTACGTCCATGAGAAACACGTCTGTCTGGTGTTGATATGATCCAATCTGGATGTGCTCTGTATAAGTCAGAATCTTTATTAACCATTTCTGGTTCGAACCAAAGACCAAACTTCATTCCAATACCATCAATACGTTCAGCAAGTCCGGTGATACCTTTAGGAAGTCTTTCTTTGTTGACTGTCCAATCACCAAGTCCTGCACGATCGTTTGAACGTGCACCGAACCAGCCATCATCAAGAACAAACAATTCAACACCATCATTCTTTGCTGTTTGTGCAATTGAAACAAGCTTATCTTCGTTGAAATCGAAGTATGTTGCTTCCCAGTTGTTGATGAGAATTGGACGTGGCTTATCTCTCCATTCGCCACGTGCAAGTCTGCTTCGGTACAAATGATGGAATGTTGAGCTCATTCCATTCATACCTTCGCCAGAATATACAATGACTGCTTCTGGTGTTTGGAAGTGCTCTTTTGGTGCAAGTTTCCAGTTGAAGCAGAATGGATTGATACCAAGTGTAACTCTCGTTGTGTCCCAGACATCACATTCAACTTGGGCAAGGAAGTTGCCACTGTAGATAAGTGAGAAACCGATGGCTTCGCCTTGGTTTTCATCTGTTCCTGGTCGACGAAGTAAAATGAATGGATTGTGGTTGTGTGATGAGTGTCCGCGTGCTGATTCAACTGATTGGACGCCTTGTTCAAGTTTTCTAACTTTTAAGTGTCTTTCACGTGACCAGGCACCATCAAAGTGAACAAATTCATAATCTCTGTCTGGAAGATCGAGGCTGAGTGACATTGCACAGAGAATGTGAAGGTCTCCTGTTCCATTATTAACATAATGAGCTGATCTTGCAATAGCGGGATGATTGGCAAAGACTGTATAGGAAAGATCAACTTCAAGTCCAATTAACTTGTCAACAAGATGGAGGGTTAAAGTTGAGGCTTCATTATCATTTTCACAATATGTTGCTGGAAGTCCTTCAAGCTTTGGTTTTCCTGCTTTGATATCATGGGATTTGTAAACAAGGTCTGTAATAAGGCTGCCATTTGGCTGAAGAATTTGAATTGCTGGATGGCGGAAATCTGTTGATCCGTATGATGGATATTCTTGCTTGCAATGTTCAAGGGAGAAATGTTTGTTGCCTTCAAAGACATAGGAAGTCATTGGACGGTGGTGCATTTCAAGGAGATGATCGAAATTGTCATTATCACGTATTACAGATCCGAAATATAATTGTCCAACTTGTTCATTTGGAAGAAGCTTCATTATATAGCTGATCTTTCCATTTGTAAGATGCCATGTCTTTGAGTTTTCGTGGTATTGGATAGAAACTGACATTTTAAAGAGTGATACACATCACCTCAAAAATAAAATTCAATTATAAAATTTTATTCAATATGATTATATTTATAGATATCTCAATTAATTTATTACGAAAAATTAATTATAAAATAAATATGATATTTATATTATGTTTTATTTCCATAATAATTAAAAATAAAATTTATAATTTTTTATTTAAAAAGATATCATAATTTTTAATTGAAAGAAATTTGAAAATTGAAAAAATAAAATTTAAAAAGTTGTAACAGAAATAAATTCACAATTTTTATTTAAATAAAAAAGAAAATAAATTCTTAAAAAGTTCAACCTGTTTTTTAATTCAGTAGTAATTGTGAACAAACGATCATATTTTATGATGAGAGACAATCATATCATAATGGTTAATTTGGCTATTTTGCATATCAAACTTGAGTCTTTTCTTGGATTTCAATAAATTTTTTTCTGAAAAATTTTAATCGATAAATATCAACTTTTTATAAATGAGAATTCTCATTGCTAATTAAAATATTCTTATAAAATGATGAAAATGAATTCAAAATATTTTTTTTATTTAATTTTTGACAGAGTTGTAATATGATTTGAGAATATCTCTCAAAATTCAATGAAAATTGAGATATAGGTCCCAAATTTTTTGAATTAATTGAAATTATTAAATAAATTTTTCAGATAAAAAACGATTAATTTTTTTTATATATTCTAATATTCAATAAAAATATTAATATTTTGAATATAAATGCAGATTAATATAATTATATATATATTATTAAAATTATATTTTTATTTTAATAAGATATTTATTCAGATTTTATCAAAATAAAAATAGATTAATATAAAAAAAGAGATATGGTTATAAATTGACCTTATAATGTTATTTTTATGTATTTTTATATAATAATAAAGGATTACATTGGATTTATTTATTAATTTATTATTATATATATAATTTATATTAATATTTATATTAAATGTATATATATAATTGATCAAGAAATATATATAATAAATAATACATACTTTCAATGATATTCAATTTTCAATAATTAGCATGAAAATAATTTATTGAAATTCTAATCGTCTAACGAGTAAATTGAGAGTTTTCACTCAAATAATTTTGAAAGAATTGAATCTATCGTTCGAATTTTTTTGTCGAGGTTCGTTTTCTCGCCAAATATCTGATAAATAATATTTTTGATAAATGATTGTTAATATATAATACTTTTTTTTCCAATCTAAAATTTTGGAGTTGAAATTGAGTTCTATTTACAAATATTTCATTTTGAAAAAATACATTATTTTTTACTGAACAAATAACTGATTTGCTATTAATAAACATCAAATGATTTATCTATTTAATTTATTTAATTATCATTAATTTTTTCAGAATGATTTAAATTTGATTTTCTTATACTGCTTTAATAGTACTTTTTATTATTATTATATATTATAAAATAATATTATTATTTATATTCAAATGTTTAATTGTTTATATATTGTTTTTTTTATGAGTTATATATAAATTATTGACTTCAAAAAATATCTCAATTAATTTGAATAATCTCATAGAATCGGTCAGACTGTTTTTGATAGATGTAAAAAACTAAATTGAATGGATTCTAAAAATCAATAAATTTATAATTATCTTCATTTCTACATAATTTATTTTAATATTTATTTTATATTTATATTTATTAAATTTCAATTATTATTTTAATCAATGATACAATTATTTTTAAAAAATCGAAATTTAAAGATTTTTTTAAATAAAGGGTATTTTTATAAAATATATATAAAAGTAAATAAACATACTATTATATGCAAATATTTTTTATTTTTAAAAGATATTATTTGTTGGATTTGGATTTTTCAAAGGATCTTTGTTTAAAAAAACACCTTACAAAATTAAAGGACATTTTTTTTAATAAAATTTTAACATTATTATGCGTTAATTAATCAATATATTCGAAATTTTATTTTATTTATAAATGTAATAATACAATATATATATATAAATATTACTTTAATGATATGAATAAATCCAACTGATGAAAATGGAATATATAATTTTAAGTAATTCAAGATAGAATAAATGATTGTTTAAAAGTATTTGCTAATGCAATGACAAAAAACAGGTAAAATTTAATATTTACCATATTATTATTAATTATGAGGGCTTTATAGTTCAGAATTATGAATTTATTAAGAATTGAAATGAATTATATTCTAAAAATTGATTTTTATGTTATTTGCACAACCTACTTCTACATTTGTTTAATATAGAAGTATTTACCAATAGCATATTTCCAATTCATATACATCAGATTTGCTGAAAAAAATTTGTATGGGAAAAGAAAAAATAAAAATTCTTTTATCTTTATGATCCATAAAAAAAGTGTTAATCTTCAACTATTTAAAAACAAAGTTTAATACTTAATATCAGATATAGAGAAAGAAATCATTTTATTTCAACCACAATAAATTTATTTGTATTACTATGTTAATCATATAATTTATTACTCTTCAATTAAATAAGTATCAATAGTATGTTTTGATATAAGAAATAATATTCAATGGGCGACCGTTTATTCATTAAACTAAAAATGGAAAAGAAAAAATGGTTTAAAATGTTTAATCCTGATATTTATACTAAAGAAGATCTTAGTCTCATCTGCGATAAATTTCCCATCTACTTAAAAGCCAGAAAATCAGAAAATAAAAAGATTGCTGAAGAAACATTATTAAAAACATTTAAACGTATTCGATCAAATGTAGTTTGGGAATATGTTTTTGAAAAATATGATAAATTATTAAATTACAATGCCCAACAGCGTGATGAATTTTTCCAACAAATGTTAGCATATATTCAAATTCCATTACAATTACCACAACCAACCAAGATGTCTTTTTCACAGCCACAGCCACTTCTACCAACCTCGCCGCCATCACAACAAATAACGCAAATTCCAACTCAGCAAATCATGCAACCAATATCACCGCCAGCCAGAAGAATGGCCAAGATACCATCACAGCAGAATCAGAAATTATCACAGATTTCATTCCAGCAGCCAATTATATCAATGACACAAATTCAACCGCAAAATCGGCAAAAAAAATCTAAAAAAAAGAACGGCCAAATTTCTTCACAAAACATAATTCCACCTTCTTCACAAAACATAATTCCACCTTCTTCACAAAACATAATTCAGCCTTCTTCACAAAACATAATTCAGCCATCTTCACAAAACATAATTCAGCCATCTTCGCAGCCGTTATCTTTAAATGCGAGCCAGACTCCTTCAATAGAGCAAACTAAATCGTCACCGCAAGCGAGCACAAATTTGGCTGCAATTCAGTCACCCCCAGTGCTGCCTCCTTCATCGCAGCCATCAGTGAAAATGACGCAGATTTCTCCCCAAGCGAACAACGTGCCTGCGTCGCAGGGAGTCGCAGGTTTCTATCAGCCAAGTTTCGGCCAGTATCAGAAGCAGTCACAGCGGCCTCCTCCGAAGGCTCCAAAGCTCAGCTACCAGTCGATCATCTCGTCCATTTCTCCCTCCTTCAAGCCGCAGCTATCATCAGAGCCTCCACCAAAATCAGCGCCTGAGAAGGCACCAGCACCGGCACCGACAATGGCGCCTTCTGCCTTGCCGGATCCGAGTCCAGATGGCCACGCAAACGAAGAGGTTTTGGCGAAGAAATTTCTTGACAATATCAAAGTTGAGTCAGACTTCTACAGCCAATTGAAAGCGATATACAGTTCACTTCACTCTTCACAATTGCACTCAAAAAGCGAAGGGCTGATTGAGTACAGCCAAGACAAGCTCGACTTCCAGAAGGATCAGGAGGAAAAGCTGATGGCTGTCTGCAAAGATTATTCAGCCAAATATCGAAACAAATTCCTCTACTCACTTGACGAGGAAGCAGAGACGATCATAATCCCCTCAAATAAAACAACATCAAAGACAAGGTTCCTCAACAGAGACACCAAGCACAAGACCGTTTCACGTGAATCGTTTGTTAGTCAAACCATTGAAGTAACGTCATACATCAAACTCTTCGAAGTCCGCCAATTTCAATTCAATGAAAAAGTTCTATCGTTCATTATCGGTGAGCTGCAAGACGATAGCTGCTACTGCCTTCGAATCAAAAGCATAGAAGCGTTCACTGTTGTCAGCTTCTGCCTAAAGGTCTCAGCGAGCATGGCAGAAAATAACGATGCCGATAACGATAACGATCAAGTATTCAAAATAAACGTTGATGACTTAATTAACGAGTTTTTGTTCAGCCATCCTGCGTACGTTTACTACAACGAATCGAAGCAGAAGCACATTTTGAACTTCTTTGGAATTGAAGTTGAAATGGACTTCATTCTTCCAGTCAAGGCGATCTACTTCCATCGCGACGCCGAGGACCAGAACAAGCTCTACATCCAAGGCGACATCCGCGTGAAGGAGTTCACAATTTTTGGGCTGGATAACTACATTGAAAAAGTTATGATGAAAGGCGGAGATGACAATGCTAAGTTCGAAATGATCACAATAAAAAATACAAACACTTTCTATTTCGAAGGATTTCAATTGAAAACGGCGGTTATTTTCGTCTGGAAAGATGAACTCGTACTCGGTTGCAACTCGTCGTTATGCTTCTGGAGAATTGACGAAGGAAGCAAAGGAAAAATAACCGTCAGCCAGAAGGAAATGTCAAAACAAGATAAAATTGATATCGACGAATTTCAGGGAATCAATTCAATCACTTCTTTTCAAAAAACAGATTTGACTACTTATTTGGCCGTATCCTCAGAAAAATATCCTGTCATTCTTATACTTAATAAACGACACCAGATCGTTTCCAGACTGGTTTCTCATACATTGGGCATTACTTCTTTGACCAGCTTCGGCTTCCACCTTTTTTCGAGCTCCTTGGACCAATCTGTTAGAATATGGGATATGCAAAAAGAAGTAACTGAAACAATTTTCTCTTTTAAAAATGAGGAAATAACAGCAATTGAAGTCGGATTGTTTTGTAATGAGCTTTTCTTATTCACTGGATCTAGAAATCATAAGATTTACTGCTGGAGTATTAAATGCAAGCAAATTCTCTTCGAAATTCAATTGTGCGAGATTACTGTACCAAGAAAAATCGTGTTTATTGCTGGAAATAATAAAGAAAAAGGTGAAATGTGTAAATTGATAGTTGTGTCTGAATATGAAGGCAAAAATAAGCTTGCAATTCAAATTCAGTTCTTTCAATTTGTTTAATAATTATATTACTTATATTAAAAATTATGTAATAATCGACTTTAACTATTCATGAAATTAATATATTATTAATAATGAAGTGACATCAAAATCCAAAGAATTCTTTCAATTTTGAAAAGAATTATACAATAATTGATATAATTGCCTTCATGTTTGACTGCATGTTAACATGCAATTACTGATAAAACAGATTTTGGAATACACAATTATGATTTTACATGATAAGATTTATCAGTAAAAAATATACTATTCATATTTTGTGCTTAATATTTATATCTATAATCTTATTGTCATAATGAAATGAATGATTGCTGATATATTAATATCCAAAAATAGATTAGTAGCATTGATTTGAACTTCAGTAGTATAATTAGAATAAGTATGAAAAAAGGTATTAAATTTATTGTTTTTGGATTATTATATTATCAAAATTTTTTATAATTTATTCTAATCATTAATTCTTTTGATATCTTTTTATATGCTTTTAAAACATTAAGTGTTATATAAAAATAGTTATTATTAATGAAAAAAAAATTCAATTGAATTTGTTGAATTATTAAATGACGATTTTAAAAAAAAATCGATGTTACAGGAGTCCAATGAAGAATATAATTTTATTTATATGCATTTACTTTCTAATATATTTGAATTTCATTCCAAATCAAATGTCAGTTTTTTTAAAAATGAAGATTTAGTTGATTGGTTTAATAAATATAAAAAGTCTAATATTTCAGTTACTGAAGTATTTCGTCAAAAAGCAAAATATTATTTGTATAACACATATTATACCCATTCAAATGACATCGATATTTTTTAAATGATACAAATATATAAGAAATCGAAATATATTGAATTTTAATTAAAGTCTTTATTTCAACAATTACATTTTATAATATTGGATATAAAATATATAAATCATATATTATAATTATTAAATAAATTATTTATTAAGATAAATATAAATTTATTTAATTTTTTTTTTTTTTATTCAATTTACTTGTAAGAAATTTAGATTAATTAGTCAATTATTTATTTCAATAGTTTACGAATAGATGAAAAATATTCAATAGTTTACATATTTTTTTCTCAGAAAAAAAAATGTAATAATCCACAGCTGCATCGGCGGAACGAAATTTAATATTATTAATATATTTTTAATCCTTATAAAAAATAATGACTGTATACCAATTTTGGAGAGAATCTATTTCACTTCACGGTGCCTGCACTTCTATTCAATTTTTTGACATAAAATATAAATAATTCACCTTTTAAATTTGACTAAATGTTTTTTTTTTTTTAAATGCAATTATGCATAAATAATATTATTATCAAGTTTTTATTATTAATTAATACATTTAACTGATATTATGAAAGGCAAAATATTTCAGATGATTATTTTCAATTGGTATTTAAATTTTGTATAAATAATTCAAAGAGTAAAATAAAATAAAATGAAATCGCTATGATATAAATTTTATTTAATCTTAATATAATCATATAATTTATATTATATTTTGTTTTTTTTAGGCCCCTTTTTATTTGATGTTAATACATGCAGCTGTTAGGACAATTTGGGCCTTTATTTTTTCTTATTTTGTGTTCTATTAGTAGTATATATTATTTTCACATAGGGCTTATAATAGCTAATCCTTTGCTCGTTGTCATTAAACCATTTGACAATTAAATCTTTCTTTCGTTTATAATTTCTTTCCAATTTTACTTTAGTTAAATCACTAAGTAATTCGCCAATTGTAATTAGAGCATTTAATGAAACTTTATTTATTGTGCATCCTAATATTTCTTCTATAATTTGTTCACCTCTGCTCCCTTTTGCAACAAATCCATTTAATAAATTTCTTGTGACAACCTTTTCAGGATTGCAGTTCCTTGATAAACCAGGTGGTACTTTGGAAAATTTGGGCATTGGTTTCATAGACTTGCTCATTACTGTTTTGAAATACTTTTATTTTCTCTCAATTAATTGGCAAAATCTAAACAAGAATTTTTGAATACAGTATGTAAAAATATTTCAAAGAATTTATTATAAATTTCATTAGACTCATACAAAATTCTAACGTTGTTTGAGACAATTTGAATCGGTCCAAAATATTTCAACTTACCGTATGTTACTCTTATTTTATTAAACTTTATGTCTAAATTTGAGAATATAAATTATATTCAATCAAATTTATAATAATGACTTAATGGTTTTTATAAAATTGATTTCATTAATATGAAAAAAATTTAAAAATCAAGAATAAATTTGACTATTTTATTAATCATGGGTAATGAATTATTTTTCCAGGTTCAACAAGGTTCGCTAAAGATCATAATCATATTTAAGAATAATTTCTATTTTTAATATTCCCTGTTTTCTAATACCAATCATCTTTGAATTTATTATGTAAGTCTTAATTATTTAAGAATCATTAATCATTTCAAATAAATAAACATAAAAAGAAAATTATTTGAAAAAAAAATTGTATTGATCTTTCAACCGAAATATCAGTTATTTTCTTCAATGTACAGAAGTGGTTTGATGTCCTGAAATGACGAAGAAATTCTCTGAATCAACACCTTCTGCCAACATGAGTGATTTTTCGAACATTTTATCAACTGTTTCAGCAAGCGATTGACACTTTTTGCTTCAAAAATCATGCACAAACAACCGTATTTCGAGATTGCATGATTTAAATTACAAATTAATGTCCTAATTCGCCAGAAGGTTTTTTGCAAAAAAAATCGATTTTTTTTTTTTTTTTTTCTTAATTGCTCTTTACGAGTATGGAAAGTCCATTGAGCCAAACCAATCCTACCTTATCATTTGCCCGTTGTCTGCCTCTTGGGTATATTGTGAGCATTCTTCATAAGTATATGGTGATCTATTTCTTGGCGTTTGCACTTTCATTGGATTAAAGTCTGTAGTTTCAACTTCCCAGTTTCCCAAAAAACCAGCAATAGCTTCATCACTTAATCCAAGACCTATGAGATAAGTAGTAATTCTAAATTGTCGTGTTTTAATTTCATCACTTACTTTATCAGGCTGCTTATTTTCAACTTGTAAATGCTTTTCTAGAAGCAGATAATGCTGTTTCTGGAAATCATCCAAATTTGCTTGAAACAATTCGTGGAGCAATGCGTACAATAGAAGAACAAGTTGAAAATATGAAATCACAAATTGAAATTAAATGGTTAAAGAATTCAAATTTCATTTAAAAACTTTTTTTTTTTTTTAATAAATGATTTCATTTTTAAATACCGAATTTTAATGCTCATTTTATGAATTATAAAACATGTTAAATTGATGGCTGATTCGAAAAAGTATAGACAACTTCAGAATTTTTAATATAAAAATAAGACATCATCAGAATTTTTGATAGAAAGATGGTTCAATATTTATGATATAAATTTTTTACATCCTCTCAAATTGAGAATCTCAATGGGCTTGTTATTCGACAGTTGACCAAAAGGATCGTGAGCTGGAGCAATTGAAAGCTAAGCTTGATCAGTGTAAGGAAGAAACTGAGAAGCTCAATCAAAAAAAAGAAAAAACGAAGAGAATTGCGCAAAACGTCCTTGTCTGCGGTGTTGATGATAGTAGATCTCTTGTTGAAAAGCCGAACAATGGAATTCCTGGTACTTTTTACATTCACCCACCGATGAGTGCGCTAGCTTATTTTTTCTGAATAATCTGTTGATATACTACTAATCGAAGTAAAATTCATTTCATATTTATCAAAAGTAGGATCTATCAAATAGATATCGTTAATCTTTTTTGATATAACTCTAGCTTGATTAGTGGTTGTATTTATCTCAATTTTCTTTGCATTTTCTTTCTGATTTGAATGAGACTTTGAATCTTTACTGACTTTTTTTGATAACAATTGTGAATTGTTCGCTGTTATCATGCTCTATTAATCTTTTTAATGATATATTTGGAATTTTTTATGCAAATTCGTCCTCCATTCCAAATTGTCAAATGGATATATCAAAAAAAAAGTTCCTTTGAATTAATACCATTTTACACCCTCTAATATAAAATGGAGAAAAAAAAAATTATTATTAATTTATATGGCTATCTATTCTTTATTACAATATAATATAATATATATATCTATTAATGTGAAACAAATCAATTAGTTAGTAATAAGATCATTGAAAAGGAAATTATTTTTATCATTCTCGTCATCGAAAAATGAATTCATTTTGGCATATCCTTTGCCATTCCTCTTTTTATTTAATTGCTTGATTGTATTTTTGTTCGTGGAAGGAAATTCCTGTGTCAACGTGAATTGGATTTCAAATTTCCCAATGGCTTTACGTTCTGAACCTTTCTTGCCTGATTGTTGAACTGGCTCTAATAAATTTATTGTTTTCATTTCTGTGTTGGTAATGTCGTTGAATTTGGTCGGGATTTGTTTGTTTGAAATAACCGTCGATGCAATTATTGGATCTTTCTGTGAAAAACTTTTCTTCCTCAAAACAATTAAGATCTTTTCTGTTTTTTCATTGATCTTTAATGAAAAGAATGGACGAGTTGTTTGCATCTTTTTAGCTTCAAAGGAGAAAGCTTGTTTTTCACCACTTGGAAGTGTTGTAACACTAACACGGATCGTGTCATTATCTTGAACAATTCCTTTCTGGAGTTCAAAGGATTGCATTTGGATGTTTAAGCAAAGCATTTTATATAAAAATGATGTGATCTTATGTGAATTCGTTTTTATACTATTACTTCAATTTTTCAATATTTATTTTTTTATATTTATCTTATTAAATAAACATTTTTATATTTGATTTTTGATTTTTTAGTTATATATTTTATTATATAAATTATATTTATAATAAAATTAATTTTGTAATATTTACTCAAATAGCGACCAATCTCCGACAAAAAATAAATTTTATGATTTTATTCAGAAAAATTGAAACAATTTATATTCAAAATTAAAAAAATTATAAATCTCAATTCTATTAATTGAGAACCTAACCATATAAACAAAAAAAGATTGAATAAATTTTACATAACATATTCAAAATTTGAATTCTTTACTATATAAAAAAAACATATCATTTTTTATAATGTTTTCTTTATTTACCAAAAAAACTACGTACCCAGAATTTCAAAATTTAACTGAGTCCAATACAAATTTTATTCAAGTTGAGAGCGAAATCTCAACGATTGTTCAATCATTATATGATCCATCTAATAATATGATTTTTTCTATTGGAAATTTATCAAACTTGATTTCGCTTCTTCAGAAAATTTCAGATTCATTGAATGTTTTCAGCCAAACTGCTTCTGCTATCAATCAAGATTTGATTTATCTACAAAAGCTCAATGAACAGTACTCAAAGAAAAAAAGCTTTTTCGATCAAAAGAAATCTGATGAATACCAAAAAGAAATAGTCTCTAGAATTACTGCAGTGATCAACATGATTTCAGAGGAAAGAAAAAAAGAATCTGCTGAAATTATTCAAAAAATCGATGGCGTTAAACAAGAAAGCTTCAACATAAGCTTCCCAAGGCCAGAAATACCAATAGATATCCAAAAATTGCAAAAAATTGTTGCTAAAAACGAACAAAATATGTCAGAGGAGGTTTCGTTCGAAAATGAAGATGATGACTTGGTTATTATTACGGAATCAGATTTGATTTCTAACTCATTTTCATTTCCATCAGAAGATGAAAATGAAGAAATGGAACCACAGAAAATTGAGGATTCAATTGATGAGCAACAAAGAAAAGAACAAGAACTCATTGAACAGCAAAGAAAAGAACAAGAACTCGTTGAACAGCAAAGAAAAGAACAAGAACTCGTTGAACAGCAAAGAAAAGAACAAGAACTTCTTGAACAGCAAAGAAAAGAACAAGAACTCATTGAACAGCAAAGAAAAGAACAAGAACTCGTTGAACAGCAAAGAAAAGAACAAGAACTCGTTGAACAGCAAAGAAAAGAACAAGAACTTCTTGAACAGCAAAGAAAAGAACAAGAACTCATTGAAAAACAAAAGAGAGAACAAGAACTTAGAAAGCAACAAAAGAGGGAACAATATCTTAAATGGCAGCAAAAAAAAGAACAACAACTTAAAGAGCAGCAAAGGAAAGAGCAAACACCTAGGAAACCACAAAAGAGAGAGCAAGCACCAAAAGACCAACAAAAGAGAGAACAAAAACCTAAAGAGCAGCAAAGAAAATGTCAAGAACTCAAGGAAGAACAAAAAAGAAGACAAGAACTTTTTGAAAGACAAAATAAAATTCTTTTTAACCAGGATCTTCTTATTCAGCAAAGACTTTTTGGACAAGCACCAAAAGAAAACCAAAAGAAAGATCTCAAAGAAAAGAATTTGAATGCGCAAAAAGAAAGAGATCAGAAAAGAAAGCCTAATAATAGCAATGGTGAAAAACAAATAGCAATGAACCAACAGAAAGCAATTGGAAGTAAGCAAATAATAATCAATAATTCATGCAAAGATACTTTCTTCAATCTACAAAATGAACAGAAACGTAGTTCAAAGACTAAAAATCAGAAATGATAAAAACCATATTGAATAATTCAATATTATTTGTTAATAAACTTTATCATGCTATTATTTTAAAAAAATTAAATTATCTTTTTTCCTATTTCTATAAATAACAACTTTTCTGATGATGACTTTATTCCTACTTCTTAAATGAAATATATTTTTTTTAATGAGAGAAAGAATCTCATGAATATGATATCACTAATTGGAATTCCATGATCCTCAGAAAAATGATAAAAATGATCATGGAATCCCCACGGTATTTTTTAAATTAAATAAAATAATTTTTAACTATATTATATAAATGTAATAATATATTAATGATTAATAAATTCATGCGCCAGTTTTCGCAAAACTCGATTTTATTATTTTCTGATATTATTTGGTCAAATAATTCACAATTTAAAATATTCAATTAATATTTTTATATAACATGTCATATATTTACTTTCTATCGTTTTTTAAATCTAAAATAAAAAACAGAAAAAAGTATATATTTTTATAAGAGAGTTTACTTATTTTGTGAATAAGTAGCTTTTTCACTTTTTTTTGAAAAAATCTATTATTTTGAATAAATCTTTCAGATTTATCGCTGGTTTTTTGTTTATTGGAATTATAAAAGATACATAAATTGATTTAGGAGATAAAAATCAATAATATATCAAATTTTAATTACAAAAAATCAATTTTTTGTTAAGAAAATAAAATCCTCTTATTATAAAAGTACTTTATTCGAAATTGGCCGCATAAAATTAAAATTATATCTGTTAATATGTTTATTAATATACTGATATATAATATAATAAAATCAAAAAAGAAAAAAACCGTGTGGATCTGGAGAAATGCATCATTTTCTCTAGTTATTTTTTTGTTGATTAAAAGCTTACTATTTTTTTTAAAAAAGGAAGAACAAAAAAGAAGACAAGAACTTTATTTAATATGAATACCTCTTTTCAAATTTATTTTTCTCAAAAGATTAATAGTATGTGCTGTTATCAAAAAGAAAATAAGTGTATTATCCATAAAAGAAGTTCAATAATTCTTATTAATCGAATAAAAATATTTATTTACATAAGATATCATCCAAAATCAGAATTTATCTGAAACGTCTTGAAAATCTAAACGGATGGCAAAAAAGTTATTCCATATATTTCTATGTACTATATTTGCCTTTATTATGGAATTAAATATCTTTCATTTTTTTCAAATCAATTTTTTTTATGCTCCATCTAAAATTTGGTAAATTTTTTTTTGCCCTTAAGGTACAAATCCAGTACGTTTAGTAACCGCAATTTTTTTTGACATTCTCAAAGAATAAGATGACATGTTAAATAAAAAACGATTATTTTCATCCATTTCATGTAACATGTCATAATGTTTATTTAAATTGTGAAATAAGTGTCAAAAACAAACCTAGTCAATTTAAACTTTTTCAGAGACATGCAACTATTCAAATAATAAACGTTCTCCCATTCAAAAAATAACGTACTGGATTTGTACCTTAAATTATGACATTTTCGTTTATTTTCCTCCGTATATTTTAATTGAATTAATAACTTCCAGATTATTGCAAAATTCCTTCATAAATTAACCAACGTTATTTTAAAATATAAATTTTTTTTTTATCAACGGTTTCAATTCATTCAAAATATTTCAAGTAATTTAATAATTTGAATTATCATTCAAGTTGGAATACTGCAATTTAAATTGTCAAGCAAGTTTTAACTTACCGTATGTAAAAATAGAAGTTATTTTTAACTTTTTTTTTTTTAAAAAATGAATTCGTTTTTCAATTACTGCACTTTTTCAAAGAAAATAAAACGTTTTTTTTTTGAAAAAGTGCAGTAATTCTATACTTGTTGACTTATCTTCAAAATTAAAAAAAAAAAAAAAAAAAAAAAAAAAAAAATAAATTATTGTAAAAAAAAAAGACTCATGATCTTTTTACTGATCCAAATTTCTTTTAGCAAGCAAATATTTGATTTTATAAAAAACGATCCTCTTAATTTGCTGTTATATCTTGATGATTATCAAGTCGTTGAAATATTATTAAGAGAAAGATATGGGGCCTTTTTTAGCTCATTAAATAAATATAGTGACCTTTCAATTGAAGTTTATACTGATTTTCCAAATTTCAAAGATCCTGTTCAAACTTTTGATTCTAATAATGGACTAGTTGGGATTGCTTTCAGTAATAAAAATATATCTATACGTATCAGCAATGAAGGATCACATATGTATAAAATATATATTATGATGACAATGGAAGTCCCTGTTAAAGGTTTTGTTCCCAAAGGTTTTTCTTTTCCTATTTTTAAAATTGCTGAAAATTTAGAATCAAAGAATTTTTCTAAATTAAATGAACCATTTATATTTAGTAGTGATTCTTCTAATAAATGGTGCAAAGTTGTGATTGGTGTTATGGAAGGTGTTTTAGTAACCTTTGTTTTAACATACATTGGAGTACTTTGGCCTTGCTTTTCATTATGATATTCATATTTGAATCAAGTAAAAATAGAGTGAGAAAAACTCATTATATAAAATATTTACTTATAAAGAGATAATACATTCAAGCCGTAGAAAAGCCATGCAATGGGTGATAAATAGGTTGTTATTGTCCACATTTTAAATGATGCTTGATTTTTTTTTTCATCATCTGTATCATCTGGATTTGTATCAAAATCATATATGAAAAATAAATAAAGAGATAAAATTGCTGGAATACATGCCATTATAATAAATATAATACAAACCGCCAAACTAAAATATTTAGATTGATTCTTAGACGAATATAATAATATTGAATTAGATACTATTAATACAAAAGAGTTTCCAGCAGATAGTGAGTAATCGCTTATTCCAACAAATGGACGAATAGAAAACACTAAAATGACCCATAATATTTCAATTATTAGGCAAACCCAAATAACATCAAAAGCAATGGCTATAGCATATCCAATTTGCTTTACTGTGTCAATTAATTCGAAAAAATAGTAAAAATTGAATTTATATGATTCTGATTTTTTATATTTATTTTCAAGACTCGGGGTTTGAATAATAACCATTGACAAGATCAATAATAAAGGAAGAACAATGGAATTAGCTAAATAACCAAGCAATGGATATAGATTATTTTTAAAATCATTGTCTACAAGTTTGAAAAAAACTTCTGTTGAAGGAATAATGAGTAAAGATAAACAATTATTGATAAAATCATTGAGTTTTGTTATTAAATTGATTGCTTTATCTCCTAAAAAAGATCTGAAGGTAATTTCACCGAATAAAAGGAGAACGAGGATTATAAATAAAAAAATTGCAATTATTTTGGTTAATTTCCATCTTTTTAACAAAATTGGAATCATCAATGAATGAAATATAAGAGCTGAAAACGAGAATGAGTATCCAAGGCCATTGTAGTTATTAACCATATTATTATTTTCTTCATCTTCATCATCATTATTTTCATTTGAAACTTTTTTTTTAGATTTTCGGTCAGAACAAAAACAACATAAGCTTACTAAACAATAAAGTGCGATTGCTCCTGCACCTATACAAGTGATGATCGTTGCTATCTGTCTGTCAACTTTAAAAAATGTAATGCCAGTACTTAATGCAAGGCAACCTCCTAAAATTATACAAAAGAATACAAATCTATATCCAAATGCTGTTGTTGAAATAAAAGTTAATATTGATAAAGGGAAAATAAAAACATAAATAGAAAAAAGTTCAAAATTTGAAAAAGGCGTGGTTCGAAATGATTTTGAGATAATATCAACAAAATCTTTGGCCCAACTAAACATTCTAAAGCAATCTGGAGAAAATTTTGTCCTAAATTCTGATGGTGCACTGAGTCTTTGAAAAGTACGAAAAAGGGTCAATATTTCCATAACAAGAGATCCTGTTGAGTTTCCAATATCAAAAAGTTGTGAAATAAATAATCCGAAATACGATTTTTTAAAAGAATCAAAGCATTTCCCACAGGATTTCATTTCAAATAATGATCAAAATTCTATGAGTCGTTTGAAATCATATAAATTATTCTTATTTTTATATAAAAAAATATCATTTTAATTCATCCATAAATAAGTATTTAAATGTATAAAATGACATTAATTAAAAAAATATCAAACTTTTTTTCTGAATTTTTGAAAAAAAGAACGTTACAAATTTGTAAAGTTTGAAAATATTATTTGAATTTCTTTTAATATCTCATTAAAAACAGAAATTAATGATTTTTCTATTGCTATCTAATATACTTTTACATCGCAATTACTCGACATTGGCCAAGAACATAAATGATAATAAGATTTATTGCAAGGGTCGCAATAATATTGAAATGATGTCATCTTATTTTATTATTTCTTGTTTTGCAAAAGATATTTATACTTTTTCGTATGACGAATTTGAAAAAACACCATATGAAATTCATGCTAGTTCTGATTTAATCGATTTTCATTTAGAAAAATTACCAAAAGATAATCCTGATAAATATATGTCAATTGTCATACCATCTTTGGTGATAGATAAATATCATGATGTTGTATTTAGAGATTTTTATAACACAACTAAGGTTGATTTATATCTTACCTGGTTTAAAGATGAAGTTGATGCCTGGATATATTACGAAGGTGGTTCATGTCATTGGGAAAGCGGGTATACATCTACAAAAAATCATCCAAATGAAGTAATAAATGAAAATTGGAAACAAGTTTGTTTTGTTTATTCAACAAATCTACAATCATTTTTACATTATGATAAAGCTGCAAAAATCAAATATATTAGTAAGGTAGGTTTTATACTAATTGTTATATTCACTGTCCTCATTATTGTCGGAATGTTGGTTTCATTATATTTTATTGGGAAAAGAAAATATGATAAAGAAAGAATAGGAAACAGTAGTGAATTACCTTAAATTAACATTACATTTCTTTAAAAATATGATATATTATTACAAAATAAATAATAGGAGACTTATATTCAATTTCTGTGTTTCCTCTTTCAATTACTGCAGTTTTTCTGAGACTTATATAATATTAATAAAACTATACTTTGACCTTTTTTGGTTGTTAGATTAACATATTTTGTTTTAATAAGCATTTTAATGATTTAAAATAGCATTATAAAATAAATTTTTAAATAAAATATATGCAATCACCAAAATTTCAAAGAGTATATTTAATAATAACATTTTGGGATATAAATGTGATCCTTCGTAATTCTTCAATACCAATAATTGTTAATTAGGAAAAATTGTTAAGAATTTTGAGGATGATCCATATTTCGTTTTTCAAAATATTCAGATTTTTGGTTTAAACTAAGTTGTTGTGGTCTTGGTCATGATGTTTTATTTAAAGCTAATGCAAATGAAAATCTGCCCGAAATTTCCAAATAAAAGCACCAAATATTTGAAAAAAGTCAAATCTAAAATACTATTAAGAAAGCTATCCCTGCAGTCATGATTGACTCAAGCAAGAATTCATATAAAGTGATGGATAAGTGAACCGCTATATGAAATATTTTAACTTCAGCGTAAATGAATGAGGAAGAAGCAAATCAAGCCAATAGAAAAGAAATTGATATCAACTTATCGAATAAAATAGAAGCTTATCAAGAAAACAATGAAGGTATGTTGCTTTAAAAGATCAATTTAACAGATCAATCAGCGACACAATTAATGAATCAATTAATCTAAAATCAAAAATAATACCAAAGTTTGTTGAAAAGAAGTTCATTTAGGACATAACTGATAAAAAACGTAACATAATTATCTCAAATGCAAGATTTTTCAAGAAGAAAATTGTTGAAATTGA
Organism: Tritrichomonas musculus; assembly: GCA_039105265.1. NCBI lineage: Eukaryota > Parabasalia > Tritrichomonadida > Tritrichomonadidae > Tritrichomonas > Tritrichomonas musculus. The sequence goes on along the minus strand of JAPFFF010000060.1, from coordinate 516,749 downwards.
AAAGGAAATGAATAATTAAGAAAAACTTTCCTTTTTTTGTAAAAATTCTTTTTTATTTTAAAATCAATATAATGGAAGTTGAAAACGATGGAATTTCGATTTTGGTTAGTGACGAACATTGGCTGAAAGCACCTTTTCCAGCTGAAGTTGCAGATGATGAAATTGTAACTTTTGTTAACGAAGAACATTCATAAAATGAATAATCACTAATGAAAGTAACTGAAGAAGCGATTGAAATAATATCCACTGAAGAACATTCATTGAATGTATAATCATTGATCTTTTTAATAGAAGAAGGAATTTCTATTCTTTTTAATGAATAACACTTATTGAATGCATTCTTTCCTATTGTTTTAACAGAAGATGGCAAGATTATTTCTATCAATGATGAACATACATCAAAAGCACAATCATCAATTAAAGTAATAGAGGACGGTTTTTCAAAAGTTATTTTTTTCAATGAAGTGCAACTTTGAAAAGTTCCTTTTCCAATCGTTTTTATAGAAGACGAAATTGTTATTTCTTCCAAAGATGAACATTCACTAAAAACGCTTCCATCAAATGAAATTACAGAAGAAGGAATTGAAATATGCTTAAGTGATTCGCAATTAGAAAATGCTTGAAATCCAATTTGTGTTATTAATGGAGGAATTGAAACTTCAATTAATGATTGGCATTCAGAAAAAGCTGAATTACTAATTGATTTTAAATTGAGTTACTAATTGATTTTAAATATTTTTGTAATGAACTTTTTTTATTTAATTGTGATGAAGATGTTGCTGTTGATTCAATAAAGACTCTTTTAAGTTATCTGCATCTAAAAAATGTATGTGTTCCAATTGATGTTATTGAAGAAGGAAGTATTATTTTTTTCAAATCTGAACATTCACTGAAAGCATAATAATCAATTTTAGTTAAAGATGATGGCTGTTCAAATGTTATTTGACTCAATGCTGAACATTGATTAAAAGCATATGATCCAATATATGTCACAGAAGATGGTATTATTATTTCTTGAAGTTTATAGAAATCACAAAATTGTGTTGAAAATATTTCTTTTGATTCTGATAATAAATAATATCTTTATTATCGTTTTGAGTGGCAATTTGCATTAATGTTTGATTATTAAAAATATTTTCAGAAGTCAATTTCTTATTTAAGTCAATTTTATATCTTTTATTTAGATAAAAAAAACTTAACAAGTTTAATATAATCAAATTCGACAAAATAAATGAAATAAGCAACTTTAATGTAAAGTACACATTACAAGATTAATTAGAACATAATGAAAATAATTCATATAAAAACTTTTGGAAAATTAAAATATAAATAAAAATATAATATCTCTATATTTAACAAAACGGTTGGCAATGTTTATTAACTAAATTTACATACAAACAGAAACTTAAATGAAATTAAAAGTTGCATTTTGGTTTCCATTTGATGATTTTCTTCTTTGGTGAGAAGTTATGATTGAACTTTGGGTCGAAACGAATGTCGCTGAAGTAGTCAGAGTTCATGATGTTGTCGATTGTTGGTCTGCTTGCGGCCATCACTTGCGTGCAGTCTCTGACAATCTGGCGAACCTTGAAATCGAGGCTTCTGCTGATTGACAATGCAGCTCTGCTTTCCATCTTTGAACGGGAACTGCAGCTCGAAAAGCGAGTACAAAGTGATTCCGATTGCCCAGATGTCCGTCTTGATCGTGTCAAATTCGCCGCGAACGAACAACTCTGGCGCGGCGTAGTAAAAAGTGCCTTTCTTCGACTCGTCGCCGGCGACTTTTTTCGTCCTGCAGAATCCGAAATCGCACAACTTTGGCGAGAAATTGGAGTCAAGCAAAACATTCTCTGACTTGATGTCGCCGTGCGAAATTCCCTTCGTGTGCAGATACTTGATCCCTTCCAAGAATTCGTAGATGATCTTCTTTCTCTGCCTTTCATCCTTGAAGCCTGTGTTTGTCGCATATGAAAGCAGGTCTCCATTTTCGCAGTATTCCGTGATGATGACGTAGTATTCCTCGCCCGCGGCTTCGATTTCAAAGGAATCGTAAACTTTGATGATATGTGGATGATCAAGCTCTTTGAGGACTTTGATCTCAAGCATCGTTGATTCAACAAGATCTCTCTTTTCAATGTCTTTCTTTGACATGACCTTCGCTGAATATTTGGCTTTTGTTTTTTCATCTTCAACTAAGACAACTGCACATGTGCTTCCACATCCAAGATATTCCTTGACTTCATACCCATTGAATGCGTTAGGGATGTTGATTGGATAGCCATCTTGTGTTTTTGATGCAAACATTTTTGATCAATGAACTTAAATAAAAAAAAAAAAGATGCATTTTATTTCTTCATATTGAAAATATTTTTTGATAACATTATCCTTTCAAAAATGTAAAAAAAATTGAATAAGTATAAACAAATAAATATTCGGTTTATATCAATATTGTGATACTTATAAAAAAGTCAATATAATTCATTGAAATTATAAATAACATTAGAAAATTGAGAACTGATTATTATCAAAAAATTGAAATAAAATAATGAAAGACAATAATTTCACTTTTTTTTTTACTAGCACAAAAAATGTTTGTTCCAACCCAATTCTACTTCCCATGCGATACATTTTCTCCAATTGCATCACCTAAAGTAGAAACTCAACAAAGATCACGTTTCACAAAAGACGAAGATGAACTATTGAAGAAACTTGCCGAATCACAAAATAATCCAAAGTGGAATGAAATTGCACTTTATCTCAAAGGCAGAACAGCCCGCCAATGCCGTGAAAGATACAACAATTACCTTCGTCCAAACTTAATTAACGGACCTTGGACGCCAGAAGAAGATGAAATGTTACTCGAACTTTTTGAAAAGCACGGACCAAAATGGGCCTTAATTGCACGCAGCTTCAATTCAAGATCACCAGTCAATGTCAAAAATCGCCACTCAACACTCGCCAGCCACTCATCTCCCAAAAACAGCAAAGTTCAGCAACAAGAAATCGTTGAAAGCAAAGTCCAAGAAGAAACAGTAAGCGTAAATGAAAGCATGAATTACCCAATCGCTGAAAATGAATGCGAACCAAATTTCACAGCGAATGATGACTTCGAAAACATGCTTTCTAATTTTGAAATTTGCGATGATCTCTGGTCAAGCCCAATTGTCCCAATTGCTGAAGATGATCTTCTTTCTTTTTAAGAATCTTTTATATATTATTTGTTTGTATATAATATTAAATCTTTCTTACCTATTAATTTTTATAAATGATGTTTATCTTTTTTAGAAATTCTTATAATTGGATGAAAACATCATACAAAAAAAGGTTTAATTTTATTTATTAAATTTAGCCTTTTAAATTGACCTAAAAAATGTCGAAAATTTGAAATTAAGCAAATGGAGTCTCAGAAATATTTAGAAGAAATGAAAAAAATACAAGATTTACTTATTGATTTCATAGATAATGATAGTATGACTGATGAAAATTTTAAAAATTTTGTTGATCAATTAAATAAGCATTTAATTTGTCAAGATCATCATAAACTCAAAGATTTTTTAGGGATTCTTATGAATATTTCAAACAACCACCATCGCTGTGCCAACTTTTTTGTGAAAATTGAACAAATTTTACATTATTTGAAAAAAGAAATCAGCAATTTCTTTTCAAATTTAGAGCTTTTCAAGATTTTTAAGAGAAATAAGCGAATCCTCCTATATTTGTTTGATGAAAAAATGTTAACAATGAATGATTATATTATTTCCAAAATCATAAAGTATAAATATCACCTATATTTTGCCCCAGAGCTTCGGCCTCACATTGAAAGTGTTAAAAATGCTACCAGGCTATTTTTTAATGATACAACAGTAAAAGATATAAATGAAGAATTACCAAATCATTTTTACGAAAATAGAAAGAGAGGCGAAAATGAAAAGTATATCTGTGAACTGATCCGAAATGATTCAGTTGAGGAGTTCATTACGTATGTTAATAAAAAAAATTATTCATTAGAGTCAACTATCGAGCTCTCGATATATGAAACAAATTATTCATTATTAAACAATAAAATAAATATTTCGAAAAAAGAACCAACGTTAATTGAATATGCAGCATTTTTTGGATCAATTCAAATTTTCCAATTTTTGTTAATTAGCAAAGCTGAGATAAATCCATACATATGGGATTATGCGATTTATGGTCAAAATGCTGAAATCATTCATATTCTTGAAGGAAATAATATTTATCCATTTTTTGGTGGATACAAAAATTGTTTTCAAGAGGCAATCGTGTGTCATCATAATAAATTAGCAAGCTACATTTTGGATAATTATATGCCTGAAGAAAGTGAATTTTGCTCTGATATTTTCATTCTTGCCCTTAATACTTACAATTTTGCTTTCATTGAAAATGATTTGATCAATGAAACTGCTCTCTTTGAACTGTGCAAGCATGATTATTATCATCTTGTTGACTTCATTTTGAAAGATGAAGATACTGATAAGAATCTAATAAAAACGCTTGATAAAGGTGCTTTTTATTTGGCGGTTAAAAAGGGAAATATTGAGCTCATCAAACTTTTAATGGCCAATGATTGCATTGATGTGAATTTTGAATTTAAAGGTAGAACAGCATTGCACTTAGCAATAGAAAAAGGAAACGTTGAAATTGTCAAGCTTCTATTGAAGAATGAAAGAATCGATGTAAATGCTCCTTATAAGCCAAATGAAAGAGAAGTAGGATCAGCATTATATTTAGCAGTTGAAAAAGAAAATATAGAAATTGTTGAGCTTTTATTGGAAAATGACAAACTTGATGTTAATTTCCCTAATTTCTACGAAGGAGGAAATGTGACTGATGAAAAAACAGCATTATATTTAGCAGTTGATAAAGAGAACTCTGAGATTGTTAAACTTTTAATGGCAAATGATAATATTGATGCTAATTATCCTTATATACACAAAAGTGAAGATATCATGGAAGAAATATCAGCATTATATTTAGCTGTTGATAAAGAAAATATCGAAATTGTTGAACTTTTATTGGCAAACGATAATATTGATGTTAATACTTTGTATACAGTCACTAATGTTTGTGGAAATTCGCACAATAGAAGAAATATGCCAAAGTATGTGAACAATAACAAAAAGATAAAGGAGAAATCAGTATTGTATTCAGCAGTTGAAAAAGAAAATGTTGAAATTATTGATCTTTTATTGACAAAAGAAAAGCTTGATGTTAATATTCCATATTTAAAAAACAAAGATAATGAGCTGGAAGTTAAATCGCCATTATACTTAGCATTTGAAAAAGAAAATGTTGAAATTATTGAACTTTTATTGGCAAACAAAGACCTTAACATTAACTATATCAATATATCAATGATTGTTTATATTTGTAAAATTTAAAATAATAATTATTTTAATATAGTTCATTATGCAATGCTTCAATGGTGTTTAAAATAAAACAATTTGTATGATGTTCTAAATCTAGTATTTTAATGGCTTTTTAATTATAATGTTTTTAATGAAATTTTGATTTGATTTGATTTAATACAACTGCATTATTTGCTGCAATTGATGCTCAAGATAACAATATTATTCGTCTTTTATTAGAAAATAATAATATCGATGTTAATGTCCCAATGAAAAAGCAAAGGAGAACTTATGTATGTGAAAAAACACCATTGTATGCAGCAGTTGAAAATGCAGATGAAGAATGCGTGCAATTATTACTGGCAAATGATGGTATAAACATAAATGCAACTAGTACAGTTGAAAAAATTGAAAGATCTGGTATCAAAACAATCAATGTTGAAACAGCATTTTATTATGCTGTTGAAGAAGGTGATAAAGATATCATCAAATTATTTCTAGAAAATAAAAAACTTGACGTCAATTGCATGAATCAATCCAAGGAAATATACAGAAGAAAAATGAAGGAACAAACTCCATTATATTTGGCTGTCGAAAAAGAAAACATTGAAGTAATTAAAATGTTACTAGATGATGATAGACTCAACATTAATGTTCTTAATAGGCTGACCCATAACAAACTAATCCAGGAAAGAGCATCCTTGCATTTGGCTGTTTCAAAAGAAAATGTAGACGTCATTAATCTCCTTTTGGGAGTCAAAGGTGTTGATGTTAATATTAAAGATGAACAAGGGCGAAAACCTGAAGAATATACTTCAAAAGAGGAAATAAAACAAATACTCAATGATAAATGATTGATATCGATCATCATTGGTAAATTTTAATTAATAAAAAAAAAAAACAATTCTATTTATATTTCCTTTTTTTATTAGTTTCAAATCAGCCTTGAATTTTTTTAATTCAATTTGGAAAGTAGAATCAATTGCATTATCAACATCAATTACATAATGCTGGTTACAAAAATCTATTCAGAACAAAGAATTAAGTTGAATCGAGATAATTTTACTATTTATGGCTCATAAATTTCTCTATAAGAATATATCATATATTATATAGATCCTTGCCAATAAGAAAAAAGACTCTATTAAAATTTGCAATAGAAATAGGCAAAACAGAAATATTTTAAATTCTTTTATCTCATCCTAAAAAAAAAAAAAAAAATAAATCAGAAATTAGTGGAACCAATTATTGTTTCTGCATTAAAGGAAAGAAACTCTGAAGTTATTCAAATTATCTTATGAAAAAAGAAAACAATGACATAACAATTGATCAATCAAAAACTAAAAAAAAAAAAAAAAAAACAATAAAAATAATTGTAACTAATGATAATAAGTCCAATAATAATACTAATAGCAATACCAACAATAATAATAGCAATACCAACAATACTAATACCATAATTTATAATCAAAAAGTGGAAAGTAGTAAAAAAAAAAAGATTTCGAGCATAACATTCTTTATTATATATCAGTTTCGACATTTAGAACATGAAACGAAAAGCTTCTTTTTTATTCAAACAAATATTACAAAATAGGTAATATTGTTCTTGAAATTCTCATGTTTTGCCTAATTTGGGTTTAACAATAACTTTTGAAGATTGCTTTGGCAAAACAATTGTTTGATGAGCATCTTCATTAGGCACTTGAGCAATAGAATTATCAGTTATTTGCTGACTTTCATTTTGATTAGAATGCAAATTTTGATTTCGAGGCGAAGAGGTTTTTGAATCTGAACCTGGTTTTTGAACTTTATGTGCAATAATAGTATCATTTTTATTTGATTGAGAAGGTTGATTTCTCGGCGAAATATCTTTTGGACTTGCAGTGGGTAACTTTATTTTTGGTTTCGGGTGATTACTTTGAGTCTCTGTTCCATTACTATTATCAGTGGAGGTTGAAGGAGCGAATTGATTTCTAGGGGAAGGTGAATTTTGACCTGCATTTGGAAGCCTAACTTTTATGGGTTTCTTTTCTTGCTGAGATTGGCTATTTGAATTAGAATAAGGTTGAGATGTCGACAAATTTGAATCTTTCTTGGCTTTTATATGGATTTTTCTGGTGAAAATTTTACTTTCATTCGACCCAATGGAAATGCTACTATCTTGCTTAGTTTTTGAAGGGGATCCTTGCTCAAATGTGTTATTAATCGACTTTATTATAATTTCTATAATACCAGGTCTATTTAAATCAAGAATTTCTTCTAATGGAGTGAAATAAGAATCATGTGTTAAAAATTTGTTGTCAACATAAAAATAAAGATCTTTGTTTATGCCGTACGATTCATTGAGAATATTTTCGATATCGATTAGCGTTTCTTCTCCTGTAATTTCAAGGCTGAATTTCCTTTGCCCAGAAATAAAACTAATCCAAAACATTTAAGCTTAATTAGATTTTAAATGAAAATTTTAGCACTTAATAAATTTAGTTTTTTATTTATTTTGAAAATTTATAGATATATTCCAATTGAATTTAGATTTATAATATTTAAATATTTATTTTTATATATATAAATTTAATTAAAACAAAAATAATAATTTTATTTCAAGATGTATAAGAATTATTTTGATTAAAGTTTTAATTCAAAAAGTTGAAATTGTATACAATTTGATTTTCTTTACTCAAATTCCTAAATTGGGCAAATTTCAAAATTTAGCTGCTAATATTACTTCAGTTTTTGTATTTCTAATTTTAAAAACTGTTTCATATGAACCTGATCTTAGTTTTCCGATTTTTTATCAATAATCTATAATCTAAAATCTTTTATAATAGGCCTATTTCCGAACAAAAAAATGTTTATTAAATATTCTGTTTTTTTATAAATTTATTTATATTCATGAAAATAAATATATTTGTTAATATAATGTTTTTTTCTTAATATATAAAATTTAGTAAACATAATGATTTTTTGTAAACATTGAACTTTTTGATAGCAAATAGAAGAATGCCTTTGTTTAGGTTTATATCAGAAACAAATGCAAATAATAAATGAGCTTTGAAATCTTTTTAATTTTTGTTTTAAAGATATGAATACTAATGTTTGTATGAAAGAAAATGATACAAATAAAAATGTTCTTAAAAATTAAATGTTTGTAAAAATTAGGGGGTTTTCGAAAAAAATACTTTTTGCTTAAAAAATAAAGTTTTTCCGAAAAAACTACTTTTTTCAGAAAACGTTTTGAATGATTTTTGATCGTCTGGCCAAATAAATTCACAAAAATGATTCCAAAAAATCAACTTTTTTCTGAAAAAATGTATTTTTTTCGAAAAAACTTTTTTTTTCGAAAAACCCCTATTCAATATATTCATGAAAAAAAAATATTTAAGAAATTTTTCATTTTTTCATGAATATTTTGAATTTACAAAATTCACTGAACGTTTGTAAAAATTCTGAAAATTTGGTAAATATTTTTTTGTTCGGAAATAGGCCTATTATCGATAAAATATTTTGATTTTACTTCATCTTTTTTCCTAAATATGCCTCCACTTGAAGGTATCGGTTTAAATTATTACTGGATATTTCGCTGTTGATATCAATTGCTGACTTGAACTGCTTTTTAATGATATAAAATTCTATTATTTGCCTTTTTGCAGAATAGCCATTCTTCCATATTCTATATATTTTTATAGAAATGACAATTTTATTTTCATAATTTGTACAAATTTCTTCTATTTTTGATAGAAGTAAGCTGAATCCATAAACTCATTAACACCTCTGAAAAAGTTTAAAATTAAAATGTTGAAAAAATTAAACATACAGAAAGATCTAAAGCTCTAAAACATTTTTGGTGACGATCATAACTAAATTTTCGCATGGATTTGTATAAAAATAGTGTTTGAAACATCCAAAATAATACCAAATTACCATATTATTACATTATTAATAATTTTATAGCATTTGTGGCCAAGCTGGTTAAGGCATCAGACTTTTAATCTATGGATTGCGGGTTTGACACCTGTCAAATGCATTTTCAATACCCATTCTAGGGTAGCAATTACCAATTCAATCTTGTCATTTGTCACTAGATTATGCATACCTTCATAAGTTAATGATTTGAAATGATTATTCTAATAGAATAGTTGGTTATAAATTGTATGGAGCAAAATAAAGTTGTTCATTGAAATCGAATTGCAACGAATTTGTTTATACTGCCAATATCAAATACATGTCGGAAGTCAACAAAACCTTGTTCATTCCACCCAATCAACTCTAAATGCAGAGTATTGATCACCATTAGCCAGAGCTTGGGTTGGTATGATTGATTTTGTTTCTATTCATTGTAAGTCATTGGAATTAATATGTATTCTATCCTAACCACTTATCTAAGAGGAACATTCTTTAAAAATCAGGAACATATTAATTATCCAATATTTGTTTCTTATCAATATTTTCTTTTGGTGTCATTGTATAATCTCTTTTAAACTGTTCAACTCATTTTGACTCTCGTCTGTTCTCAAATGTTGCCTTCTAGAATTCGAAGTCACCAAACCATTCAGTTTTTTTCTCTTTGGACAATTGCTGAAGTAAAATCAATCATTTGTGGTAGTGGATTGAAATATCTTCATAATTAAAAACAAACATAAATTATAATTAATTTTATAAAAATATATTAAAATCATTTCTCTATAAGCATTTAAATGTTTTAAAATTCTATTTTTTAATTAAGGTATTTCAATACGAATTTATATGATAACGGTTTAAAGGTGAAAATTGACAATGCATTTCCGGGTAATTACTATTTTATCGAATAATATATAAACCATTCAATAATAATCATCCGCTCTTATATGATGCATTTTCAAATGATAATTTTATTTATATTATTTCAAAATTGAATATATTATTATAATTATAATAATTATTTTCAACATGTAACACTTTCATTTCATTTTAATAAAATGGATTCTTTTCCTCTTGAAAATGAAGAAGATGCAATAGAGAAAGAAAAAGAAGAATTGGAGAAAGAGAAAGAAAAAGAAGAGATGGAAGAAATAAAGAAAAAAGCAGATTCAACTTCACACTTGCCAAGTGCTAAAATACCTTATATAGAGCGAATTCCAATAATAATAGGTAGTCTTATATTCATTGTTGTTTTACTTAACATGATTGTTCTTTTTGCTGTTCCATATCAAAAAATTCAGACAAATAAACGAAAACTACCAAATGCACACTTTGAGAAACCTAAAATATATGTTATTGTAGTCCACTTCGTACTTCATTTTTGGATGCTTTTAATTGGAATCCTCATTATATTATTAGGTTTTAGAGGATACAAGTACATTTGTTATCGTTGTGTTAGATATACTATTATTCATATGGTACCTATAATAGTAGCTTTTTGGCTAATAATAATAATTATTGAATTGTGTTCTATACCTTGTATTTACCAAGAAAAGACAATAGAACAATTAACATCAAGTTTAAATAGTAACCCGCCAATTAATTTCGCTTTTATTTACACAAAATGTTTACAAAGTGGTGATTTTAATTCGTATAATACATATTATTCAAAAAACGGAATTATATTTCCAATGAAAACAAATAACACATCACCAATTTATAATTTTACTGATGCCCCTGAATTTTTTTATTTAGTAATTGATCAAAAAGTTAATATGTCTTCTGAATTAAGAATTTATTTTAACGAAATATTTGTTGATGCAAGAGGTTGTGACGATGGTGAACTAAAAGTTGATTTTTATCCTAAAATCAAAGGCGATTATACTGTTTTAAAAGGAAAAATGCCAACTTATTTAAACAAAGCAACCAGAATAACTTCGATTTTGTTTGGAGTTGGTGTTTATTATGAATTGTACTTTAAATCGATACCATATATCACCTATGTTCAATATTCAAATGCTGATCTTGTTCAAGGAGTAAACTATAATCAGATATTTACATCTGACACTTGTGAAGACTATGGAAAATGTTCTCATTCTGACAAGCCAAAACCAAATTTATGATTGATATTATTAAAATAAATTTTTTAAAATATTATATTTGATTGTTGTGTTTTTCATAAAAACAAAATCTGAAATTGATTTAGATTAAGAAAACTTTTGTATTCAATCTAATTCTGTTTTTAACGAGATAGTAATAAGGTTTAATAGAAAAAATAAAGCAGAAAAAAGTCATTTTGCTTTTGAAAATAAAGAGATTTGATTAATTATTTTTAGTATGATTTTTTTTTCCTAACTTTTTCAATGAACTCTTCCAATTTATCTTCACTTAAAAAGTCAAAATTGACCTCTTCATAGAAATTAATGTCACTCAAACCATCATCCAATGAAAATTGGCACTTTTCTTTTTCTTTACTCGTGAATTTGTCAATCAGGTCAAGAAGCCAGTCTTCGCTTTCAATCATCAGTCTGGCGTTCGTCAAAATTGAATAAAAAACGGCTCTAGGGAGGTCAATTATTTGACTATCATCAAATGAACATAAATTTGACGCAAAGTATTCAATAGTTTTACTCTGATACCACATTTCTGCTGAATGTTCATCCATTGAGGTATTCCTACAAGATACTTATTATAATCATTCAATATTTAATATAATTTCAAAGAAACTGCAATTTACATGTGAAAAAAAAAAATGCTGAATGTTTCCTTTGTAATGAACTTATGATTTGTAAAAATATAAAATGCCATATTTTCATTCCAAAGGAATCATTAACAGAGATATGAAACTTGAAAGCACTCTTTTTAACTCAAACAATCAAGCTAAATTGAGTGACTTTGGACTTTACAGATTCATTAAACCATTCAAATTTGGGTTTACATGTTTGAAATTATTTTGGATATTGGTGATTTTTTATTATTATTATTATTATTAATAAACTAAATCATGATTTCTGTATTTTAAACTTTATTTTTTTTCTCTCTCTTTCATAATTATCTATTAAAAAGAAAATAATGGTGAATAAGAACGTTTTTTTACACGTCTTTTTACATGTTTTAGAGAACTTTTTATTTTTAGAATTTCATCTAATAGCAGATCTTTCTTTGGCATGATATCATTTTTTGCTATTGAAATAGAACTTTGATGTTTTGATTCATAATTGATTGGAATTAAAAAAGAAAAAAAAGGAAAGGAAACTCCATCGAATTTTGATAGCTTCAAAAAAGCTCTCAATTTTTTTTCTATTAAGTTTATCCAATGCTTAAAACGTTGGAAATACATTTTTCTTCATTTGAAAAAAGCTTTATTATTTTCTTATAAAATGCCTATTTTTTTTTAATAATTATTTATTAATAAGATACTTAATTGATATTTTTATACGATGCTCTTAAATTCGTTTATCATTTTTTTTATTTCAAGTGAGGAATGATTAAAATCAGAAGGTGTAACAGTAGCACCATGATCTAATAATAATTTCACAACATCTGGTTTCTTATGCCTGATTGCTTTTGATAAACATGTTTCACCACCAGAATCACAATAATTAATACAAGAATCACAATCAATTAAAAATTGAACTGATTTGATCGTTCTTGCAAATGGGAATGGCGACCAATCGCTTCTGTATTTAAAATAGTTTTGATCGACAATTTTCAAAACTAATTCTATTTCATCTTGATAAATCAGTTTTTCAATAATTCTATCAATGGAATGACCATTTCTAAAAATGTTACCAAAACGAATAAACTTCTGAATAATTTGCTGATCTTTTGTTTTAATAATTTCATTTGCAAAGGATTCGTTTTGATTAATTGGGCTGTTTAATAATTTTTTGAATAATTCAAAAGAAAGGACATATTCAATAATTTCAATGCTTCCTGTTTTAACCGCTTCAATAACAACGTTTTCAATGAAACTATTGTGGTTACAAATGCATTTTTCTATTGCATCTTTTATTGGCTCAAAAGTAAAAATATATTTAATAATATCGATGTTTCTTGTTTTAATTGATTGAATAATGATGTCTTCACAAAAAGTAGAACGATTATAGTGTGAATAACTATAATAGGGTTTATCCCATGTGTTAACTGATTTTTTCTTTTCTAATGCGTTTTTGACTTTTTCCCATGAAAGAATATTTTTTATGGTTTCGATCTCTCCTGTTTCTATTGATTTCAAGATTAAATCATTATATAAACTAAATTCATCTGCTTTATTTTCCAGATTAAGAATCAGCTCAATGAAATCTATATTTAAAGTTTGAATTGCTGTCTTTGAAAAAGAACCAACTCTCATATCAGGGAAATTTAATAAGAAACGAAAATATGATTCATGATTATATTCAACAGCTTTTTCTATAGGATTGAGATGTTTATTACATAAGGCAGAATTAACATGATAATTATGCTTGTAATATTGATCAGCAAATGAATAATCTTTTGTGTCAATCATTTCATTGAAATTTGAATATAAATAAAAAATTGCTGCTTTGAAATTATTTGATTCTGAAGCAGCAACTAAAAAAGGAGAATCATCTATTTCTTGTTCAATTAACCATTCTAATATTTCATTTTGATGATATTTAGCAGCAGAAGACAAACAACCAATTTTTTTGCCATTAATACTGTCTGCCAGCATACGAACTATTTCAATATTTCCTCCTGCAACAGCATATTTCAGTAACAAGGCTTCATCAGCATTGGCTCCATTTGATAATAAAAATTTGAAACATTTAACAGATCCATAAAAGCTTGCTAGATTTATTAAAGTTGGATTATCATAGGGAAAAAAATTGCAATGAATCGTTTGGTTCATATCAAACTTGAGATTTTCATTGATATAAGTTTGAAGAGAAGCTAAGTCATCATCTATAATAATTTGTTCAATTTCGGAAAAGCTAACTTTTTCAACTTTACATTTAAAATCTTGATTTTTCAAATGAATTTGAATATCATCACACAATTTTTGCAATAATTGATTCATCTTTGGACGAATCTTAGAAGCAACTTCAATTTGATGTGAAACTTCATTGATAAAATAAGGCGTTTCAAATAAAGTCTGCATAAAAATAGATGTGTCTATTAAATTATCTGTGCTAAGATTCAATATTTTTTCTTGAATTTCAATAAACATATTAGCTTGTTTAATTGCGTTATTGAAATCTTTCAAATTACATTCAAAACATTTTATACACTTTGACATATAATCTGATTCAAACGCCTCTGCAATTTGCTTAAGGATTGGATATTGATGATAATATAGTACAACCTTCTCTTCTGAAAACAGCAGTGTTTTAAGCACTTCTGCCATCTCAATGCAATTTTTCACTTTCACTTCTATCTCATCACTGTTTGACTTTAATATCTTCTTAGAAAAGAACCAGCCTAAAAGAGGACTGATTTCAATCATCGCTTTTTTTTGTTCATCATCAACATCACTTAAATAAATCTTATAATTATTCTTCAATAATATATCAATGAAACCAGGACTTATAATTTTATGTAATGACTTTTTATTTAGATTAATTAATTGACCATCCATAAACTTTTGGATTTCTATGGCCTCTTTTTGATTGATTGCTGATATGTAGCAAAAATCATTACTAATATTTTTTGATATTTCATTAATTGATTCTGATAATTGGTTATATTGATTCGTAATTTCTTCTTTTCTCTTTGAACTACGATCTGCATTTGGGTGAAAAAGTTTATAAAAACTTTTTGAATTATTATTTTCAAATGATTTTTTCTCAAAAGAGATTTTTTCTCTCTCTTGAATTAATTCATATAATTTACCTACTGATGCATATTTTTGTGACATTTTAATAACATCATTAGGATCAACTTTTTTAGTAAATGTTTTTTGAATGATGGATTGAGAATTTGTCGGGAAATATTCTGGAAAAGCAGCTTTTGCAATGATATAGTTGCATCTAATTTCATTGTCAACATTCTTGGGGTAGATGATGAAATTTTTTGGAAGATTTTTAATAATTTTCGAAGAATTTATAATCAAGAATTCTTTTGAGATAGAAAAGACACTAACTAATTCCGGAATAGTATTGAAGAATGGATACTTGGATAGAAACATCTTATTATATTCCTTTGAATTGCAATCCATCCGATTTTGCATTGTACGTTTATTTTTTAAATCTCATACGTTTATAATTAAAGATTAGAAACTGGTAAAGCATGTAAGTTGTTAATGAAACAGATGAGTTATTGGTATTCAAACCAATTGTATTATACTAAAAAAAATCAATTTTTTTTTTTTTTTTGGAAATAATTTTTTGCAAAAGTCTTGATTAGAATCATCTGAAAGGTTTCACTAAGAATTTTACAAAATTAAATGAAAAATATCATGAATAATTCCTTTTTTTTTAACCAAACAAGCAATGAACAAAATATGTTCAACTATATCAATTGTTTTATAAAAGGTAGAAAATGATAACGATTAAATAAATAAAAAGAAACTTTTATCAATAATAATAATGCCTAACATGACACTATTAACTCTCAGCAAGGATTGGCATTGTGCTAGTTTTTTGTACTATAGGTGAAGAACGTAATGCCAAAACTTTATCAAGGATCAAATAAGCCACGCAAATTCCGTCAATTATCCAAGCCACGATTTCGCTAACTTTAACTTTTGTACAACTTTTTGAGAAGGGCGTATAAAGACGTGGAATTCCTCTTTTTTCAAAGAACTTATTCAAAAAGTGGCCCAATCTATAACCAGCCAAAACAATTCTATCATTTGAAGTATCTCTAACTTTTTGAAGGTAACTTTGTTCGAGCTTTTCATTCATTTTTGCAGTGTAGGCAACCCGCTTTGAATCCTCGAAAGATTCAAGGACCCAGTGGTAAGGATTCTCATCATAGATGAGATCTTTATATTTAGATTTTGGATGCGTTTTTAGTAAAAGTGAAACATTGGCCTCAAAAGTTTCTAACGGCTTTAAAAATTGATAGGAAAGGCCAGCATTGTCCCAAATTTTGTGAAGCTGGGCAGCATTTGCCCCGAATTGGCTGTCAAAGTAATATAGGTTTCCTCCTGCATCTCCTGTTGTGAAGTTGTTACTGAAGAGCGCTACTGAATGCATTGGTTGATGGGCATCTCCTAGAAAGTGGACAAATGACCGAAGACCGAATGAAAGGGACCATGGCGAAGTTGTTGTTTCGTCGAGGAGGAATTGCATGGCTTCATTACAAATATTCGTGACATTGTAACATATCGGAGGTATATTGGCTTGATCTGAAGGCTCTATAATATATGGTTCGTCTGAATAATGCCATGTACGCATAGTTCGAATTTGGTAATGAGATCCACTGATAGTATCTTGCCATGCTGACATATTTACAATATCACCTGCTTCATCGGGCCATAATGAAAATAAATCAGTAATCCATTGGTTTTGCTCGGGTGTGATTTGTAATTGCGCTATTCGAGCTATTATGTAATGGCCAGTGTCCCACCAGCAAAATGAAAAGGTTAAGAAGAGAAAAAGCATCAATTGCTTTTATTCTCAATTTTCAATTGAAAATTTACAAATTCAATGTCCATATTGAAAATATGTAAATAAAGTTTTACACTTTTATCTCTTTAATTATGATATATTTTATATAAATAAATATTATTTATATGATAACTAATTTACAATTATTTTTTTTGGTATTTATTTTCAAGAATATATTTTGATATTAATATCCTTAAAAATATTTATAGACATAAACTTCATTGGTATATCAATTTATTGAAATAAACCTTATTATTTATGTACTGAATTCAATGAACTAAGTAATATCATCATAAATAAACCCAATAATAATAATATAAATATTAAAAAGAGCTTTATTTTGAGTTATTAAATGATTTATTTTTATCAATATCTTAATTTAGAAATAATTAAGCAATTTTCTTAATCAAAAGATATCAAAAACATCCTTGTTCAAACCAATATTCAATGTACTATGAAATCAAATTTATTAATAACAAATGATATCATTTGTAAATAAAAATACTTTTTAAAAAGATTTTATTATTTATCTCTAAATTTATTATCTAAATTCAATGATTTTCAATAAATTTCAGCTCCTGAAATAACTCCATAACCTCCACCAATTTGCACAATGATCTGCTTACTGATGTAAAACCCAACTGCATTCAAAATGAAATTAATTGTGAGGGCGACAAAGAGAATCTTATTTGATAAAAATGGCCATTTTTCATAGCAGCCACCATCATACACGCCATGAAAATACCCCACACTAAGTTAAAAGTGGCAAGTGACTCATTACTTGTTTCAGCACATCCAAGACTTGAAGGACAGATCCATATTGTGACGAAAGAGTAGTTGTAGCTGAAAATGTATTGCCTTTTATGATTTCAAATACACCTGATATCAATTGGCCTAAACCGCCATATCAAAACCCCATTCCTAAAACCATCGGTTAATCGTGTAGCAGCCAGCATTTGCTAAATTTAGCATAACTGTGGCCATGCCAAAACCAAGGCTTCCCAATGGCGAAGTACTTCCAAATTTGTCTTTATTTGGACTTTGATTAACTTCATTTTTTTCATTCTGTGGCTTTTCTAAATCTTGAAGAATTATCGAATCATGATCATCTATATCTAAAACTTGTTCTGGATTTCCATGAAAATCTTTCTTTTGAGTACTCATTGTGAAATAATAATTAATAAAATTTCCTTTTGAATTTTTATTTAGAAGATCTGAAAAAGTTTTATCGTGCTACTTTTGTATTTGTTTAAGTTAGTATGAATGATCAGACGCTAAAACTTTTTCAATAAAAAAAATATAACGTTAAAACTTATTGAATGATGTAAACTGCAGTGGTGGCACAACATTCAATTTTTATTTATTTTTTAATTTTTATCATTTTCAATTGCCAAAGTATGGAGATAAAAGCAATAGACTCTCATATTTCGCTGATATTAGATTTCAGTATTGAATAAAAGAGTCAATAAAAAACAAGTGGATGATAAATTTATAATTGGAATGTTTTAAAATTTATAAAAAATATAAACTTTTTAATGAATATGCACATTTGATAATATTATTGCTTTTATTTTTTTAATTTCAATATATTGATCATAATATATCAAATTTAATCAATATCATAATGCTGCAAACATTTTTTTTTTGGCTCAAATGAAATTTAATTTCTGTTTGGATGAAGAAATATCTCTCGGAAAAATTCCACTTTTTCTGTGAAAAAGCGAATAAAAATTTGTCATAACTCATTGAATTTCTTAAATCAAATATTTCGATGAGTATTTCTGAGTATCTTGACAAAAAAAGTGAACTTTATGATCTCATTCTGAGTTATATTGAAAACACAGATGACACTAATGATGATTGTGTAATCAATTACATAGACTCTGAAAAAATCGGAGAAGATCGTATCGAATTACGCGCTTTCCTACATATATTATTAAAAATTTCAAGGAATCATTACAGAACCTCAGGATTTTTTAGCAAAATTGAAAAAGTTTTATTACATTTAAAGGAAAGCATCAAGAAATTATTATCTAATACCGAAATTTTCTATCTTTTCAAAAGCAACAAGCGAATTTTACTTTTTATCATTACTGAAAAGATAATTGAAATTGACCGAACAATATTTAATCTTCTTACCACGCAAAAAGACAAAGAATTATGCTTCTTTTTTTACCCAGAAATTGAATCGTTTTTAACGGTTGGAAAACGCAAGTCTATTGAATTTGAAATGAAGAAAAAAGATAAAGAAATATTTGAAAATTTTGACCAAAAGCGCCAAATTGGCGAAAATGACTCGTATGTCTGTAGACTAATTCGAGAAGATTCGGTTGATGAATTCATTTCGTTTTTCACGATGAAAAACATGTCATCAAAAAACCTCGTTAAAAGGTCAATTTTTGAGACCAACCCTTTTTTAATTGAAAATGAAAACACAACATTAATCGAATATTCTACATTCTTTGGATCAATGCAAATATACGACTTTTTGAGAATGAATATGGCCGATTTATCGCCTCGAATGTGGCTCTATTCAATTCATGGGAAAAATTCTGATATTATTCATTCACTTGAAAAAAACAATGTCAAACCGGATGACATATCTTACAAAAGTTGTTATGAAGAAGCAATTAAATGTCATCACAACGATATAGCAAGGTACATTGAAAACAACTTTTTGAATCTAAATATAAAAAATGAAAAAGAAAACTTTTTCTATAAAAATCCGGTTTCGTTCGGTTTTCGTTATCACAATTTCAATTTCATGCAAGATGAATTTGACGATAAATTGATATTTAATTACTTGTGCTATTATGATTATTTCAATCTTGTCAAAATTCTTTTAGAAAGCAGTGAAAAAGTGGACATAAATGAAACCATAGTTTTAAATAGAAAAAAAATTTTTCAATGAAATTTTAAAGCAACTTTTTTTTTCACGTGATTTAAATATTATTGATATTTAATGATGTTCAATTTAATTTATTTTGAATGATATTTCAAATTATTTTATTTTGAAATGAAGTTTTTAAACATTATATTTTTTGAATGAAATTAGAAAATAATTTATTTTTTTTAATTGCACACCATTAAAACTTGCTGCCAAAAGGAATAATATTGATATTATTGATCTTTTATTGTCCAATCCATCGATTAAAATTGGCCAGAACCTGTTTAAAAATTGCATAAAGTTGGAGAGAATAACGATACCATCTTTCGTAACGATCATTGAAAAGTCAGCGTTTGAAGGATGCAAATCATTGAGAGAAATAACGGTACCATCCTCAGTTACATCTATTGGATTGAATTCATTCATGAACTGCTCATCATTATGCAAAGTTGATCTTCTCTGCTCCATTGAATCGATCAAATCATGCACTTTTTCAGGCTGTTCCTCATTGGAAGAAATAACGATACCAACGACTGTCTGTTCCATTGAAAGCAATGCATTTAATAAATGCACGTCATTAAAGACAATTGCTATTCCTTCATCAGTGTCATTTATTGGCTCATCAGCCTTCATCAACTGTTCATCACTCACTGAAATCAATGTTCCTGAAAAAGTGAAGTGTATTGAAGAATCAACTTTTTCAGACTGTTTATCACTTCGTAAAATAGAAATCACTTCAAAAACAGAAGAAATTAAAAATTCTGCTTTTAATGGATGTTCTTCACTTTGTGACATAACAATTCCTTCATCATTGTCATGCATTGAAATGTTCTTGTTTAGCAACTGCTCTTCTCTCACAAAAATTGAAATTCCTTCTTCAGTAAAAAAAATTGGCAAATCTGCTTTTAATGGATGCACTTCACTTGTTGATGTCATCATCCCTTCTTCAGTTACATATATCAGTGAATACGCATTCAGAAAATGCTCTTCGCTTCAGAAAATAGCACTTCCTTCATCTGTTAATTCTATCGTTCAATACACTTTTTCTGAATGCTCTTCTCTCACTGATATTTCAATACCTCTTTCTGTCACTTTTATCGGATCATTCGCTTTCAATAAATGCAGTTCATTGGCACAAATTGACATCCCTTCTTCAGTATTTTTAATTGGCAAATCGGCATTTTGCGACTGCGAAAAATTACTTGAAATATCGATTCCTCCTGAAGTAACAAAAATTGATGAAAATACTTTCAATGGATGCATCTCGCTGAGAGAAATTGTTATTCCTTCATTTTCAATCACAGTTGATGACACAGCTTTCCTTAAGTGCCAATCATTGGAGAAAGTCTCGATATTAGCTCAACCTGAAAATGAATCAACTGGAATGATGCAAGGACAATCTAGATTAACTGGAATGATGCAAGGACAATCTAGATTAACTGGAATGATGCAAGGCAAGTTTAAATCAAAAAATAATAAATGCGATATTCAATAAAATTAGTAGTTAACTCTTAGTTTATCATTATTCATCGGTTAAATATTTTTTAATATTCGATCTCGAATTTGTTTTTATTAAAAAAATTATTATATTGATATAAATGTATTCAAAAATGAATATATAAGTTTCTCATGAAAATATGATATGACTAGATAAACATTTAAAAAATATGATACTCTATTAAAAAGTGGTATCGAACTTAAAAATATTTGAATGAGAATTTTAAAAAATTTAATTTTTATAAAAATATGAATACTCAAGAGAATTTAGGTTCAAAAACAAATATTTCGAACAAAAAATACTGCCAGAAGGAAATTGATTCCCAAGTTCTTCATCATAAGAGTTTAACACATACTTACGATTATCTCGTCTAATTGTCTGCAGACAAAATAAAATCATTCCTTTGAAAATCGATTATCTGAACTTTCTGTGCTAATGAATAACAAAACAACTATTAAAGAACAGTTTTGCATTTTTAAGCGTCATGAAATGAAGTTTTCAGAAAAACTGACACGAATAGATAAACTTCATCAATTGATTGAAATTTTGTTTTAATGATTGCCTGAAAGACATAAATAATTATTCGAACACTCACCTTCTCATAATCTTTTAATAAGATTATTGGAAGAGGAAGTTTGTGTTTTGTTGAAAGTACATGAATATTTATATTATAATATGAAATTGATTTTTTGATGAAAGAGTAGACAAGAGAATAAGTAATTAAAAAAACGTTCATAACAGTTGGAAAAATTCATCACGCAGTTGGGAATTGTAATTTAATAATTTATCATATTTTTTTAAAATATATTCCCAAACTACATTTGATCGAATACATTTAAATGTTTTTAATAATGTTTCTTCAGCAATCTTTTTATTTTCTGATTTTCTGGCTTTTAAGTAGGTGGGGAATTTATCGCAGATGAGACTAAGATCTTCTTTAGTATAAATATCTGGATTAAACATTTTAAACCATTTTTTCTTTTCCATTTTAAGTTTAATGAGTAAATAGTCGCTCATTGAATATTATTTCTTATATTCAAACAATCAAATGATGTAAAATACTCTTTAAGTCTTTGAACATTTCATCTGTCAGAGGTGCGGACGCTGATTTCACTTAAATTTTGAATTATTAAAATATTTATATCTTTTGAAATATAAGAATATATATATAATATACTTATTGCATATTATTTTAAAATTATTGCATATTAATATATCTACTTTTAAGTCGTGATGCTAGATATTGGTGTCTAAAAATCCAAGTTAAATCATCCGTTGAAAAACAGCTATCTCGTTATATGCACAACGCATGAAAACAATATGTATAATATATTATATTACTATATTGATTATAAAATTTAATTTTGTCAAAATTATATATATTATGAGAAAAACATGGTTAGAATGTTTGTCGGGGGCTGAATACGAATATGCCATTAAAAAGAAAAAAGGTAAAGGAGAAAAAATAAAAAAAAATTTGCTTTGGGCGTGACAAAATGTTTAATAATAAAGCATAAGAGTAATAGATATTTAGGAGACTAATACAGTCAAAATATAAAGAACGTTACTTAAAAAAAGAAAAAAAAAAGGTCGGAAACAGAATTCTAAAAGAAAACCTCAAAATTGAATGTGTTTCTCAAAATTGAATGCAAGGACATCAAGATTGAGAGAGGGCAGAAGGTGAACTCCTTGATTCATTTTCATTAAGGAGATTGAATAGCAGAATTATCAAGGTTGTAACCAATGCTCGTTTCTGAACCATACTCTGAAAGGTCAGAAAAATCCTTGTCACTGAGATAGTCATTTTCACTTAACATGTCATCATCTGAAGAACTCTTAAAGAAGTATTCAGAAGAGTTGAGAGTTCTACCATTAATTGAGACTTGAATACTAGAGGGGATAATATTAGAGGTATCAAGTGAAACAGGTTTATTGTTAAATGTATGTATGACCTCCGATGAAACACCATTATTATCCTCTAATGCTTTGATTTCAACCAAGCTAGGACCACTCATGTTCTGTGTAATAGCGAGTGCTGGATTTGAATTGGCCTTTGTATTATGGTTCCATACATCCAAAGAACCAATGATAGCATTGATTGCCAATCGTTTAATGATCGTCTTACACTTTTTGCGATCAATGAAAATTCTATTGATGTCTTTAATAGATTCTTGATAAACCGCACCAACAGACGAAACAATAACCGCTCCATAAACCACATTAATACCTTGATTACGAATGAAGGTAATCAGACTGCTATACTTATTCATTTTGTGGTTGTAAGCAGTCTCCAGAGTGTCGGCATTCCATTGCTTTGACGCATAAGGAATGCTAATTTCAATAATGATGCATTTGGAGCGGTTTTTGATCCACGCTATAATGTCTGGACGTAAGCGTGAGAGCTCCTCAGGAATGCCAGGCAAATGTATTGAGTTGTCAGTATAAATCTCTTCGACGTCAGGAAGCTCTTTAACATGTTGGACGATGATGCTTTGAATTCTGTTGTGGCGACCAGTGTATTCAGGGTATTTGCAAATGCAACCATTAAGGATGTGGGATAAACTCTGGATGCAACTCTTGCCGTGCTTGAGACAATTTGGGCAAGGCGTATGTTCTTTTCCATTAATCAATTCATCAAATTCAGGTGTACCTAAATTATTAGTTCTTGCTTTGATCGCAAATTTAACGATTGTATCATTCATAGGATAATGTTGCTTAATGAGGAATTCGGATGAAAGGGGATTATCCTTTAGAGAGTAGAACGCATGGAGGTGCATTGATGGAGAAGTAATGGCAGCATTCCATCTCGAGCGTCTTTGATTGGTGAGGAAAAGAGAAATATTTTTTGACGATTGAAATATCACATCTTTATTTGTTTCGGTATCCATCAACTTGAAAGCATTTAATTCTGAATTATCCAGAGTGCTGTTAATAAATTCATCATCATCATTACACTCATTGGTTAACTCTAGGTTTAATGTTTTGAGAGATTTTCTTGCGCGTTTCACGATGGAGTTAGTGCCCTTCCGTTCTGTGGTGGTGTGTGAACTGCTCCAATTAAAGAAAGAATGTTTTTCATCATTGCTAGCTACGGGAATATTTCTTTTAATTCGCTCATTGTTGATTGCTGAATAAATTAGTAACCTTATATTTGGATCACTATTCGTGATCATTCTAATCAGTGCCTTCACTCTACCGACATCTGCTTTTTCACGAAGTGATGGAATGGAAAGACCACCATCTTTCCAGCTCGCATGTTTTACAGCTCTAGGAATATTTGCACCAATTATCTTATTAATCTGAGAAGAGATGAATTGGTCTAGTTTATTAACATGGGATAATTTCATCTGACCGTTTTCTAAGATGAAATCGAGAGATGGAATAATAAATGTTTTAATGGCATGTATTTTCTGAACAATCATCAGGTCCGACTGAATGATTTTTTCAATTTTATTCTTGGCCTTCACGAAGTACTCTGCCGAAGTTTTGATTTTAGCACATTTTCTGGCTGAGATTGGAGTACCAAGATATCTTATCGACTCCTCCAATCCGACGAATGGAATTTCTTCCCCACAGATATTGAACCCACTGAATAATCCTCGTCTGGAGTTGAAAATCCATTCATATCCGAACGAGCATGATTTTGTTGGAGCTAATGTCATCTTTGTGAAGTCACAAAAACGGTTACACGTTTCAAGCATTCGTTCCATGCCATTTCTGGAGTTTGCTATCAAAAGAATGTCATCTGCATAAGCCATGATTGAGAATCTCGCTCTTTCACCATTCATTGAAACTGTGTATCCATCTTCAGCATTGATTGAATTAATAGCCTTAAATAGCGGCTCTAAGCATAGATTGAAAAGAAGAGGGGACACTGGACAGCCTTGTTTAGTTCCACGATTAATACAAATGTCGCGAGAGGTGAACTTACTCGTCATAATATTTGTTGTGGAACCAGTGTAAACATTATCAATAAGATGAACGAACAGTTTGGGAAATCCCTTCTTTTTTAGACAATCAATGATCAGTGCATGAGGCACCGAGCCGAATGCATTCTTAAAATCTAATGCTGTGATGAAAACGCTTTTATGTGAACGCATCGCATCATAAAAAATCTCTGAGATAATTGCCGAGTTATCACTGCATCCATTAATTCCTTCAATAAATCCTTTTTGTTGGGGTGAGAAAATGTGATTTCTGATGTTGAAGGAGTTTATTGCTCTCGCCCAAACACAACTCACAATTCTGTATAACGCATTGGAAACCGAAATCGGTCGCCAATTCTCAGGAAGAGATGGATCACCTTTTTTATAGATTAGTCTCATGATTGAGCATTTCCAACTCTGAGGCACTCTAGCTCTTGAATTAGTGATTTGAATGATCAACCTAATGAATTCTGCGGCTTTTGTTTTAGCTAATTTATAAATTGAATAGTCAAGTGCATCTGGTCCAGCCGCAGATTCATATTTCCTTGATTCAATGACATTTTCGATGAGATCTCTGTTTTCAATGTATTTAATAAATTCATTTTTATCTTCTTCAGAAAAACAGCTGCTAAGGGCGAACAATCCATTTTCATCATCTGGAATGAATTCATCCTCTTCTTTGTAAAATGATTTGGAGAAGAAGTCATACAGCAATTCTTCATTAATACTGCATTCAGGATTCGCTTTGCTGAGGATGTAATTATTAAGTGTCTTTTTCGGGTTTTCAGAGTATGCTTCCCGAATTCTCTCAGCGTGCAGGCTTGCATTTTTTAAATTCATTTCATCCTTAATTAATTCTTCAATAGTTAATTCCAACCATAAAGCACACTGACTGACATTTTCGCCTTTATTTCTCACTTCATCGAGGATAGCTATGGTATCTGTTGTGCCAAAGAATCTCATCTTGTCTTCATTTTTAATCACGGATAAACTACTAAGGAGTCTTGATTCTGCTTGTCGGACTTGTCTGTTGTCATTCTCATCATCACTGTTATTGATAGTGTCAATATCTGCTGCAAGCTTGCGGAGACGATTAATAGTCAGTTGAATGCATGCCAGCTCATCAGTAGATTTATTGATCCAACGTTTTTTATACCTTTGAGAGTAAATACGGTTTGGGTCAAGATTTAACTTAACAGCAACATGACATCTCATTCGATGTAAAGCTTCTTCAAACGCACCTTCGAAAGCTATCCATTTAGTATCTTCGTCAATATCACCTAGCTTATCAGGATTGTATTTTTGTATCAATGGGATAAGTTCACTTTCGAAGAGTTCTGACAGTCCTGATGTGATAAGCTTGCGTTTTTGTCTGTCAAGTTTAGGAAGGTGAGGTGAACCTCTGAGTTTCGATTCATTATACCATCGCATGGCTAACGCGATCATTTTCTGCGTGTTATTCTCATTTAAAATCAAGTCATTAGCCAGAGAGGAAGAGGAGGATTTCTCAACATCATTGGTGAAAAGAACACCGCGTGTTGAATCAACTATATTTGACTTTGAGCGGTTCGTCCCACCATTCAGTGGAGATCGAGTTCGAAAATAAGAAATAACTGGAGCACGTTTGACTTTAACTGGCTGGCTTGAAAGATTCGTACAACGAGTAGGGTTGTCCTTGTAGCTGGGCAGATCGTAGTTTTTACGTAGCTGCTCGTGATATGTGTCTGGAAATGTTTTGGTGTCATTATTAGAGTAAAAAGAATCATCATTGTGTTGATTATTTTGTGTGAGATCATTGACGTCTGAGCGTTTATTCCTTTTGGTGAGACTACAATTAGAGAAGCGATTTATCAATGTTTCTGGTCGATTTCGAAGAGAAGTATTAACTGGAGAAGAACGGTTTGATAGTACATCAAGGGGAGGACTGAGGTCATTGATGCAAGTTTGAGATAACGAGTTGCTCGAAGGATTACGAACACTATACGCGCTAGATTTAGGAATAGCATCTATCTTTTCGGTATTCTGAGATAGTTTGTTATTCTGCTGACAGATAGGAGTGACATCTTCAGTGGAGTTAGCTATTGATTTGAGGCAACTGTTATTCTGAGTTTTAAGAAGATCTTCTGGCATATTCTCTTGTAATGAACAAGGAAACAGAGAGCTTTGAAGAGATGAAGCATTGTCAGAGATGTTAATCAAAAGTTTGGAGTGAGAAGGAATTTGAGGAATGTAACCTGAGTCTTCTTCCTTGATTGTGTCTTGGGTTGAATATTGATGGTCAGTAATATGTATATTCTCTTTAAAGTTACTGTTTCTGTTCTTAATTAACTCTGGTCTAATATGGAATTGCAGGCTTGCTTCTTCATTTGTATCATTATCTGAATCCTCAAATAGATTGCGATAAATCTTATCTTGAGTTTTGAGGAGTTCCTTAGTACTAATATTATCTCTGAGTTCGTTAACTGCATTCTCAATAAGTTTTCGAGTGTCTGAGATATGTGTATTACTAAGATCGTGTATATTAGACGTAACTGTGAGGGAAACCGTGGTTACTTTGTCAATTGAGTCGAGTTGCGTCTTTGAAGGGTGACTATGTGCATAATGATTATTTATAAAGTTAACACTAAGTGGCAATAAACTGTTACATGTATTACACTTGTAGAAGTTAATAGCTTTTCCTCTGAAGAGATCGATGAGGGCTGGTGACTTGTTGCTAATGAGGAAGTGTGCTTTGAGGGAACCATAAAATGGACCATATCTAAGGACTGCTTGTCGAAAAGTGACATGGTTTACTTCATTGCTACGATCCATGTGTGAAGCAAGG
The DNA here is from genome assembly GCA_039105265.1 of Tritrichomonas musculus. Lineage (NCBI taxonomy): Eukaryota > Parabasalia > Tritrichomonadida > Tritrichomonadidae > Tritrichomonas > Tritrichomonas musculus. Next base: position 488,774 of record JAPFFF010000060.1, on the reverse strand, counting down.
CCGTCCTTGTTTTTGCCAATAAAATTGCATCCAGGAACCCTGCAAATGCAGTTCGTATTCATCATTGTATTAAATGATCCATCAGGTTTAATGATAATACAATTGAATGAATCCTCATTGAGCATTAGGCGAACTGCATAAAGAAGTTCATCATAATTTGCAATGTTTTGATCAACATTGATATTGTTATGAGTCCTAAAATGATCAAAAACCTCAGAGATAGATAAAAATGAGGAATTACAGATAGGACAACAATGAAGGTTGTCCAATGACGGCCATTGTGAAGGATCTATACTTCTAAGTATATCTGAAACCTCAATTGAAGAGAGATTGTGATTGGTGAGATTTATGCGAGAACAAGTAGGAGCATCTCTTAATCTAGTTAATAGCATTTTGAAATGATCCCCTTCAAAAGATAACGCTAACTTGAGGAGATCATTAAAAGTCTTTGCGTCACTTTTGCAATTTGAGAGACCTTCTGGGGAAAATAATTCTAGTGTGTTGTTAAATAAATCATCTAAAGGATCAGGGCAATGTAGAAAGGAACTGTCGGAAGTGGGAACCACGGCATTAACATTATTATTATCAGGATAATCATTGTGACATTCATATTCATTAGAAGGGAAGACCATTGGCGATTCAGTTTTGTCATTGACACCAGAGATATCATTCGACTGAATATCATTCTTATCAACAATATCAACGTCGTCTATTACATGTTTGTTATAAGGGTTAGGACAACAAGTGTGGTTGATAACTTCTGGAGAATATTGATCATCAAATTTAAATTTGAGAGTAATTGTGGTGATTGCGTTCTCTCTATCACCAGTTTTGATTTTGTGAGCTTGAGCAATGTGGTCTTTGATATTCATAGAGTTGGATGTAATATAGTCACAAAGGCTACAAGCCCACATTTCACCTTCTCCTAAGAATTCACCGATTGTGGGAACGCGGTTTAAATCAATAATCCATGATTTGAGAGTTCCCCAAAATCTTCCCAAGTTTTCGATACGTTTAAGGAAAGCACCGTGTCCCTTTCTGTGTGTACGAATATTGCAGTCTCTTTCTGTCGCATATCCGCAGCCAGGTTTGTGGCAGTAAAGCATCTGTTTCTCTGGTAATCTGACATTTCCATTCTCCAAGTCATATATGGTTATAATATCACGGTGTGCCAGGTATGCGACAGTGTTTATCAACTCATCCCTGCATCTGGCCACCGGAACCTTGTGAGCACTTGAGTAATGAACTCTGACTTGACCTTCAGTTTTGCCCACATATGAACATTCATCGACAAAGCAAGAATTGATAGTGAACTTCGGCCAAACAGTACTACTCTCAATGAGGTCGAATATTGACGATTCCATTGAGATCGGTGAGTCTAAATGAGGAAGGTGGCAGATCTTAAGTTCATCTAGCATATGTTTCGTATCATCATCGTCAATGCACTTTAAGCAATTAATGAGATTATGTAAAAAATTATTTTGAGTATTTTGTAGCGGGAGAGATGAGTTGAGATTAGAAGAGTAATTCAAATCTATTCTGTTATTATTAAAGGTTAAGTTCTCATTTGAGGAAGAGGCAAGACTACATTGATGGTTTTCCAGGAGATCATGAGTGACTCCATGCTGTGGATAAGAGGGATTATCAATTAGAGCGGGAATATCAGAGAAAGGAACGTTCCAAGTATTATAGATAGAGGAAGGATAGTGTAAAGTCGAGGAAGAAAAACTGGAGTCAGTATCTTCTTCTGAGGAAGGAAGTTGAAATGTTTCAATATCATCCATTGGAGGTAAAGCCTGTTGGCTATTTGTAGATATTTGTATCGGCTGATTGGAAAGAGGTGATTCTTCATCATCTGAAAAGTAATCAGGGAAGAGTTCCAAAAATTTGTTCCGAATTTCATCTGGTGAGTGGTTCGTAAATTGATGAGCAATGAAATCCCAATTAGATCCGTGAGATTTGAAAAGAGCAATTAAATGTTCAATATCCGTTTCGTTCCATTTATTCATATCCTGAACAATTAGTGAGTGGTTTGGATAAGATAGCTTTAATGCTGGAGATTCGTCTGAAGAATCATTGGCCTTGGCGCTCTGATCTGGTAAGAAATCACAATTATATGATCTATCAAGTGAGCTACCAGTTGAGGTTGACATATTAGAATCTTGAAAATTAACAATAGCAGATGAGGAGACAGATGAGAGATTATTAACCTGGTTCAAAGGAAAGTCCTCATAAGGAGGCTGTTGATGTTTGTTAAATGAATGGATTGACAAATCTTCAGAATTAAATTGTTGATAATATACTGGTTCAACTTTTGGCTGATCTTCCTCATGAAGAGTCTGGATAAAATTAGTCTGATTATTACAATGATGATTATTGATAATTGTTTTAGTTTGAGTCTCAGGAGCTTCGTAGTCTGAACAGATGCTTTGACATCTCGAACGTATATTTGCAGGTGTGTGATTAGGAAACCATTTATATATTGCCTTCCATTGAGGACCAATTGAGCTGAATAGTTTGAGAAGGATTACATCATCTTCAATCGTCCATTTTGGAGAAAGAATTATATCAGACAGATAGTTGAAGTATCTGTCACGACACGATCTGGGAGACTTATTTATATGTTTTCCAATTTCTGACCAGTCAGGAATCACATCTGAAAGAACTTTTTCTTTGATGTATTTATCATCTGATTCTGAAAATTTAGAATTGCGAAAACGAGGGGGAATAAGTTTAGCTTTTCCTTGCTGATATGATTGATCATTGTTTGAATCAATATTATTATTATGATTTGGAAATATTTGAACTTCTTTTGCAATTTCATTAGACTGCTGTAAAACATCGAACGAAGGATTAATATCAGCATATTCGAATTCTGTGGATTTATAATTATTTTCATCAATAGAGTTAAAAGAGTCAACACTATCAGAACGATTAAAGGTTTGACAAATTTCCTCATCTTCATTAGAAATTTGTGAATAAGGATCTATAATTAATCCTTTATCAATCTTCTCTTTAAATGTTAAGTTTTGTCCTTCTAGTTTGCTTAATGATAAAATCTGGTAATTTGAATAAATGATTTCTTTACTTCGAGGATCAAAAGTAACATAAGTTCGTTTTGTATTGATTGTTGGGTCAGAATGTTTAAGATATGATGTCTTTTTGGAGTAATTTGAAGAATCAAATATATCGTTTTGATTATCTTTAGTATTACAAGACGGTGAGGGTAAATGATCTTTAGATGATTCATGCTGATGGTTTATATTAGGTTTCTGGCTTTGTTTATTTGAAGATTGATTGTGAATGGATAACTCATGAATAGGATTAATTGAATGAGGATGAGTTGGTAGATTTTGGATTGAATAATTATTGGATAAATGATCTTGATTTGATTGCTCGTGGCTAGATTGATCAGAATTTGATTGATCTTGACCTGGAAGGTCAAGGCATGAACGATTAACACTAATTGGAAGATTGGTGATTGATTGATCAAAATCTGATTGATTACCAGATGTTTGATCAGGAATTCGTTGCTTTTGGGTCATTTGATTATCAATAGAATGTTCAATGCTTGGATGATCAAGAATAGATTGTTCTTGAATTGATTGCTTATGATTGGATAGGTTGTTATCTGCTTGACCAAGGGATAATCTCGTCTTAATTGATTGATTATCAATTGGTTGTTTAAGAATTGATTTATTGTTATTTGTTCGATCAATCGTTTGTTGTAATTGTATCAATTGATTACTAAACGATTGCTCATGATTTAAGTGATTAGGGTTTGAAACATTATTTGTTAGTTGAACGGGAAATTGTTGTTTTTGAATTAGTTGATTATCATTACGTTGAATGAGAATTGATTGATTTTGATTTGATTGATTATGAATCATTTGATTATCAACTGTTCGCTCAAGACTTTGACGTATTGAGGATGATTGATAACTGAATGATTGATCAAGGTTTTGTTGATTGAGATTAGATTTTTCTAGAATTGACTGAATTGGGATTGATTGATTATTAGTTGATTGAATCTGAGTTTGTTGTGTTTGGATCATTTGATTGTCATCTGGTTGAATGAAGATTGATTGATTTAGGTTTAGATAATTAAGACTTGATTGATTATTACTTAATTGAACTGGAGTAGGTTGCATTTGAGAATGATGTGAATGCTGCGACGATTGCGATTGCTGCGAAAGTTGTATAGATCGAGATTGTTGTGAATGTTGAATTGAATACTCACAGTCTTCAAAAGAGGCTATATCATTGAAAAAGTCATTACTTAAGAACGAATTAGTTGCTTTGTAATTGAAATCCTCATCATCATCACTTATCGAAGAAGAATCAGGGTCTGAAATTTCGTTAGAAATAAGAACATCAGGATCGTCAACAATTTTAAGTTTAATTTTGTCATTAAATGAAAGGTCTTGGGACTCTAATTTCCTGAACGAAAGATTAAAATATTTATGATAAGAAATAGTATTATGTTTTGGGTCAAACGTAGTATAATATTGTTTTTTGCATAAATATTGATCAGAATTATTTGATAAATTGTTAAAAATTTGGAAATTTGTAGGGGAAAATATATCGTTATAATTTGAATTTTCAAAAGTATGGATATCATTGAGATTGTTATAAGGTAAAGAATGAGATATTTGTGGTGAGTTTGAAAAATTTGAGGTTTGGTCGGAGATATTTTGAAGATTAGAAATAAAATTTTGGTGAAAGTTAGAAAAATTAGCATGGTTAGAATCCTTGTCTGGAGCTGAATACGAATATGCCATTAAAAAGCGAAAAGGTAAAGGAGAAAAAATAAAAAAAAATCTGCTTTGGGCGTGACTCGAACACACGACCTTAGGATTATGAGACCTACGCTCTACCGACTGAGCTACCAAAGCTTTCTTGAAAAGGTTTTTTAAATAAATTATTAAAATATAATAACTAAACTATTAGTACTTTTTTAAAAACCTCTTTTTTATTTCAATTTAAGTTACTTGAACCAAAAGTTTAAATCAGATTTAACGCGTATAGCATTGCATTAATTTTCTTTTTACATCACTTTTGTTTTTGAAATAATATATTAGGCTCCAGTTTTGATATTTAATTAATACTTTTCATTAAGTTTGATAGTATATTTGAAATAAAACTCATAAAATATATAATTATGCCGTTATTCTTCAAAAATATATTATAATATTTTTTGGAAACGAAGATACAATATGCTAGCTCAAACAAAAAATATTGAAAGGGTAATAATCTTTTTTTTTTTTTCAATTTTTTTTATTTTTTTAGAAATTTTTCAACTACTTAATTTCGATGTAGTAAACAGATATATAATTATTTAATTTATATTTAAATTAAATTTTATAATTAATATTTAAATATATAAATATTTCAAAAATTATCTGATAATAACTAAGATAATAGATAAATACCCATGTTTTCACCTTTGACTATGAGTTTTCCACTTTTCTTAGGTTTATTCAATTCATGTCACTTCATCTTTTTTTGATATAATTTCATGAAGATAATGAAATTAAGTTAAAAGTGAATTGACATTTCTTTTTTCATGAATTATTTGGTTATTTTTAAATTTTGGTAAAATTAAAAGGGAATATTATTTTTATCAATATATATTTAAACTAAAAATCATATAAATTTATAATTTTAATTGGATGAAATAAAGATAATTGAAAATATATTTATTTAGAATGATAATATTTGAATATTTGAAAGATGATATTCAAATTTTATCTTTCAAATTCAATAGGGATTATCAATTAGATGAAGGCCAAAGGATCAGACAAAATTCTGTTAAATTGAGCTAATAGTAATAGATTGCAATAGAAATCGTATTTTCACGGTAAAAAAGTGATACTTTTAACAAGGTAAAAAAGTACCAAATATAAATTTATTTTTATGATCTAATGAATTCAAAACAAACGAAGAACATCTTCATACTAAATGTACATTAATACACAAATGTATTTTACTATTTGATTTCAAAAAATTATGTTTAAGTGATGAATTATCTAACAATTTAAAATTTTTAAATTTAAAACTCAAAGCAAACGAAGATCATCTTCATACTGAATGTACATCAATACACAAATTTATTTTACTTTTTGATTTCACAAAAATTTTCCGGTGATGAATTATCTAATAATTTAAAATTTTTGAATTTAGAATTAATTAATCAAAGACAAACCAAAAATAATCAAAGCCAGATTAATTCAAAACCAAATCTAGCAAAATGTGAGTAATAAATTAAGATAAACCTAGCGGCAGTGATATGAAATATAATTTCTATTATAAAGTGCCCCAAAAAAATAGGGGTCACATTCAATAAAATAGGGGTTGACGATCAAGTTAAGAAAAAATTGAATATTTTTTCAGAAAATATAATTTTAAGAAAAAAAAATTTTTCAAATATTTTTTTCTCAAAATAAATTTTTATTATCGTTTTCCCTTGAAATTAATTATTTTTTGAATTGACCCCCTTTATTTCTCTCACTTTAGATATTTTGGTTTTTCTTAAATTAATTTAAGAAATAATATAATAAATAATGAGTTCACGTAATGTTTTACAAGCATTTGCTTCTCTATACAGGTTCCTAGATGATAATTCAGACAATAGCGAAGAACATTTCGATGACATATTATCAAAGCCTCAAAACAGTTCTGCGCAAAATCTAATAAGCTCTTTTCAAGACCTTCTAAACTCAAAGAAGAATCAGCAAAATCAAAATATTTCGCAGTCTTTTTGTCATCAATATTTTACTCTTCCTCAAGTCCAAATCAAATCTAGTATTGGACAGCCTAATTCGTCGTTAAGTATTATTAATAATAACACAGAGAATACTTCGCAATCTTTGAGTCATCAATATTTTACTCTTCCTCAAGTCCAAATCAAATCTAGTATTGGACAGCCAAATTCATTTACAAATCCTTCAATCCAGCCTAATTCGTCGTTAAGTATTATTAATAACACAGATAATTCAAATGCAAATTATGAATCTCAGCATTTCATAGTAACGGATGAATTTTTGGAAAAATGTTATGAAGCACACCTTTTACATTCATACAACAATTATAAATCATTGAAGAAAGAGATGGAAAAGCATTACAAAGGACTTAATAAAGTTAGTTTAAAATCATTCAAAAACATTTGCCAGACTGCATTCACATTAATAAAATCTAGAGGAAAAAGTAATTTTAATTTCAATAACATAATTGATCTGTTAAACTTGGAATACGATATTGTGAAAGATGAAGATTTAAAATACAATAAACAATATCGTATTCCTCAAAATGGACTGATATGCATGAATGGTCCTTGGTCATCTGACGAAACTGATAAACTAATAAATGTTATAAATCGGGGCCTTTCAACAGGAGAAATACTTTCTAATAAGCATAATATAGATTGGATCAAGGTATCGAAGCATATGGTTGGAAGATCTGGAAAACAATGTTACGATAAATTCAGATCCTTACCGAAAAGCGACATGGTCCTTCGCCATAAAGAAACAATAAAAAGTTATAACTTCAACACAATGCTTCTTGGATCATTTTCTGATTTTGAGGAAAACGAAATGGCCACAGAAATTATCAAAAGAATAAATAACAAAGAAGTCGTTACCTTATTAGATGTTGCTGGGATGGCCATTAAGAAATATTATAGTCCAATTTCTTTGGCAACAAGATATCTTATAATCAAATCTATTCGCCAACATAAATGGCCTTTCGACGAAAATGGAGAAATTATTATCTCTAATTTTGAAGAAAAGGTTCAAAGTTTATTCGATATCGCAAGTGATACACCACATATACTAATGAACGAGGTTCAAATGCGAAATTTTTCAGCTAGCTTATCTTGGTGCAGGCGGTTTTTAGATAGACATGGACTTAGTATGCGCAAACCTCATAACGAAAGGCGAGGAGAGGTTAATATGAGATTTGTTAAAAAATACTTAAAAGCTCTTGCAAAAGCAGTAGCAAAATATGGAGCATCAAGAATAATCAATATGGATGAAACCTTCATCCATACTTACAATTTTGAACAAAAAGTAGTCGGCATTAAAAATCAAGAAACAAGAGAAGTTGTTAGAGGGGAGAAGTTTAATGCAAAAGAGGGAACAACAGTTATTGCATCGATTCAAATGCAGTTAGAACAAAGAATTCCCTTGGTTATTGTAGCCAAGGGAAAAACTAAATTATCAGAGAAGAAGTATGGAGTTGAAGACACAGAAGAAGAAGAAGAAGAGGAAGAATGGAACAGTGAAATAGATGAAGAGAAAGAAGAAGAAGATAAGGAATTAATTGTCCATTCACCAAGTGGATGGACAAATAGAGAAGTCATGGTGAAATATCTGAAATGGCTCTCAAAGAAAATGAATGATGAGCCATTTGCACTTGTTTTTGACGTTTACAAATCCCACCTTGATAAGGAAGTCAGAAAAGAAGCTAAAAGGTTAGGAATCAAATTAATTTATGTGCCAGCATGTGGGACTGGTAAGTACCAGCCCCTCGACATCAGAGTATTTGGTGTATTAAAAAAAGAAATAGCAAATTATGAAAAAAAAAATGCAATACCAGAAGACATTGCGAGATATAAATATATTTATAAAATGCTGAAAAATATTTGGAAGAGAATGAACATAAAGGTTCTCGAAGAGGGGTGGAAAATTCCTGGATTCTCAAACGATAATGAGTTATCATCTAATGTAAATACTGAATCATCAGATGAATTAGAAGAAATAACAAATACCGATGACACTGATTACCATCCATCTAGTGATGAAGACAATTCTTCTTAATTATTTTAATAAATTTTTATCTTTATCTTTGATTTTTATTTTTTAAATAATACCAATTAAGAATATAAATCATAAATGAATAAAATTCATAAGAAATATTATTTAAAAATAATTTCATTTTAATATATATATATATTTTTCTTTTTTTTAACTATTTCAAATTTCGACTTCAGAAGGTGAATTATATGGTGAAAAATCAAACACGGCTTGTTAAAATTTATCTTTCATGGCTCTTACTCATCATTTTTTTTTTTTTTTTTTTTTTTTTACTAAGTGAAAAAGAAAGTTTAAAAAATAATTTAAAAGCAAAATAAAACTTGAATTAAGTTAAATAGCAGTTTTAATTCATTTTTTAATTTGAAAAAAAAATTTATTTTTTATTTTTGTTCATGAAAAAAGTTTTTTCTGATTTTTCAAATAGTCTTTTAGTTTAAATTGATACTATTAAAAAATGTTTATTATATATTTTTAAATAAATAAAATAATAATAAAAATAGTCTGAATTAATACTAATTTTAATATTCCAAATAAAAGAGAAGCTTTTTATTTGATAATTAGTTCAAGTTATGATGTGAAATGAATATGAAAATATGATTTAAAATGGAGTAACAATGCGATTTATCTGAATTTTTGAATATTTTAAATTAGAAATTGTGAATTATTGATAGTTGCATCTTTTTCAATGATTTTATCATTGAATAATTGAGTATCTAAAATTCATATTTTTTTTAATAATATCTCATTGTTTTTTATTTGAAAAACGATATTTTTATTATTTGTTAAATTTCTTAAATATATAAAAAATTATTATTAACAATGAAAAAACAATTTTTAAAAGCAGTGATATAATGATTTTTTTTCTTTGATGATGACTTAATGAGAGTATAAATCATTATAAAATTATGCTAATTAATAGTTTCTCTTTTCTTAAAATAGATCAAATATTAATATAAAGCTATTCATAAAATTTTCCGAATTATTATTTTTAATTATCATTTTAAAATAACTAAAAAAAAAAAAGAGTTTAACTCTTGTGATAAATAAATATCATGTTTATTTTTCATGAATCCAAAAAACCGTTGTGATAAAAAAGAAATAATATGGTCGATGAAAAATTAAAAATCACTTTTTTTTGTTTTTTGAAAAATTCTTCCAATAAATAAAAAATTTTAAAAAAACAAATTTGTCGAAAATGCTTCAATGGCTATAAAAATGGATATGAATATTGAACTTTTTGAACCAAAAATGTAAGATTTTGGTGATCATATGTTTATCTAAAAATTTATAAATACAGTATTTTCATTTTTTATTTTGACTTTTCAATTGATCTTATTGGTCGAAATATTTGTAAATCAAATATGATTGGAAAATCAAAAATTTTGAGTTATTACCATTAAACAAAAGAGGATCAAGCAATATATAAAAGTTTCATATTTGAGCTTCTGAAATAAACAAATTTGTTAAAAAAAAAAGGAAAAAATGAAGTGAAAATTTTTAAATAACGTATTTTTTACACAACGATCATATTTTGAATATTCTCAAAAATTAATATGACATCATAAATGATATGCTATATAGAAAAAATTGAAATACTCATTTCACTGTTTTCTTTCAAAAGTGGAAAACTCATAGTCAAAGGTGAAAACATGGGTATTACATACTCTTTTCAAAAAACAAAATTTTATAAAAAAAATTCATTTTCGATATAATGGAGATTTAATCTCCGAGTGCAATAGCAACAATTTTTCTGATTTATGTGCTTTTCTCGATGTTAATCAAGTGATCAGATCAGCAAACACTAACACAAATCACAGATCTTGATATCAAAATCTTTTCATTATGATATTCTTTTTTTTACTTTGGTTGTAATTTTTTTTTTTCAATTATCAATATCATAATAATAAATGTATTTTATATTCCATTAAATAGCTTTTTATGATATTATAATAAAAACAAGAGAAGTAATTAATAATAAAACATTTTATTTAACAATTAAAATATATATTTTAAAATATAAATTTAGAATCCCCAAGTATATCCATATCCTGGAATTACTCTACGCTGCTGTTGCCTTGGTCGAGTATTTTGTCTTTGTGGATTTGATCTATAACCAAAAGGATAGCCACACGATGGAGATCCCCAAGGATCATTCATTGATCTTTGGCGTCTCATTTCAGCTTCTTTGGCTCTTCGCAGTTTTTCTTGTTCCAATTGAGCTCTTCTCCTATTTTCCATTTCATATTGCCTCCTCAATTGCTCTTCTTGTTCCAATTGAGCTCTTCTCCTATTTTCTAATTCGTATTGTCTTCTGAATTGCTCTTCTTGTTCCAATTGAGCTCTCCTTCTGTTTTCTAATTCGTATTGTCTTCTTAATTGCTCTTCCTGTTCCAATTGAGCTCTCCTTCTGTTTTCCATTTCATATTGTCTTCTTAACTGTTCTTCTTGCTCTTGCCTTCTTAATTGTTCTTGATCATAAGCGTTCTTTTGAGCTGAAGATTGCTTTCTGTGTGCATTCTTATTATTTGTACGTTTATCTTTTTCATCATCGATTTCATCATATTCATAAGAATACTCGTACTCATCTTCCAAACTTTGTACTTGGCGACGTGGTGACCAAGGATTGCTCATAAAATCGTCAAAGAAACTATTTCTTCCGAAAGGTGACCAAGTATCAGCTAATCCTCTTTGTTGATTCATTCTATTGTTATTGACTCTCCTTTTAACTCTTCGTTTTTTGACAATTTTGATTTGTTTCAATGCTTTTACTTTGTTTTCAACCTCTTTTACTTCTTTTTCAAGATCACTCAAATCAATGGAAATAACATCTTCTTTTGATAATTTCATTACTTCGTCAACTTTTTCGATTTCTTTAGGAATTTCCTTTTGTAATGAAATACTTTCTTCCAATTGAAGTCTCTCGGTGTCTTTTTTAACTTCATCAAGTGAAGAATTTAGTTTTTCTTTTATAACAAGAAGTTGCTTCTTCTTTTCTTCGTATTTTTTATGATTTTCAATTCCTTTCCTGATTTGATTTATTTCATTTATTTTCGATTTGTACTCTTCAAGAGTCAATCTTTCGAATTCGTTCTCTTCAAACCAGTTGTGAATCGATTCAAGATTCTTTTTCATATTTTCGACTTCTTCCTTTGTTTCTTCTTCTTCTTCTTTGATTGCTTTAATTTCATTTTCAGTTGAAAAAATGAGGCTTTCGAGGTCGTTCTTTGTGTTGTCTATTTCAAGTTGAAGTTCGTCTTGCAAACTTTGCTCTTTCTCAACTTTTTGGAAGGCTGAAATGTCGTCAGATGACAATGTCATGACTGGCAAATAAGAGAAAGATGAACATTTGAAAACTTGGAAGTTTTCTTGTTTTGGCTCTTCTTCTAGAATTTCTTTTTCTGCTTTTTCAGCATCATTGATTTCAACAATTTCTTTATTTTCTTCTTTGTCTTCAGCTTTGCTGTTTTCTTCATTATTTTCAACTTTTTCTTCTTCTTCTTCTTTAGTATCTTCATTGATTTCAGCATTTTCTTCTTCTTCTTTAGTTTCTTCTTTATTTTCAGCATTTTCTTCTTCTTCTTTAGTTTCTTCTTTATTTTCAGCATTTTCTTCTTCTTCTTTAGTTTCTTCTTTGATTTCAGCATTTTCTTCTTCATTATCGTCCTTATTCTCAATGTTTTCTTCAACTGGCTTTAATTTGTACGCTGCATCTTTAATATCAATAAGGCCGAATGAATCAATGGAAACTTCAAGATCAACATCAACTTTATTTTCAATTCCAGTTTCAATTGAAGCAATTCCAATTTGTTGGTTATTGCACATAAATGATAGTGATTGCTTTTGAGTTATTGGAATTGTAACTTTTGCTGTTGATGGCATTTGCGATGATTCTGTGAAAACATTAACAACTTCTGATTCTTGGCCAGCCTCAGTGGTAATTTCGAATGGACATTTGCTATTAATAATCTCGATTCCAATATCATTTCCATCAATTTTAGAAGCCATGTATCCTGCTCCAATTGCAAAACATTCATCAAGATCAAGTGACATTTTAGCCTCACTTCCGATAATTTCTTTGATTTCGTTTTTAATTAAAGCAATTCTTGAACAACCTCCAACTATTTCGACAAATGAAATATCTTCCTTACTTATTTCGGCTTTCTTAATTACTTCTTCGATTTGTGGCCTTATTTTAGAAATATGTTCCTTAATAAGATCATTAAATTCTTCACGTTTAACTGTCATTGATACATCAATATCGTTCATTAAAGAAGGGACTTCAAACAAGACAATTGGATTGGATGATAAAGTCTTCTTGGTCTTTTCAACAGCTTGTTTAAATCGAAGTAAAGAACGTTTATTTGTTCTTGGATCAATCTTGTATTTTTCACAAACTTTTTCAATCAAATATTTCTCAAGGATGTCTGTAAATTGTTGTCCTCCAAGTGATGAGTCACTAATTGTGCTTTTGATCTCAATAGAACTTTTTGAAAGCTTTCCAATAGAAGCATTCATTGAGGTATCACCAAATTCAATGAATAAAACATTTAATCCTTTTTCTTTATCTTCGGGGAATCTATCTCCATGGATTTTAACATATGCAACGGCAGATGCAAGTGATGAATCAAGTAGACTTGCAATTTTGATATCTGAAATTGTAGCTGCGTTTAGGATTGAACGACGTTGAATTTCTGTCCATGAAGGAGGAACTGTTAAAACAATTTGTTGGATTTTTGGATTTTTCTTCTGTATAATTTCTAAAAGGCTCTTAATATAGTAACCTAAAATTTGCTCAATTCGTAATATTGTTCCATTGTCAAGTTCAATTCCTGATAATCCATCTTCCAAAGGTACAATTTTATATGGTACTGAATTACTAATTGATTCACGTTCTTGTGAGTCATATGGTAGGCCAACAAGGCGTTTGAGCTGGGTAATGGTATTATGGATATTCATCATATGCTGTTGCTGTGCAAATTCTCCTGCTGATCTACGTCCTTCTTGATACCCGACAATTGTTGGCGTTCTTCTGTTTGATGATTCGTTTAAAACAATGTCGACTCCATGTTCGGATGGAATTGCTAGGATACACGATTGATTACCAAAGTCGATACCTGCTGTTATTTTTTTATTCATGCTTAATTAAAAAATGACTCTCATCTCATCGAAGCTGATTGTGGAGAAATTCATCTAAAATTTTATATTGAAAATTGAATGATAACATTCAATTTTATTTGGCTGAGTATTTATGTATACAAAAATTTCACCTTTATATAACTTTTTATATATAAATGGACATTTATCATTTCAATCAAAATTTTCAAAATTGAATTTTTGATAGAGTGTTTAAAGGAAAATCGTTATTTATCCGGATAATTAATATAACGTTATCACCAGTTATAGTTAAGTTTTATTAAAAAAAACTATTTAAAAAAAATGTTAAACATTATAGAGCACAAACAAAAAATATTACTAATATAATTAAGTTTGACTATCAGCCAAAGATGAAATTGAGGCTACTGTACAGAAAGGCTCGAAGTTAACCTCAAAAAAATCATTTTGAAGGCTATATATACATTTTTCATCGATAATTCGAAAGAGAATAAAAAAATTTAGTTTTTAATCTTGAACATGGAAAAAAAATAAGGTTTATAATAGCAAAAACTAATGTTATTGTAAAATTCGCATGTTTGGTGTGTTTGGAGGTGGTACACTGCCTATAAAAACAGCACTGAGACAGTCGCCGGCAATGCAAAATGTTGCTCCACCAGTGATTGTTGTTTCTGTTGGTGAGTAAACATCTTTGCTTGGTCCGCTGCTCAAAAGGAGCTGTCCATATTGGTTAGTTCCGCATGAAAGTATTTTTCCATCACGAGTGACGAAGAGAGAATGGCCGCATCCTGCATAAGCTGATCTGATTTTATGTCCATCGAGCGATGAAATCTCAGTGAAAGAAGAGAGGCACATTTTTCCTTTTCCGATTCCCAATTTTCCGAATTCGTTAGATCCTCGACCAAATACGCGTCCTTCCTTGTTTGCAGCCAAAAAGTGCTTATATGTTCCAGAAACGCAAATTATTTCTTCATCTTCGAGTTCGCTGACTGTTGCAAACCTGAGATTTGCGACGGATGATGAAAAAACGCGTCCATTTGAGCTCAGGACGACAACAGACTCCTCACAGCAGGCCACGAAAGATGCTTTTTCATCGTCTGGAAGGGAAACTGCGTCAATTCTGGATTCAGGAGACTTTCTGACTGACTGACGGTTAATGAAAATGACTCGACCATCACTGGTGATAGCAGCAGCATTTGAAAAACCGCCAAAAAGTGCAACCGGTTGCTGATTCCCGATGTCTAGAAAAACCGGTTCTCCGCCATTTATGTTGCAATCGCAGAGAACGAGCTGCTTGTTGATTCCGCTGCTGTTTGAGAACATGTAAAGGGTGGCACCCCCGCAGCAAACAGCGGAAACAGGAGCGAATTGTCGTCCTCTTCCGTCTTTGATTGAAAAATCAGTGAACTGGTTGATTCCTGTCTTTGGAAGAGAAGTGCTGATTCTATTGTCGCCATTGTAGCCGGTTCCCTGCATCGAGCCTCCGCTCGTGACGAGCACCGAATGCCAGCCATAGACCGAGTAAGACAGGTGCGAGGAGTGATCGAAGGACAGAATCAGCGGCGGATTGATGATTGGATAGCCGTTTTTGTTCTTGTTGTTTGGATTCTCTCCAAATTGGTTATATTTGTCATAACCGCCAATCAAAACGGTTTTTGAATATTGTTTCATTTCACTTTTCAATCTGTTGGATTCAGCTCTCGTCTGCAGCAGTTCACCCTTGACTTTGGAGAGTTCTTCTTGCGATCTTTCAAGTTCTTCTTTCGCTCGTCTGAATTCTTCTTTTGTTTGAGCGGTTTCTTTCAATAGTTGATCGTAGTTGTGCTTCATTTGTTGAATAAATAAAAAGTTGGACGGAAATTGATCTAAATACATCTTCCTCGTATCTTCCTGCTGCTCGTTAATGAAATTGAATAGGCATTCAATTTTGTCTTCAGTCAGCCTTTGAAAATCAACAAATTTAAACAAGGTGAAAAAAGTTGTGGACGACTTGAGAATGAAATCAACAAGTAAATTAATATCAACATTCTCTTCGCTACTTCTTTCAATAATTCTGTAAATCGAAGAAACAGGTAATTCGCTGAATTTTGGATGTTCAAAACACTCGTTAATTTGAGTGGCCAAAATTTTTTCAATTTTGTCAGTTAATTTGGTTTCAAATTCATTGTCGACTGATTTGGAATCTAAAAGAATTTGAATAGTATTATCAAGATCGTTAAATAATTCGTTTATGCCGATATTGTCAAGTTCGCGTGTAAATTTGGGAATATAAAAATATTCTGAAAGTATGTAAAAGTCTTTGTAATGATCAATTTGAATATTTATTTTTTCTTGTTGAATTAGCTGCATAAAAAGTTTAAGGCTTACAGGGCTGATTTTCAATCTATTTTTTATCTCGTCAATTTCATCTTGAATTGAGTTTAACGCTTCTGAATATTTATATTTTTCGCGAATATATTTCGATTTATGAATAAGATTGGAAAAATTAACATAAATAATATCATCATTTTCTAAAATGATTTTGATTAAATCTTCTTCTTCAGGTTCATATTCAGAGTTTGAAACATCAATCTGAAAAATGCTTTTGCTCATCTTCTTTTCTTGGAAAGGGAAATTCTACAGATTATTTATATCCCAAAATAAAAAATACGTTATTTTAAAGAAATCCTACTAGTAAAGTGATTTTAACGGTCATAATTAACGTAACGTTTATATAGACTCGATTTGAAAAAAGTGCATTTTTTAAATTGCCTTTTTTTCATCATTCCGCTTTAAAAAAACTTTTCAAAATATGAAAATTATGATATATATATAATTAAGAACCAAATTAATCTATTAAAATATTAATATCTTTTAAATACAAGAATGGCCACTTTTTGAGCTTCGCTCAAAAAGTGTCCTATGTTAAATAATGTAAAAAAAAAAAAAAATATTTTGAACAAATAAAAACTAAAAGAAAAATAATATAAATAAAAAAATATTTAAAACTTTTAGCTGCAGGTGGAAGTTTAATTCGCGTAATTAGTTCCAACTGCAGCTAAGTTGCGATAGCTGCAGGTGGAAGTTTGAAATGGTACATTTAAGTAATTACTTCCACCTGAAGCTATCGTATTTTAGATGCAGGTGGAAGTTTAATTCGCGTAATTAGTTCCAACTGCAGCTAAGTTGCGATAGCTTTAGGTGGAAGTTTGAAATGGCACATTTAAGTAATTACTTCCACCTGCAGCTGAGAAGCGATAGCCGCAGGTGGAAGGCTAAATTGGTAAATAGTGATTTTCCACCTGCGGCTGAGCTGCGACAGCTGCAGGTGGAAACTTGGTTTCCTTATTTCTTTACTTCCACCTGCAGCTGAGAAGCGATAGCCGCAGGTGGAAACTTGGTTTCCTTATTTCTTTACTTCCACCTGCAGCTGAGAAGCGATAGCCGCAGGTGGAAGGCTAAATTGGTAAATAGTGATTTTCCACCTGCAGCTGTCGCAGCTCAGCCGCAGGTGGAAACTTGGTTTCCTTATTTCTTTACTTCCACCTGCAGCTGAGAAGCGATAGCCGCAGGTGGAAGGCTAAATTGGTAAATAGAGAATATCAAATCAAAGATATGAAGTGATTTTTTTTCATCCACCTTTTCGCTCTCAAAAAGTTAAAAAATATTATATTTTAATCATTTTTGAATAAAAACTCTTTATATATTAGAGATAGGATTTTTTTAATGATAGATTTGATATACTGATATTATTCTGATTTTTTTAAGCCTATGTTCAAAATGAACTCTTATTATATATAGGATAAAATACTTTTCTATCATTTTCACTTATCAAATAATTATTTTCTGCCAATAGACAAGTTGTTATCTTTTGACAACAGCTTTTCGTTTTTTAATATGTAAAATGTAAGTATAAAAAAATTAATTTTTCATATATATTAAATATTTAATTATATATTACATATTTTTTTTTTTTCAATGACAATTCAAAAATTAAATGAGTAGATAAAATTTTTGATTTGTTAATCGTAATTGTATTTTTTTTTTTTTTAAAAAATCAAAGTTTATAAACGGCATCGCAAGTTTCTTGTTGAATATCAACTCTAAAATTTATATAATATATACCATTTTATAGTCTTTTTATTTTGAGTCACTGCAAAAATGTTTCTCTCTGTAGTAATTTACATTATTATTTTGGTTTGAACAAATGATTATTATAAGCATCTTTTATAATATAAAGAAAATTTATATAAAGAAAAAAATATTTAACATTTAACATTTAGAA
Organism: Tritrichomonas musculus; assembly: GCA_039105265.1. NCBI lineage: Eukaryota > Parabasalia > Tritrichomonadida > Tritrichomonadidae > Tritrichomonas > Tritrichomonas musculus. The sequence goes on along the minus strand of JAPFFF010000060.1, from coordinate 470,585 downwards.
ATAATATAACATTTCATTCTAACAAGAGAAAATGTTAACGATTGCTAATTCTGCATTTAGTATGTCGATTTAAAAGGACATTTTCAAATAAATGTGCAGTTTTAAAAAAATTCTCTTGCAATTTGTTATTATTTCAAAATATTTCATTCAGGAGATATTATTATTTTAAAAAATGATACATATCCCAATTGTCAATTTTGAGAAAAAGTTGATTCTTTTGATTAAGTATATATTTTTCATTTTACTTGGTTGAGAATGAAATTTTGCTGATTTTTTAAAATATTCACATATCATAAAAAGCCAGCATTTATCGACTTACCATCAAAATATTCGTGTTTTTATCAAAAATTAAGTTATATATATTTACAGAAAAAATTATATATTAATGCAATATACATTATATTTATATCAATATTAAAATAGACAAATGAAATAATATTGAAATTTTATATAGTTATTATTGAGAAAATTGTATTTTATATTATTTATTATAATTAAAAAGTATACTTTTTTTTATGATTATATATGATTATATATGATTTTATATGATTATCTATGATTTTATATGATTATCTATGATTTTATATGATTATCTATGATTTTATATGATTATATATGATTATATATGATTATATATGATTATATATGATTATATATGATTATATATAATATTAATTTACATAAATATATTTATATAATCTTTAATATTTGAATAAGAATTAATCTTATATTTGAATGCACAAGATTCTATTGAATTTTTTTTTTGAATGATATCAAATGCCATTTAAAAATGCATTATTGAATAATTATCTATTCAATTTCTCTATGAATAATATAGAAACATATAAAAAATAGTGGTAATTTTTTTAAAAAATGATTTTATCATTCTTATTTTTGTATATATGAAATATATTAATACTATATGAAATATACAGTAGTGTTTTTAATATGGTAACGGTATTTAAAGTGGTAACGCTTTTTTTTAGAAAAAAAAATTTAAAAATACAAAATTTAATTTTTTTCAACATAAAACGGAGTTTATTTAAATTAAATTATATAATAATATTTACCATTATTTATATGATATTAATCACAAGGTTGTGTATCTATCTGTCTCAAATCACCAAAGTTTTTCGTCAATCAATGAAAAAAATTAAAGCATGACTATAGACATTTACATCAAAGTAATATTTTATTTAAGAATATAAACATATTATATATTATGAGAATATTAATAATTATTAATTAAATTTGTAAAAATAAAATTATTGACTATAAAAACGAGTATATCTTTGATTTTTTGGTGACCGTTTACTTTTCATGATAAAGAATTGATTCATTTATCTATAAAATGCTGTTATTTATAAATAATATTTATAAAAACATATTTGCATTTAAAGATGTATTTAACTTATTAGAAGTCAGAGTTGATTTTCATTCTGAGACTTATTGAGAGAACTTTTTCATCATCTTTCAATTTTGTGCTATCTTTATCCCGACAACATAACAGATTTCTGAAATTACAAATTAAAAATTAGTTAAAAACTATTAAAACATATTTATATATTGATATAATGCAATAAGATAATATGTTTTGCACAAGATAATGGTTTATCTTCAATAATTGATAAACGTCCAAAAATTCTAAACGAACAGCAAAACAAATATTCAAATTTTGTTTTTTTAGACAATTCTTATCTCTTATGTTTCAGCATTTTATATACATATTTATTTCATTAATAAATTTCATTGATACTTTTTCAAATTCGATTTTTAAAGAAAAAATAATCATATTATAATCATTAGATAATTCATCGTTTTTTATTATCAAAATCATTGAATTGATATAATATCGAACTAAAATTCGATATTACATCCTTTTGATTCTTTTTGGTGAGAAAGAGAAAAATTATGAAATTTTTTTGCTTACAACTATGTATTTTTCAGTTTTTGAGGTCATTATAAGAATAGGAAACTTCTAGTATAGATTATTACTTTTATGTTATTATTTTAATAATACAGCGCAATAAACTATATATTTATATAATAAAGATAAATTGATCAATCTTCTAATTTAGGTTATAATTCAATTTAATTTGAGCCATTCAAAGCATATTTATTTGACCTATAAAAAGCATTATGCTTGAGTTAAAAGTAAATAGTATAGTAAAATAATAAAATTCTTCTAATATACAATCAAATATAAAAAGGATTTAAGGAAATAATCAAAAGCACTCATAAGAATTTTTTATTTTGTATAAACACTTATGAAAATGGTTACATTTTTTAAATAATTTTTATTGTTCAAAAGAAAGTATTTATCATTTATAATTAAATGATGAACAATTTATGAATGATGAATAGATGCTAAACTAATTATATAAGAAAATATCAAAAATTTTAAAAAGGTAATGAAGTAATTTGATTTTAACTTTTTAAATTGGTTGACGAAAAACTTTGGTGATTTGAGACAGATAGATACACAACCTTGTGATTAATATCATATAAATAATGGTAAATATTATTATATAATTTAATTTAAATAAACTCTGTTTTATGTTGAAAAAAACTCTGTTTTATGCATTTTTAAATTTTTTTTTCTAAAAAAAAGCGTTACCACTTTAAATACCGTTACCATATTAAAAACACTACTGTAGTAATATTATATTTATAAATACAATATATTTTAATAATGTATTTATAATAATAAAATGAAAATGACAATACACATTAATAAATAATCCTCATATTTAAATTTTGCAAAACCATATCATAATATTTATATAAATAATATATAATATAAAAATATTATATTTTTTATAATCCATTATATATAATTCATTTATAAAAAGAAATTTATATGGGAGGAATATCAAAGTTACATTACTGCGATTTACAAAAAAGTTCGTGAAATTTCTATATATAAAACTGTAATTAAATGAATTTATGCATGATTTTTTATCATTGCAATATGAAAGTATTCAATATTTTCAGTGATAAGTGCGATCATCTTACAAATTTAAATGGTACAAAATCTAATTTTGAATGATATTTAATACGTAAAATTTTATTCATATCACATAATTCATTTTTTAAAATGTTTGTAGTGTTTCTCTTATCATTTAGAACAAACGCACTTTTCATGCCCAAAGATGCTAATACCACTCAAGAATGTGATCCTGAATCAAACTGTTTTGAATGTTTAGTAGAAAATACAAAATATTGCGTATCATGCAACAAAGGAAACGGATTACAAACTGATGAAAGTACTAGTGTATGTAAACCATGCTATCATTCATATTGCGAAGAATGCTATGATAAATATGATCAATGCCAAAAATGCGAAAAAGGCTATGGAGTTACTGATCAAGGATGGTGTGATTACTGTAATTCTCATTGCTTAGAATGCTCTACAAAAAACTTTTGTATTACTGCAGAATTTGGATATTATGTTGAAATTAATTCAGATGGTAGCTCAAGTGGAAATGTATATCAATGTTCTAATCAATGCTTAGATTGTATTGGCAGTTCCAATAATTGTACAATGTGTGCTTCATATTATGGATTGATAATCGATGAAAATGGAATATCAACTGGTCAATGCGAAACTTGTAAAATAGACAGTTGTTCAAATTGCTCTGTTAATTCTCAGCACTGCATAGCTTGTTATTCAAATTATGGAATAGAGATAATTAATGAAACAAATGTCATATGTTCATCATGCAAAGACGAAAATTGCTATCATTGCGATACAAATTATACAAATTGTACCGAATGTAAAACTGGATATGGTCTTCATAATGGTGTATGCACATCATGTCCAACTGGTTGCAGAAAATGTTCTAAATTAGGCATAGAATATTGTGATGAATGCAGTTCTGGATATTTTCTAATCAATTCAAAATGCGAGTCATGCCCATCAAATTGTGGATACTGTACTGATGAAAATACATGCACATCTTGTTCAGATGGTTATGGAATTATTTATGAAAATGGCAAAAATACGCATAAATGTGGACGTTGCGAAGAAGGGTGCGCATTTTGCTCTTATAATAATACATATTGCTCTACTTGTAAATATGGATATGGCAAAGTTTTAGGACCTGATGGCAAATCAACTGGAAAATGTGCAAAATGTGAAGAGGGTTGCTCATTTTGCTCAGATAATTATACAATGTGCACCTATTGCGCTGATAATTATGGATTTGAATTCGTTAATGGTGAAAAAACAGGCAAATGTAATAAATGTCCAGATGGATGCCTATATTATGGATGTAGAGATGATGCTTCAATTTGCACATATTGTTCATATGATTATGGACTAGTAATAGGATCCGACGGTAAAAGCACTGGTAAATGCCAAAAATGCTCTGAATACTGTAGCTCTTGTGGAGAAGATGCTTCTAAATGCAATTATTGCATTAGTGGTGCAGCACCTGTTTTAGATAAGAATGGGGAAAAAACTGGAAAATGTGCTCTTTGCAAGGGAAATTGCAATTGTGAAAATGACGCCTTAAAATGCACTTGTTCATATGGATATGGGCTTGTTTTAGACAGAGAAGGAAATCCAACTGGAACATGCGAACGTTGCCCAAATCATTGTGATTCTTGCTCTAAAAATTCACAGTTTTGTACTTCATGCAACTCTGGATATGGCCCTGTATTAGATAAAAATGGCAATAACACCGGAAAATGCCAAAGATGTGCAGGTCTTTGTAATGAATGCCACGAAGATTATACAAAATGTTCTTCATGTCCAAATAATTACTATTCAGATGGCTTTAATGAAGATAATCTTGGCCCAGAATTAAACAAAGACAATAATTTTACTGGAAATTGTGTTAAATGCCCACCAAATTGTAATGAATGCACTGAAAATTCTAGTTTTTGTGAAAGATGTGATGAAGGTTTCGGTCCTCTTTTAGATAAAAAAGGTAACCCAACAGGAAAATGTACCCCATGTACCAAATATTGCAGTAGATGTGAAGGAGATCCAGATTTTTGCGATGAATGTTTTGAAGATTTCGGACTTATTTATGATGACAAAGGTGAATCTACTGGAAAATGTGCAGCATGCCCAGATAATTGCGAAACTTGTGATGGAAACACTTCATTTTGTGAAGAATGTTATAGTTATTATGGTTTCTTGCTAGACAGTAAAGGTAATCCAACTGGAAAATGTGCAAAGTGTCCAGAAAATTGTCAATATTGCGAAGAAAATTCACAAAAATGTGATAGTTGTCAAAGTGGATATGTTCTAAGTGAAGACAAAAAACAATGCTTATCATGTCCACAATTTTGCAGCTATTGCAATGATCCTAACAGATGCGAACGCTGCTATTATAATTATGGGCCAATAATTGGACCTGATGGAGAAAATACTGGCAGATGTGGAAGTTGTGTTGACAATTGTAATAATTGTGAAAAAGATTCTAGATATTGTGAATCTTGCTCCTATGATTATTCTGAAGTTTATGATGAAGAAGAGAGAATAATTGCCTGTGTAAAATGTGGTGAAAATTGTGAAAAATGTACAAATGATGGAAAAACATGCAACAAATGCGCATATCCATATCCATATTCATATGGGCATGTCTTAATTAATGGTAAACCTTCAGCAGATTGTAAAAAATGTTCTGATGATAATTGTAAAGATTGTAATGATGACTATAGCAAGTGTGCATCATGTAAATCTGGATATGGTTTCATTATTGAAAATGGAAAACAAACAACTAAGTGTGGGAAATGTCCTGAAAATTGTACTTCATGTATAAATACATCATTTTGCGATTCTTGTATTTCAGGATTCCACCAAAATGATGATGGAACATGTTCTCAATGCCCAGATGGTTGTTCTAAATGCAAACAAGATTTGGTAGAATGCACAGAATGCTTTGATGGGTATGCAATTACAACTAATGATGATTTTACTAAAAAATGCACAAAATGCCCTACTCATTGTGCAGATTGTTCCTATGATATTCAAAAATGCTCTATTTGTGATAGAAAATATGGCTTTGAAATAAATAGTAAGGGCGAACGTACTGGTAAATGCTTATCATGTGGTCCTCATTGTTCAAAATGCCAGCAAAATTCCAATATTTGTGAAGTTTGTGAATCAGGTTATGGATTTGTCTTAGATGAAAAAGGCAAGCCTACAAACGGATGCAAAAAATGTTCCGATAATTGTGCATCATGCACTGCTGATGCAGATCAATGTTCATATTGCAAACCTGGATATGGATTTGTATTGGACAAAAATGGAAAACCAACAGCAGAATGCAGAGAATGCCCTTTGAATTGTCAATATTGTGACTATGATCATCGAATATGCACCAAATGCAACGTTGAATATGGCGTTATAAGAAAAGCAAGTGGAAATAAAATAGTTGGACAATGTGAAAAATGTCCAAAAGATTGTCTTTACTGTAATTATGATTCCACTTTTTGTTCAATTTGTGATGATGAAAGTGATTATATTGATGATCAAGGTTATGGCTACATAATTGGCTCTGATGGTTCCTATACAGGAAAGTGTGGTTCTTGTCCTAATAATTGTTACAAATGTGATGATGTTTCTACATGTTCAGAATGTGGAGAAGGTTATGGCTCCATTTTTGATAATAATGGAAAAATGACAGGAAATTGTGGAGCATGCGAAGTCGCAAATTGTGAATATTGCTCTTTTGATAATAAAATTTGTGATGAATGCCAAGAAGGATTTGGTTTTGCAAGAGATAATAATGGAGTTAGCACCGGAAAATGTACAAAATGCCCACAAAATTGTGAAAAATGCGATACTGATGTAACACATTGTGATTCATGCATGGATGGCTATATATTTAATGTTGTAAATGGCAATTTGACTAATAATTGTATCCAATGCGCAGCAAATTGTTATACTTGTGAAAATTTAACATCATGCAAATCTTGTAAAAGCGGTTATTATTTGACGAGAGAAAACGGAAATGGAAAATGCTCCAAATGTCCAGCAAATTGTGTTTTATGTAGTAGTTCACAAAGTTGTACTTATTGCGAAGATGGCTATCAATTAGTTGACAGTTCTAAATGTGTCAAATGTGCAGATAACTGTGAAGAATGTCAAAATGCTACATTCTGTAGATATTGTAATCGTGGATATGGTATAATTTATGATAAAGGTGTTGGCACAGGAAAATGCGGCCCATGTTCTTCCAATTGTTTTGAATGTTCTATATCAGGTGAATGCGATTTATGCGAAGAAGATTACTGTTTAGATACGTTACCTAATTCTCCAAATTATAATAAATGTGTACCTTGTAATTCAGATGTACAATGTTCAGTTGAAAATTGCTTGGTATGCATAACAGGCTTTTCTGATCAATGCGCTCAATGTAATCCACCTTTTGCTTTAGATATATCAAATAAATGTGTCAAGCCAGTGGATCCTTTTAAACCAACACCTACTCCACAACCTAAAAAGGTAAATCCGGCCTATGACAAAATTCAAGATGATGGAAATCTTCCACAAAATTTCGATGATGAAGAGATCAGTGAAAATTCACAACAACTAAGGTTAACATTAAATTATGAGGAAAATGAAAATGAAAACAAGAAAATTATCACAGCAGTTACAATAACAAACACTAAAAATAGAAATGTAGCTATTGAAATACCAGATGGATATAACGAAATTACTCTCAAAGTTGATTCTAATACAAACAATAAAGAATTTGATATTATAACAAAATCATCTATTAAAATCAATTTAGATCCATCAACACGTGCATCTATCGTTGAAGGACATGATAACATTATGATAGAAAGTACCTCACCAACATCAACTGTATATCTTAATCAGGTGGAACCAATTTCAACATTAGCAATTACTCCTTTAAGCCCCATTGAAATTAATCAACTTGAATTCAAAGAACAAGAAGGAGAATTAATAATCAACTCAGATAATAACAAAGATGTTCAAATTAACTCAATTAAAATTCAACAAGGCATTTCAGGATTAATTCAAAATGCTACGATTAAAGGAAATGTAATTATTGGTATTTCATCAAGTTTAGAAATAAATGAAAACGTGAATTTAGAATCATCTACTCTGGACTGTTCTTACAGTGACAGCACTTCTCAATTATTAGATGGTGCTCAGATTAAAGGAAAACTTAGAAGTGTTCCTTCATCAATCGTAATAAATAAAAGAAATGTTGGTGCAACATTAGAGCAAGAAATAATTTTAATTGCTGATACAAACGATGATAATTTCAATTGTGATGCATGGGGAGGAAAAATTGATAAAAAACATTTTAATTACGAATGCAAATATGTTAATTCCAGAAAAAATCTTTGGGCCATTAAAAAAGATGATGACAGTAAAGGTAGTAAGTTAGGAGCTGGTGCAATTGCAGGAATTGTAATTGCTGCAGTCGTTGTTGTCGGCGCTATTGTATTCGTTCTTGTATACTTTTTGGTTATAAAGAAGAGAAAAGAAGCGCAATCATCTGATAATGAAGCAGCTCCAGAAGGTGACAAAGATGCAAATGAAGTTTAAAAATAAACATCAATTATTTTTTATTTTGTAATTTAGCATTTTCAAATATAAATTATTATTTTGTAAACTATTCAAAATATTAGATTTTATATTGTGTATATCTCGTTGTCTAAATTATATATTACTCATAATATATTTTAAATTTATAATTTAATAATTATATTTAATTATAAATATTTAGTTTTCTTAAATATATAAAACACTGCAATTTCAGATAGTTATCCATAAAAATTGAAAACTTCAATCATTTTCTTATGGAAAAAGTAATCATTTTAATACATATAAAAAGTATTTAGCATGCTATATATAATATATTAAAGATGTAATATTTCAGATATTTCTAATTAGTAGGTAAACATGCATAGTTGTTCAAGTTTTACACTCAATATTATAATGAAAATTTAAAGTTAAAAAAAATATTAATATTTTAGTTTTTAAGCCATTTCGAAAGTATTACATTCTTGAATTGCCAGTAGCAATTTTTGATTTAACTCTTCTTCATTTTCATAGTTTGGCAAGCAAAGCAAATTAAAGCACGTGTGTGATTGAGGTATCCTTTCATTGCTTCCTCCAGGTCCAATTTTCAATGGTGTTCCACACATTTCGTTAAATTCTCTGAAGCCGTTAGAAGGGACTCTTGATGATCCTGTCATGAACAGCAACAATTTTGCCAACTTCTCATTGTCCCACTTAGAAATTGCACTAAAGAAGAATTTAACAACAGGTGTGTCGATATTATAAGGCTCTTCAAATGTTGTATTTCTCTTGAAATCATCAACGTCAATTTCGGGGATTCCACAAATGAGAAGATTGAGCTCATTTGGAGTGAACAATCTAATATCATCATGATCAATTAGAGAATCAAAACCTTCACAAAAAGCATTCACTTGTTGTTCAATTGGTCCTTTCAAAGCAAAATTAGTTCTTAAGTGAATGAACTCGTTTTTATTTTCATTTGTCACTTGAATTTCACTTCCATTTTCAATCAGTTCGATTGTCTTTCTAACACCCAATTCAAGTGTGTCTATTTCAAAGAACATATATAATGGTTCGACGTCGTTATGAAGCATCCATTCCAAGTTACGATAGAGTTCTTCATCCACATCTTCAAGGTCTCTCAAATTTGGTTCTCTTTTCAATATTTGCTTACAAAAAGAGGTCGTCAAATGAGCATCAATGCATTGACCTTGAATTAATGAGCGTGCAATGAATTGGCCAGCAAATTTGAAATATTCTAAATGGTTAGGATTAATGTATGAGACGCTATTTGGTTGATAACTTTTATTATTCAAAGAACAATCAAATAAACCGTAATTTTGATTGAATATTTCTTTGGCCAAAATTGTGAACCATTCTCGCATTGGACCTCCAACATCTATCTCTCTTTCTCCTCTAAAATCAACTCTAAATTTATTCAAAAGTTGATCCGGTGTTTTATTATGTAGACTTCTGAATGATGTCATTAAAAGATTATGACGATCAATGTTCAAATAAAGTTTTTGATTTTTTATTCGTTGTTTCATCTTCTTCCTGAAGAATGACGAACGAATATTGAAGTTTATTAACTCAGGATAAGAAAGAATGAAATTAAATTTGCTCAATTGTAACGGATCATTTGTAAACAACTCAATTAATTTATCATTTATTTTTGCATAGAAATCCCAGAAAAATGGAGATGTTTCTCTGATGTGTGGCGGAATTATTGATTCTTTCTCAGTGAATGCTTGTAAACTAGATGAATCTCCTCTTTTTGGTGCTAATTTATTTAGCAAGAAAGCTATCTCATCTAGTCCTTCTTTATTATCTATTGAGAACTTTTTCACCAAATTTTCAAGCAATGAAAAAACCGTTTCTCTTCTTTCTTGAATAATTGAAGGGAAAATGGTCAAAAATTCAATCATTTTCTTTGAAACTTCTCCATTTTTCGCTTCATTATCAAAAGTATTCATTACTAACTCACCTACGTTACTTAATTGATCAAAAGAAAACTTAGAACATAATTTAAATGCATCTTCTAGCTTTTTTGAAACAAAAAGAAATTCAATCAAATGAGTGACTCGGATTGGCATATTTTCATTAATCAAAACGAACAAATTAGATGCTTTAACAAGTAATGATGAATGACGTCTAATTTCTGGTGTTAAAATGATGTTAAGTAATTTATTTCCACACAAATCAACAAAGTTTTCTTTGAATCCTTTATTTACAGAAATGTTTTCAAGAACAGTCAAATAACGATCAATTTCAATGTATGAAATATCTGAAGTCAATCTTTGAGATATGAATTCAAGCATGAAAAGAAGAGCATCATTAAATTTAGTAATATTTTCAAATAAAGAACAAAGTGCAGAAAAGCAAGAATCATCTAGTTCTTGATTTGTAATCTCTCTAACAATATTCTTAAAAAGATTTGGCTGACAATAATAAGGCAACAAAAAATCAGATTTATCATAAAATTCAACATCACAATTATCTTCATCGTCTGGATCTTCATTTGCATTCTTTCCAATTTCAATAAGTTCATTGATTGTATTAGCAAGATAATCACTTAATTCAGCCACAAGTGGAATCGTTTTTGATGATAAAATCCAAACATAAATTGGCGTTGTTTTCATAACCACATGTCTGACCATTTTAATCGATTTCCTTTGTGGAATTTCTGGAAGATTGAAAACATTATTTGGCAAGTCATGTTTCTCCAATTTCGAAATAAAATCATCAATTTCTTTATAACTAAGATCTGTTTTTCTTAGATGATCAAAATCATTCAAAATCCAAAAGGATCGATTACGATCAACATTTTTCATAAATGATCGAAAACTATCCGAAATTCCATCAATTTTTAGATCATATTTGTAAATCCATGGAATGGTTGAGAAGCTAAAATCATAGATATGATTAAGAGGAAATTCAACATATTTTAATAATTCTTCAAATTGAATCATTTCATTTTGGTTTAAATTCATGTTATTGTGATATATTTTTACGAAAAATAAAAAAATCGTTTTCTTGAGGTTTGAAGAAAATGGTCCTTTTTTAGTGGAACTTTTATTACCTTCATTCAAAAGATTTCCAATTATTTCATAAACGTTTAGTTTTCTAAACCATGATTGACAAAGATTTGCACTTTTTTCATCCTCAAAGAAAATCAGAAAGATAATTAAATAACAGAAAATTTGACATTCATTCAACGTTGAAATTCTACTGAAAAACAATTGAACAAATTTGTCAGCTAAAATTGATGATTGGAAAGTCAGAATGATAAAGTAAATGGCAGAATAAGCTGTCTTTAATAAAATCATTTGTTCTTCATTCAAACCCTTCTCAAAAATAAGAGGAAAATCATTCATTGGCTGAAGAACAATATTAAAAACTTCTTCAGGATAATTTTCAAATAGAAATGGAAAAGAACCAGCAATACTTCTCAAACACAAAAAAGCTTGGAAATTGCCATTTTTTTCTTTAATTGAATTAAATAATTTCATTATTACTGACTTTCCAAGTTCTGAATCTTTTGAAGGCAAATTTGTTATTCTAAAATCAATCTTTCTTAATAGAGTTTTCTCTCTTCTTTGGCAATAAAATATCATGTTTGTGACCTCAATAAATTCATTTGGAAATTTCAAGTATTCATCTCTGAACAATCTTAAGTAAACCTTCACAAAAAAAGATCTGTTTCCATATTTATAAGCCAGATTGCATAAGTATCCAATTAAAATGTCTCGGTCTTTGAGCATCATATTAAATAGAAGCTCCAATAATTGGTCGCTCTGCTCCAAAATTGGATCAGACAAAATATATGACAAAAGTTCATCAATGCTAATTTCAGCATCATTTGGCATTGCATTAAACAGGTTGTATTTTATTAATGGCGGAATATCCTGAGTTTCATTCAATTTTTCAATATCTTTGTCAAATTTGTTCTTCTTTAAAAAAGTGACAATCAATGATAAATCATCCCATTCTTTTTCATTTATTTTGTTAATGGCAACTTTCCTCAATGATTCAGAAATAACCTCTGAATACTTCAAAACTGGCTGATTTATACATAAGTTTTCTAAAAAATAAACAGTTTTGATCACATCACTTGTTTTTGACAAAAAATTGTCAATTAATTTTGAGTCAATTAATTTCAAGTTCATCTTTGAAATGTCGTGGTTTTGGATTTCATTCAAGTTTTGGATAATGAACTCAAAAAATTGATTTTCTGATTGATTAAAGAATGTTTTTATACACTCTTCAAGTTTTTCATTTCCTTCTACCTGTGAAGTGATCTCAAATAAAGTATTCAAAAGAAATATTTTGTCATTTTTATAGTTGCCATCAAATAATCTGGAAAACAAAGGTGGCATAACATGCTGAAAAATAACTATGATATTTTCTTTTGTGAATATTTGGCATTCAAAAAGTTTATCTTTGTTTTTCATAATGGACTCAATCGAGACCCCGAAAAGATTTGTCATTTTATCGAAATCTGTTAAACTGAAATCATCAAAAGAGAATTGATTATTATATTTAACATCATTTGGATACTTTTTAAGATAAAATAAAACAATTGCCATAAATGGCAATACCGTTTTTATTGTGAGACCTTTCACTTCGCATCCATTTCTGGCAGAAAAAACTGCCGATAGAACTAACAAAAAAGCTTCTTTATCCATGTCTAAAACAGAATCAAAATTTTCGTTTTTAATGAATTCAAAAAGCTGCTGATTTGAATGGTCACTTTGAGGTAAAATTTGTATAAAACCGGAATCAGATATGTATTGAAAAAGTGAATCAAATTTGGGATTCATTGAAAACAAATTTCTCAAAAAAACAATTCGAAAACAACCATAAATTATTCGCTCAGTAAAATTTAAAGAAAGAAGAATGTCAATAATTAAATCATCTGAATATTTAGGTGAAATATGATGGTCAAATAATTTCAAATTTAAAGGGGCCGTTTTTTGGATTTGTGGGCAAATTTCTTCAAAAGCAGTTTCAACATACGAATAATAATCTGGAATAGACAATTTTGGTTTTACGTGAGTTAAAATTGACAGAATCGAAAAAGTAATAATTGTAAAATTTGAATTCAATTTTATATTTTGTGAAATTTGATTAAAAATTGGTAAGGATTCTTTAGGAAAGCTCGAAAAGCAGCAACATATTGTCGAGACAAGTTCATTTAAAAGATTTTCTGGAATATCTTTGAGTAGATAATTGTATGCTTTTTTCAGGAAATTTTGGACTTCCTCTTCTTCTTGATTAGCTCTTAAATCGATAAATGTTTGTCGGAGTTGATCAATTTCAGTTGAGTTTTCAAAAATGTATGACGAATCAAGTAATAAGGTTTCCATTTTAATTTTAATGTATGACAAAATTCAATTTTGAGAAAAGATATAGAAAATTTTGAATTAAAATTTTCACCAAAATTTTGAAAATTGGGATAAATGTCTTTTTCCGTAAAAATAGCAACGAAGGAGACCGTTTATTTATAAATAGCCATAGTTTCCTTTATTTACCACTTATAAGCAAACACAAACATCATTAAAGGACATATTTGCTATAAATAGCAACAATAAGACTAGATTGATATGATGATGAAATTATTTCATCTGTAATCCCTAAATAGCCACAAATATCTGTTTAAAATCATAATTATACGTCGTTTGCGGGCAAATTCTTCGAAGATATGGGAAAAAATTACCAAAAAAAACCTTATGCTATTTCAATTTTATCATCATTTATACTATTTGCATATAATAAACCATTTAAATCTTTTTATTTTTATGTTTTTATGCATTTTTGTTATTTTTAACTTGTTTTTTATTAAAAAATTTGGCTCTGTTGCTATTTTTACGGAACGATAGAATTTTCGTTTCTATTTTTACGGAAGGATAGATTTATCAAAACTGGAAATATTTTGCTATGTTTTGCTTTGTTTTCGACAAGCTAAAAGTTCAGACAAAGAATTGGAAATTTATAATAAATGATTATGAAATCCATTGTTCAAAAACAAATGCAGAATTAATTAGCCAGAAAATCAATGGTTTTTGTAAGCAACATCCAGATAATTTATTTAAAATTTGTATCCATGAATTTGAAGATCCTTTATTTTGTTCTCAGGCTGATTATCAGCTTTTTTCTGATGTATTTAATTTAATAAAAATTCCAATTACTTCGACAAATAAAGATTTGTTAAAAATATTTGCGCAACAATTACAAATTGAAGAACTTTTAAATCTTGTTGAAATGTATGAAAGATCGTATGACATTATTATAAATAATCAAATACTTCATTCTCAAAAAGAAATATCTAATGATCTTATCAATCTCAACTCCACAAATTATGAAGAATTGATCAACAAAATAATCAACATTTATAAAAAAGAAAGAGAAGATAAATATATTATTCTTGATAATGAATTTCTTTACAATATTTCAATATCTTCATGTACAATTAGGCCAAATAAAATAGAACTCATAATTTCATTTTTAAAAGAACTAGAAAGTAAAACAGCCAAATACCAATTCAAATTTTTCAAAAAAGAAATTTTGGCAGAACTTCATGAAAATCGTTCAAATGAAATTCGTTTTATTATTCGTTATTTATATCATCAAAAAGAATTGGATTCAAAGACGATTATTCCATACATTAGTCATTCAGATGGACGTATAAAAAGTCATTTCAAAGATATTATTTTTGATCAGATAGAATTTGACCATATTAATAACAAAATTGACCTTTCAAATAAAGAATTCAATCAAAAATATATGCAAAACTCAAAAGAATTTGAAAGATATGATTATGACAAATTCTTACGATATGTAACGAAAGGAACAGATCCCGATCCAATCTATCAAGCCATTTTGAATGATGATTTGGAATTATTTTCACAAAAAATAAATGAAAAGGCAGGTGAAGTGAATTATAATGATCACATCACTCCATTGATTTTTGAGCGAAATTCACGAATATTTAATGAACATAATCTAAGCTATCTCGATGCTTGTGCAATACATGGTTCTGAAAAAATATTCAACTTCATTTTGTTGAATGTTGAGAGTGAAACGAATGTCAGCAATAAAACAATTTACCATGCCTTTTGCAGTGGAAATGTGAACATAATTCACAAATGTATAAATGAAAAAAAATCTATTGATAGAGAAGTTTTCTATCAGTCACTTTTAGGATCAATTCAATACAACCGAAATGAACTTTTTGAATGGTTGATTGAAAATCATTTTCCAAAGCTGCCTCTTTTAAAAGCTCTTTTTAATGAACTGACATTTCTTGAATATTCAATAAGATATAATAATTTTGATTCTCTTTATTATTTGTTTTCAATTGGTAACGATTACCAACCGTTATTTTCTTTATCATTGCTATATAATAATTTTTATTTGGCTGAACTTGCATTGAAACTACAATATAACTGTAATTCTTCTTCCAAAAAATTGCAGGTTGTTAATCATTCTCCTTTCGTTTATAAGCTAGAAGGAATATAATTTTTTCATTTTTTCTGAAATGCCACTTTTTATTGCCATTTATAAAAATAGAATTGATTTTGTCGAAATTATCATGAATCAGGAAGAATTTAATCCAAATTTGAAATATCAAAATACTTCACCTTTATATTTTGCTGTTTTGTATAATAGAATTGATGTTGTAAAATATTTTTTAGACAAAAAGTTGTTCAGAGTTAATTCAAAAATAAATGACATTTTACTTTTTGAGTACTCTATTCAAAAAAGATATTTTGAAATTGCTGAAATTTTATATCAACAACCATCAATTAAAGTAATTGGTGATTTCACATTATCTTTCATCAAAAAGCCATGTAATAAATTTTTATCAAAAGGACCAGAAATAGAATTCAAAGAAGAACAAGATTGCTTTTATCCAATGAATTTAATTCAATTTTATTTGAAAGAATCAAATATTGAAGAATTAAAATTTCAGTTTGTCGATAAAAATAAAAGTTTGCTTGCGTGTTTGGCTGCATCATATTCAAATGAAAATGATTTTATTCAATTTTATAATAAATTCAAAATAGATATCAATATTTATGATAAAAAGCATCAAATAACGCCATTAATATCAAGTATTTTAAATGATAGATATGACTCTTTAAATGTTATTCTTACAAATTACAAAGATGAAATTGATGTTAATTTTAAAACTGCTAAAAAATTGACAGCTCTTCATGTTCTTTGCTGTAAATCCAGTATCAAAAAAGAAGGAGAAAAAAAACTCTTTTCGTTTGAAAACATTCAATTCAATGAACATGAATCAACTCATTCATTTGCACCTATTCATTTGGCTGTTTTAAATAACAATGTTGATGCTCTTAAACTTATGTTATGTTCAATTAAAAAGGTTCGAAAAATATAAAAAACAGATGAAATGTTATTATTAGTTTTTTTATTATATATTCCATTAGATATTATACTAGATAGTCCTGTTTTGAGCTCTGAATTGCTCAATCACAAAATCATATGAAAGTATTTTTCTTCTTTTTGAAAAAGTTATTCAAATATAAGTAAAAATATATGATTTTGTGATTAACATTTGACACTTATTAATTTTAATTCTGAACTTCAGAATCTGAAGTATAAAGAGATTTTTTTTTCTTTCAAAAACTAAAAGAATTGGTTAAGTTATATCTGAAATAAAAAAAAAATGGCATGAATTTATATAATTACAATCCATAATATTTTTGTAACATTAATGTTACCTATACCTTTAATTTATTCTTTTAAAAAAAAAAAATCAATTGAATAAATTGAAAAAAAATTAACTTTTTCAATTGATAAAAAATTTTTTAATTCAATTTATAGAAATAATTATGTCAAAAAAATTTTTGTTTTTATATTACATTTTATAATGGATAATAATTCTGATATGGAAAGACTTTTTGAATTTCAAAGAGAGATGCGAGCTAGAATTAATCATTCAAAGCATTTAGCCAAATTCCGATATGTTGGCGGTGCAGATCTGACTGAGCACAATGACTTATTTGTTGGATGTTTTGTTGTGGTTGATTGTGAAGACAACTTAAAAGTAATTTATCAGAAATGCACAGAAATGACAGTTGATGTTCCATATTATTCAGGTCTGTTGGGCTTCAGAGAAGGGCCAGTTGTCATTGCCCTACACAACGAATTTTGCGAAGCATGTCCAGATATAAAATTGGATGTAATCATCACAGATGGAAGTGGCGAATGGCATCCACGAGGCTTTGGTCTGGATTGGGGTTACATTACAGATACCAACAATTGGAGTTTTCAAGAATTTTTCAAACATTGGATCTGGCCATAATAGAAAGGACGTTGTACAGCAAGCTCAGGAAGAATGCAAAAATGTAGGCGATGTAATTATTTTAGATCATGAATTTAGTGATGGATTCAAGGTTAAATGTGCCGTCATGCGAACAACAGACAGAACTCCATTTAGGCTAGTTTTCATGTCAGTTGGTAATCTTATCGATTTGGAAAGTTGCATTGAAGTAATGAAGAAGGTTTGCCACTATAGAGAGCCAGAACCAGTTAGGCTAGCAGATAAAATATCTAGAGAATATATAAGAAACCAAAATGCAGCCATTTAATTTTTTATACTAAATATATTTTCTGCATATCTAGAAATAATATAAAATTTTTATGCATTTTAAAGGACATAATGTTTTTATATCGAATTGTATTGACATTTGCTAGTAAATTGATATTTCATTCAATCAATTGTTTTAATTTAATCTAAAGAATTTAAAAATCAATCATTTTCTGATCAATTGTTTTAAAAAACCCTTTGTTATATTTAAAATCGTGTAAATAATCCAAAAAAATTATTTAAATTGCAACTAAAATAATGCTTTTTTTTTTGAAGTACGATAGAAGGTCAATTTTGACCTTATAATTTCTGAGTGATTTGTAACTATTCAATTTCAAGTCAATTTGAATATGTATATTTGACCAAATAATTTATTCTTTGAAATTTTGTTATTGAAACATCACAAGTAATGTATAAAAATGTAATCTTTTTTAAATTTGATGATAAATTATTCAAATATTTGAATGATTTCACTTCACATTTATAAAATCTAAACGAAACTCATTTTTTTTTTGCTCAAGATGAGTAAATTTAATCCAAATAAAAATACTTTTACAGTTTCAATAATGCCAACATTTATCAGTAAGAAATATTTTATTTGTAAAGGAGACAAATACGAATTTGATTTTAATTTATTCAAGCAAAATTCAAATTTTTTTAATAAAAACAAAGGCCAATATGAGCACATCAAATATATAAATCTTTTTAATGAAAACGAAATTAATCGATTTCAAGATATTTCAGATAGCGCAATACTAAAATTTATAAAACTTGCTCAAAATGAAAAATGTGAAATTAATAATTCAGAAATATTTTACATTCAATTTCTGGCTGAAAAATATGAAATTACAGAATTATCAAATATAATTACTGATCTCCTAACAACAAGCAACAAAAGCCTTATAATAGATTCTTACATATTTAAATTAAATCATCCACAGTCACAATCGGAAATGTTTGACGATTCTTCATTTTTCACAGAATATGATGCCAGCATTATAGCGAAGAATTTAAATGAATATCTCGATGATTACAAGCTTTTTAATTTCTCATTTTCAATTCTTTACCGGATATTGGCAAAGTATTCTCTTGATTTTCAATTTGATTCTTCTTCGAATGATGCTGAATACGAAAAAATCATCGATTTTTTATTTAGGTGTCTTGATGAATACGGAAGAGATGCATCCATTTTATTCATTTTATTCAATTTTGATAAGCATTGGAGAGATATTATCAAAAGATTATCTGATAACTATCCAAACACATTTGATTTTAATATAATTGGAAACAAACTGCTCAAGATCACTTTTGATTTAGAACATGAAAATGCAAAACTCAAAAGAAAAAACACAATAATTTTACTGGAAGTAACCAACTATTTTGAGGTTAAAGAAAACCCTAAAAACACTAGTGAAATCATTAGAAAAAATTGTAGTCATGATATAAAAAAAGAGTTATTTTTCACTATGCTAAAACCTCAAATTAAAAATGACTTTTCTGATTCATTGCTCAATTTTTCTCAATTGTTGATAATTGAAGTGCCATTAAATGACATTGTTGATGACAATGAGATAAAAACATTGGATTTCCCTGTAGGAATTGAAAGAATTAATGATTATGTATTCTTTGAAGATAATTTGATTACACAAGTAGTTATTCCTTCATCTGTCAAAATAATTGGACTTTATTCTTTTTTTAATTGTATTTCATTAACTAAAATCACAATTCCATCTTCTGTTAAATCAATAGAAGAGTGTGCCTTTAGTGGATGTATATCATTAAAAAGAATAAATATTTTGCATTCGGTCCAATATATTGGATACAACGCTTTCAAAGGATGTAAAAATATTGAAGAAATAACAATAAACCCATATCAAACTAAATTTGAATTCAACTCTTTTGCTGAATGTGATTCATTGTGTCATTTATATATTTCTTCTTCAGTTTCAATTATCAAACAATTCAATTTTAATAGATTTGGTAAAATAAAGCAATTAGATATACCAATATCTGTAACAACTATTGAGAAGTTATCTTTTTATAATTTTTTAACACTAGAGAAAATTTTAATACCTCCATCAGTTAAAAGAATATCACCAAGCGCATTTGATGGATGCAAGAATCTTAAAGAAATAACAATTGATCCATATATTGTCAAAATTGAAGCAGACACTTTTTCAAGTTGTGAATCATTAAATCATTTGATAATTAATGCTTCTGTTACCAAAATACAGAAAATCAATTTTAATATTTTTAGTAAATTAACGAAAATTACAATTCCAAACACTGTAACGACACTTGATGATAATTCATTTATGGGAATATCCTCGCTTAAAGAAATAATAATTCCAAATTCGGTCACATCAATTGGAAACGGCTGTTTCTCAAAATGCACATCACTTGATAATGTAATTATTCCAAACCAAGTAACAAGAATTAATGATTATACGTTTAAGGAATGCACTTCACTTTCAAATATCTCTATTCCTGAATCAGTCATTTATATTGGATGTTATTGTTTTTCAGGATGTAAATCACTGAATCATATTAAATATCCAAATAAAATAAAAACAATAAGCAAATGTTCTTTTGAAAATTGCACATCTTTGAAACAATTTGCAATTCCATTATCAATTCAATCAATAGATGAAGGTGCATTTTCTCAATGTTCTTTTCTTGAAAAAATAACAATACCACCAACTGTAAAAGTAATTCCTCATAAAGTCTTTGATGGATGTGTCAATCTCAAAGAAATAACCATTGATCCTTATCAAACGAAAATTGATGAAAACACCTTTTCTAGTTGTAGTTCATTAACAAAATTAATTATTGGATCATCTGTAACAAAAATAGAACAATTTTATTTCAAGTTATTTGGGAAAATTACAAATATTATAATTCCTGAAACAGTTAAATCTCTTGAAAACCATTCGTTCGATGGATTAACAACTCTTAAAAAAATAATTATACCAAATTCTGTTACTTCTATTGATGCAAATGCTTTTAGTCAATGCTCATCTCTTTCTCAGATTATAATTTCAACTGCAATTTCATCAATTGAAGAATACTGCTTTGCATCATGTTCATCTCTTAAAAATTTAATAATTCCACTATCAGTTACTTCCATTAATGCATATTCATTTGTTGATTGCTCTTCACTTGTTGAAATGGTGATTCCAACATCCGTTACAACAATACAAGACTATGCATTTTTAAGATGCAAATCATTAAAAAAAGTGCTAATTCCATCATCTGTTACCTTTATTGGCCAATTTGTTTTCGGTTCATGC
The DNA here is from genome assembly GCA_039105265.1 of Tritrichomonas musculus. Lineage (NCBI taxonomy): Eukaryota > Parabasalia > Tritrichomonadida > Tritrichomonadidae > Tritrichomonas > Tritrichomonas musculus. The sequence goes on along the minus strand of JAPFFF010000060.1, from coordinate 449,164 downwards.
TCATCCATTGTTGAGATTGAAATTCCATCATCAGTAACACAATTCAAAAATAGTGTATTTCATAGTTGTACTTCACTAGAGAAAGTTTCTTTTGAATCAATAATACAAACAATAGAAAACGATACATTTTATGGATGCCAGTCTTTAAAGCACATTATTTTCCCATTATCTTTAACGTCAATTGGAAATAATGTATTTTATGAATGTTCGTCAATAACCGAAATTTCTTTTCCATCATCTCTCAATTCAATTGGAAATAGTGCTTTTGAAAAATGTGCATCATTAAGCAAAATAACACTTCCATCATCACTTAAATCAATTGGAAGTAATTGCTTCTGTGAATGTTCATCATTACTTGAAATTATTATTCCTTGTTCAATTGAGTCGATTGGGCACAATGCATTTGAAAGATGTGTATCACTAACTAAAGTTGATATACAATGTAAAACAAATTCAAATGATGATAATGAAAAAATATATTCTCTTTCAACAATTGGATCATATTGCTTTTCTGGGTGTTCATCACTTAAAGAAATCATTCTACCAAATTCGCTTTTGTCAGTTGAAGATGGTATTTTTGAAAAGTGCTCAAAATTAGAAAACATAATAATTCCCAAATCAGTGGAATCTATTGGAAATAATGCTTTTAATGGATGTAGTTCATTGGGTGAGATTGAAATTCCTCCTTCAGTTAAATCAATTGGAAACAATGCATTCAAAAAGTGCGAATCATTAAAACAACTTACAATTCCAGATTCAGTTTCTTCAATAGGATTATCTTGCTTTTATGAATGCTCATCACTTGCAAAAATTAACATACCAAATTCTCTAACAGAAATTGGAGATAGTCTCTTTTATAAATGCAGTTCCCTGACTAAAATTGAAATTCCAGAATCAATAACAGTAATTGATAATAACTCATTTTCGGAATGTAAATCGTTGAAAAAAATTACAATTCCTCCTTCAGTTCAATTGATTGGTGAAAATGCCTTCTGTAACTGTTTATCGATTAAGAGAATAGCCATACCTTCATCAGTAAAATTCATCTTGTCAAATGCTTTTAATGGTTGCAAATCCCTGAGCGAAATCACCATTGATCCTTATAAGACACAAATTGAAGTAAACACATTTTCTGGCTGTTCTTTATCAATGCATTTAATTTTTGGTCAATCAGTTACAGAAATCATTCCTGAAAACCTTAATCTATTCCGTAATATCACCAAGATCACCATACCAAATTCTGTTACAACAATTGGCAGTAATTCATTTGTTGGAAGGGTAGAACTCAAAGAAATTGTAATATCTGACTCTGTTTCAATGATAGGTAGTCTTGCCTTTGCTGAATGTTCATCACTTAAAAGAATAACCATTCCTCCATCGATTAAAGAGTTTCCTTATACTGCTTTTAATAAATGTGTAAATCTAAGAGAAATAACTATTGATCCTTATAGAACAAAGGTTAAACAAAATCTTTATTCAACATGCTCATCATTAAAACATTTGATTTTTGGAAGATCGGTCAAAGAAATCAAAAAAATAGACATTGAACTATTTGGACGAATTAATCAAATCACAATACCAGAAACTGTTGAAACAATTTGTGATTCAGCTTTCGCTAATTTTCCTTCATTGAAATACCTGATCATGCCACAATTTTTAAGTGCTGAAGTTGTGAACGAAATTCAAAGACAAATTGTTAGATTTACTTCAACACGAAGAGATCTTTGGAAAACTGCAACGCCAAATGGAATTAATCTTATTATCATTCCAGAATCATTGAAATCTATTGCAAGCCAAGCTTTTGCAAGATGTCAAGAATTATCATATGTAACACTTCCTCCAAATTTAAATTCTATTAGTGATGGAGCATTCTACCAATGTTCATTGCTCCAAAATATATCAATTCCGCCTTCGGTTAAAACTATTGGCCGTCTTGCTTTCGCAGAATGTACTTCTTTAATTGAAATAACAATTAATCCTTTTGAAATTATAATTGCGAAAGATGCATTTTATAAATGTAGTTCCATGAGTCACTTGATTATTGAGTCATCAGTTAAAGTATTGAAAAAATTTGATTTAAGCATATTTAATAGAATAACACATGTAACATTACCTCCATCTTTTTCACAATTTGATATAGGTGTTTTTGAAAATGCTCCATATTTGCAATTAATTTCACTTCCATCTATCAATAAAGATTTTCATATTAAGATGGATTAAACATATGATGAATAAAAATTTTAAAGAATTGATATTTCTATCATTAAATGTATTTAAAATGTATAATTGAAACATTTTCTTTTTGATTTTTTGTTTCAAAAAAGTCTGCTAGCTATTGAAGAATTCATAAAACATAAAAAAAAAAAAAATAAGTCAATATTCACCTTAACGGTTAAATGATAAAAAAGAAATAGATTTGTATCTCCACAAAATTTTGTGGAGAAATTATTAATTATAAAATTAAACATTGATAGCTATTATCAATATTTAATCAACTATTCAATTAAGTAAATAGTCAATGTTGAATAAAATGGAACCTCAAAAACATTTTATCATAACTAGAGACTAATACATGAGCTTCATTGATGATTTAGGAATGTGATACTCAGTGAAGGATGCTAAAATTACCGATAGAAGGTAATGAAGTCATTTAAAAAAAACTCGTATTCATTTTAATAAATTAATTTATCCAGAGTTCCATAAGCTTATGGAAATCAACTCTATATACTAATATATCCCTCCCAAAATTCAACAATTCTATTTTTGTCTTTATTCACATTTATTGAGAAAGATCACACAGATTTTTTTGAATTTTTGGTTGAAACTCTTTTTTTTTGTATATATAACAAAAAAAGTCAATTGAACATGAGGTGTTGTAAAAATTAATTGCAATAAAGAAAAATAACATTTATTTAGGATGCTTCTCCAGTATACAAAAGTTTCTATGATTATCCTTTTGAGATCTATTGCTCTGGATTGAATATTGTTAATTTATTTAATGGGCATATCCCTATTTTAAAGAATGTTGAGGTTAAATGATATCATCCAAAATTATAAAGAAAAAAAAGCAAATCCAAAAGAAAACTCTCTTGTTTTTTTATCATAGTTGACAAAAAAAAAAAAAAAAAAAAAAAAAGTTGATGATGTAATCTCTAAAATTCAAAAAGCAAAAGTATAAAGTTGGGGCTTTGTAATTTTTTTGTATAAATTACATAAGAATGAATTTGAAACTTTATTGAATTAAAATGGAAATGTTATTAAATACAAAAAACAAATTCGTTATTGAAATAAGGCATATGGAACTATCAATAAAATAATAAGAAGAAACTTGAACTGCCTTAATCATTCCAATTTTATTTGTCCTGTGTTAAAAAAGATGCTGTTTAAGTGTTGAACACGCAATTGATTTTATAGGAGCAAAAATTGCTATGTCAAGTGGTTGCAATAAATTGGTATGGCCATTAAGAATAAAAAAAATATTAGTAGTATAGGCTCGCTATGTTTAATTCTTGAGATTTTTAAATAGAATTAGCTGATTGGTGAGATGAATAACTATCAACTATTAAATGTATTGCATTTTTCTGTTGGATAACTACTTCTGAGAAATTCTAAATATTTTGTAAAACTTTGAGTTATTATAAATGATTTTGCTCAATGTATTGTTTTTTTTTTTTTCCTTTCCCTATGTTACCTAATTGTGAATTATTTGATCTTTTCATCTTTCCTCTTGCAATAAAAAAATTAGTTAATGTACAAAAAAATATACGATTTGTAGGGAGATTAACTAATTTTTTTTATTGAAAATGGAACGGAGGGTATCCTAAAATATTTGATTTTTTACGAAAGATTTTTTATGATGAAAAATGGTTAATTTAAGAAATATCTACAATTGTAATACATTTACATTCAATAATTTCCTGTAAAATGATTGAGTACTCTTTTTTAATATTAAAAATTTATTAAAACCGTAAGATATTTTAAATATTTCTAGTTTAAGAAAATTTCTTAGAAATGTAATCCGACATCGTTCAGCGGTTAGGATACGTGGTTTTCATCCACGGGATCGGGGTTCGACTCCCCGTGTCGGAAACCTTTTTTTTTTTTATATAACTAATTATTTGTATTCTCTGGTTCCGAAATATTCCTATTCTAAATGATATTTATTTTATCCTTGTTTATAAACTCATTCTGCATATTCATTTTAAAGTCCCCGAACTTTTTCATTCTTAATATTTTCAATTCGTTGTTCATTGAAATAATTCTTTTTGGTGATGCTGAATTGCTCTTCAATCTTTGTAATTAGTGAAATAGTTGATATTAATTTTTATTATTAGCAATCACAAATATGAATAATTTTTTTTTTTGGTTACTTTCTCGCAAAGAAAACTAAAATTATTATCTTAATTTTAAAAGATAAACACCATTAAAAAAATTAATAGGTAGGAAAGGTTTAATATTATATACAAACAAAAAATATATAAAAGATTCTTAAAAAGAAAGAAGATCATCTTCAACAATTGGGACAATTGGGCTTGACCAGAGATCATCGCAAATTTCAAAATTAGAAAGCATGTTTTCGAAGTCATCATTTGCTGTGAAATTTGGTTCGCTTTCATTTTCAGCGATTGGGTAATTCATGCTTTCATTTACGCTTACTGTTTCCTCTTGGACTTTGCTTTCAACGATTTCTTGTTGCTGAACTTTGCTGTTTTTGGGAGATGAGTGGCTGGCGAGTGTTGAGTGGCGATTTTTGACATTGACTGGTGATCTTGAATTGAAGCTGCGTGCAATTAAGGCCCATTTTGGTCCGTGCTTTTCAAAAAGTTCGAGTAGCATTTCATCTTCTTCTGGCGTCCAAGGTCCGTTAATTAAGTTTGGACGAAGGTAATTGTTGTATCTTTCACGGCATTGGCGGGCTGTTCTGCCTTTGAGATAAAGTGCAATTTCATTCCACTTTGGATTATTTTGTGATTCGGCAAGTTTCTTCAATAGTTCATCTTCGTCTTTTGTGAAGCGTGACCTTTGTTGAGTTTCTACTTTAGGTGATGCAATTGGAGCAAATGTATCGCATGGGAAGTAGTATTGGGTTGGAACAAACATTTTTTGTGCTAGTAAAAAAAAAAGTGAAATTATTGTCTTTCATTATTTTATTTCAATTTTTTGATAATAATCAGTTCTCAATTTTCTAATGTTATTTTTTATTTCTATGATTTATTTTTACTTTTTTATAAGTATCTCAATATTGATATAAACCGAATATTTATTTATTTATACTTATTCAATTATTTTAACATTTTTGAAAGGATAATGTTATCAAAAAATATTTTCAATATGAAGAAATAAAATGCATCTTTTTTTTTTTTATTTAAGTTCATTGATCAAAAATGTTTGCATCAAAAACACAAGATGGCTATCCAATCAACATCCCTAACACATTCAATATCTTTGATGTGGAAGCACATGTGCAGTTGTCTTAGTTGAAGATGAGAAAACAAAAGACAAATATTCAGCGGAGGTCATGTCAAAGAAAGACATTGAAAAGAGAGATCTTGTTGAATCAACAATGCTTGAGATCAAAGTCCTCAAAGAGCTTGATCATCCACATATCATCAAAGTTTACGATTCCTTTGAAATCGAAGCCGCGGGCGAGGAATACAGCCGTTTAGGAAATATTTTTTTTGGAAAATAATTAGCAACGATCATTTTGTATTCAATTCTGTAAATTTTATTTCCTAAAAAAAAATTCTATTTCCTAAACAGCTGTACAACAGCAAAAAATTGAACTCAAAACATGGTAAAATAAATTTGGAAATATGAGATGCAAAAGTTACTGAATATGAAGAAGAAATTCAAAAAATATTGAATTATTTTTTGTTTGAACGTTCACATGCAGTAATATTGACAATTCCTTCTGACGAGGAACTAGATTTGAATCGCTTTCAATTTTTCATCGATCGGATCGAGAGTTGTAGAAATGGAAAACCTGTTTTCCTTGTAGCTCTCAAGTGCGATTTAAAATGGAAATTAGATGATAAAAAGATCAATGAAATTGTGAGTAAATATAATTATAATTTTGTTTTCGAGCAAATAACAGAAGATGTAATTAAAAAATTCTTAGAGGGATTATACGATGATGAAGTGCTCAATCCATACATGTACAGAACACTAATCGTTGATAATGACAAAAATGCTTAATTTACTAAATAAAAAGGATATGGAAACTCTTTTTCAATTCAATTTTGTTTTAAAAATACGTTAAATTTCACGTTATTATTTTCTATCTAGATTTTTGAATGAAATTGAACAAGAAAATTGAGAATGATAACGAATTAAACACTATCGAAGTTATATTTCGATGATAATGTTATTAAACCAGAATATAATTATATATAAAAAGTGGTAATAATTGTATTATATTAATATTAAGACTAAAGAAAGGATTAATATTTCTGTAGCTATTTAATTAATTAATTGATCATTATCATTAAGGTATTCGTATTACTTGAACATTTTGTTCTATACCAATTTTGTTAACATCAACAGAGTTAGGAATTGTTATTTTGGTTAAAGAATAGCATCCGACAAAAATTTTTTTTCCGTATGAGATTAATGTTCTTGGAATTGAGATGCTTTTTAATGATATACACTTTTCGAAAGAAAATCCTCCAATAAATTTTGTGAACGATGATAAATTAACATTGGTCAAGTTTGAACAACCAGAGAATGCAAATTGTGAGATTTTGACAATGCTAGGTAAAGAAATGTCCTCTAACGAAGAACAATCACGAAAAGATTCTCGTCCAATTCGAATTGCATTTGAAAGATCAATTACACTTAACGATTTACATCCATCAAAAGCACCTTCTTCAACAAAATCTACAAGCGGCGCTGCAACTAGTATTAATGAACTACATCTCATGAAAGTATAATGCGCAATTACCTTAACAGAAGGGATTATCACTCTTGCCAATTTTGGGCAACAACTGAAAGCATAATCTCCAATTGAAGTTATAGAAGAAGGGAATGTAACATTTGCCAATGACTTGCACCAAGAGAAAGCATATCTTCCAATTGAAGTTACAGAAGAAGGGATTGTAACATTTGTCAATGATTCGCAACAATAGAAAGCATGATCTCCAATTGAAGTTACAGATGAAGGAATTACAATTTTTCTTATTGATTGGTTTGCTTGAAAGCAATTATTAGGAATACTTTTGTATGTCAACAGTGAGCAATAGATAATCTCAAATTCATTTACTGCTCCTTGTAATGCAGTATTATTATTATTATTAATTTTTGAATTCACTTTTTCAATGGATTCTGCTCTCATTTCAACGAAAAGATTAAAAAGTTTGTGATAATTATTGCTGCATAAATAATAAAATTCATCACTTTCAATAAAAACAGATGGGAAATAAGCATAGTTGTGAGAACTCAAAATAGATGATAAAATTTCATCACTCTTTCTTGTTTTATCATCATTTATAATAAAGTTGTTTTCTATGTAATCGGCAATTTCATTGTGATGACATTTAATTGATTCACACAAACATGTTTTATAATCTTTATTCGGTGGATCAATATTAAGTGATTCAAGAAGATGAATCAAGTTTACATTTCGTGAATGAATTGCATAAAGCCATACTGAAGGCTTTAATTTGCCACATCTCGTTCTTATGTATTGAAATATTTTAATTGAGCCAAAAAACGCTGAATATTCAATTAAAGTCGTTTTTATGTTCTCAATCAAAAAAGAATTCGTTTCAAAAATTGATGATTTCACTTCACTTTTTAATGAAATATTTGTTCGATTAACGTATTCAACAAATTCGGAAATCGAGTCTTCGCGAATAAGTGAACAAAGAAAAGTGTCATTTTCGCCTTCCTGACGCTTTTCCTCAAAAAAATCAAAAATATTTGGATTTATTGAAATGAGTTCTCGTTCTATATCTTTGGATCCATGGTCGCCAATAAACTTTTTGATTTCAGGATAGAAAAAGTGGGAATAACGGTTACCGTTACTATCAATTTCGTATCGAAGTTTACAATATATATTTTTATCAATTGTTATGATTCCTTTTTTGAAAAGAAAAAGAAGAATCTTTTTGTTATTATGAAATATATCGAATATTTTGTCATTTGAAATGCTTTGTTTGATTTGAATTTCATAATGTTCAATAATTTGGAATATTTTTTGGAAATGCGATTTTTCCAGGTGACAATTGTTGCAAATACTCACTATTATTTGAAGAAATTCTTCAAATTTATCGCCGTTTTCTTCTTGTTTTTGTTGACATATAAAATTATTTAAATCTTGAAAATAATTTTCATTGTTATCTGAATTATTGAAATATTGCATAAGAATTGAATACAGTTCTTTCTTTTCTTTAATATATTCTTTGATTTTCTTTTGAATATTTAATTTTTTATTGGCTTCTTGATGTGGATTTTCATCGATGATGAATGCTGTAGATTTTTTGTCTTTTTCTAGGAACGAATGCTGCTCAGAATATGGAGAATTTGATTCGTACATAAATATGAATAAATATAAATTGAAATTAGGATTAAATTTGATAAAGATTTATGAAAAAGTTTTGTCAAAATAAACTTTTTGAATTCAAAATCTCATCATTCTATAGAATTAATCGGTGAATTCTCATTCTTTGGGGGCGCTTCGCTCCTAGAAATTGAATTCAATCTTAATTGCATATACATTAACCTCAGAAAAAATTAGTGAAAAATTAAAAATTAAAAATTAAAAATAAATTTGCATTTATTTAAATTAAATTCATGGGCAAAAATCATTGAATAAGTATTGGAGTCCAATAATTGGACTTCTATTAAATTGCTTGTTCAAGAATTCACATATTAATACCGATTTAAATAAATAATTTATTCATGATTTACATTTTTTTTTTCTTTGAAATCCAACTTCAAATGCTGTTTCAAAAACTTTGGTTACATTATATGCCTTTAATGATGAACATTCAACATATTTTTCTGCTCCAATTTTATTTTTCATTTTTTTCCCAATAGAATTGGTTATTATATTTTCTGTAGAATTTTCTCTTAAATCACTCTTCGTTCCAACCAATATATAGGGAACGTTTGGGCAATTCTTTTTGATTTCTGGAATCCATAAAGTCTCGACATTCTGCATTGAAACTTGTGAAATTAATGAAAAACAGATAATAAAAACGTCAGCATCTTGATATGTTACAATTCTGTGGCTTTTGTAATCTTCTAAAGCAATTGTGTCGACAATTTGAGGAATAAAAGGTTTATTTTTATATTTCGGCAAGATGCTACATGTATAATTGTCGAAAACGGCAGGAAGGAAATCATGTGGAAAACTATTTAACAGGTACGTCATTACCAAAGAGGTTTTTCCAACTGTTCCATCTCCTACAATTAAGCACTTAATTTGTTTCATTATTTCAATTATATTAAAATTTTTAACAACTTTTTGATAAAATGACGATTAAAAATTCTTTTGTATTTTGACAGATAGAAAAATAGCTTAATTTGATCCAACTTTATTAATGTCTGAAAGTGATAATATTGAAAGAAATAAAATCATTCAAGAAAAATATCTAGATTTCCTAGATGATGAAATAAGTATTGAAAAACTCAAATTTTAATTTGATCAAACAAAAACCCGACAATCCCAGCACGAACTGAGATTATTTCTTCGAATACTTGTAAAAACTTCCAATTATCACCGACGTGGACCAAACTTTTTCAGAAAGATTGATGAAATTCTTCAATTTTTCAAAGAAGACATCAAAAAGTATGGAAATCAAGAAATATTCAACCTTTTTAAAAGTAACAAGCGAATCCTTCTTTTTCTGATTGAAGAAAAAATACTGACGGTTGACGAGTATTTTTACAGAATAATAACCAGTGAAAAATATTCATCAAAGAAGTATCCACTGTATTTTAGACCAGAAATAAAACCATTTATGAAAGCAAAATGGTCTGGAATGATAATGAAAAATCTTCCAAAGAATTTTTATGAAAATCGAATAATCGGAGAAAACGAAAACATTATCTGCAAAATGATTCGAGAAGATTCTATTAAAGACTTCGTCCTTTATATGAATGAATCATCTATTTCATGCAATACAAAAATTAATCGAATACGCAGCATTCTTTGGATCAATAAAAATTTTCAGCTTTTTGAGAAAAAGAGGAGATTTTTTAGAACCATCATTGCGGCTTTATGCGATTCACAGTAATAACGCAAAACTTATTCATATCCTTGAAGAAAATCAAATCATCCCGAGGGTAACAGTTCACGAAAGATACCAAAAATTTGAAGTGGAATCATACGAAGAATGTTTAAAGGAATCAATTAAATGCCATCATAATGAAATTGCTGATTATCTTCTCAACAATTATCTTAAAGATTCAAGTGATGTTCTCATTCAAGGCTTGAAATATTACAATTTTTGGTTTATCCAAAAAGAATGCATAAACGAAAAATCATGTGATGTAAAAAATTTTTGGGCTAAATTGACATTTTCCATCTTAAATTTTTAGATTGCGTGGCAGATGATAACGTATATTCTTACAATAAATTTATTAATATTTTGAAAAATCAAAAAAATTATTAAAACCCAAGAAAATTCCATTTTTTTTCTTCATCAATTGATCGATATTTCTAATAATCGTCACCGATCACCCGAATTTTTGCATAAAATTCAACAAATTCTTCAATATTTTCATGATTTCATCAAAAATACGTTCAACAATACCGAGTTATTCATTTTTTTCAAAAGTAACAAATTATTGATTTTATATTTTATTAGGCATGGCATGATTACTATTAATAAAGAAATAGTTAATTTGATGTTATTCACAAGTTAAGAGACAAGTACAAAATATTATTACTTTTTTTATCCCGAAATCAAAGATTTCCTAGATCATCAAGAATTATATAAAATTGCAAGAGATAAATCCATACGAACAAAATTCATTAATTTATTTTGATAGCAAACGTAGAATAGGTGAAAACGAATCAAACATTTGTGAATTGATCCGTAATGATTCAATCGATCAATTTATTGAGTACGCAAATCAATCAAATTTCCTGCTTTCTTCAACTGTTCCTTCATCAATTTTTGAAACAAACCATTTTTTACTCCAAAATGAACCATCATTAATTGAATACGCTGCGTTTTTTGGTTCAATTCAATTTTTTTAATTTATCAAAAACAATAGCATTGAATTGAAGCCATCAATTTGGCTTTATGCGATTCATGACCAAGAAGATAAATTCATTTTTATCTTCTTGAAACAAATTGTTCATGTACAGATTGCATTTCTGAATCAATCGAAAGACGATTTGAATATTTGAGTTACCAATTCATTGATTAGATGAAATCGAGCAACATGAAAATCCCATATTTGATATGAATAATAATATTTTTTATGACAATAATCTTAAACAAAAGAATGATCCATGTTTGTGTCAATGAATCAATTATATGTTATCATAATGACTTTGCGATTTACTTTCTAAATAATTTTTTAAATGGCAATGAAATCAATTTTGTATTAATTTACAAGTCTTACAACTTTGACCAAATCCCGAATAAAGAGCCAAATAACTCAGTTTTTTTATTATTTATGCCGTTATGATTATAACATTACAAAGAGTGTTAAAACATAATTTTTTTTTATTAATATAGTTTTAAATTATTTATTTCTTTTAATGACATGATACGAATATTTGATCTGCAATGTGCAATTGAAAAGGTTTATATTTTATTAAAAATATCAAAGACTGATATCATTTCCAATTCCTTTCAAAATAGCTATTTCTCTCAAATAGCCCTGCCTCCTACAGTAACCGAAATTGGTGATTATTCTTTTACTGAATCTTCAAATTTGAGGGGAATATCAATTCCTTCCTCAGTTAAAAAAATTGGAGATTATGCTTTTTCTGGATGCTCAATGTTAAAAGAAATAATTATTCCTCATTCTGTCATATCAATTGGAGATTATGCTTTTTCTGGATGTCGTTCACTTAAAAAAATAATATTTTCTCCTTCAATAGAATCCATTGGAAATTATGCATTTGCCAATTGTTATTCTTTACAATATGTTACAAAGCCAAAATCGTTTATATGTACGTACATATAACAAATGTAAATTATTTCCAGAATATAATAATGAATCACAAGTATATAGAGGTATAATAATAGAACATGCATATTTGTTTGTATAAACTAGTTGATAACAAATAGAAAATGCATAATTTCGTTTTGTTTTCTGTCTTCCGAAAGCAACTTCAGGGTAAATTGAGAGATGGATGATTATATAACCTATAATTATTGTAAAAACTACTTTTGAGCAACAATTTGGAGGGATAGATTACTATAAAGATACAAATCAATGGTTAAAAGTAATATAATAATTTTCAAAATTTTCTCAAATTCGAATACATCAACCGTCACTTGGCTTCAATTATTTAGTTACATTTGTCAATAAATAAATAATCATCCGCAATTAAAAAAAATAATTATTTAAATGTTTATTTATGCTTCCTCAATAAGATTGTCCATCATATCAAAATGATTTCTTCTTCTATATAATAGAAAAATAGTCAAAGCAACGAAAGCTAAAACTAAAACCATTAGAATTACATTAGCTGTGATAAGTATAATGAAAATTTTCTTAAAATTTTCATATTTGTTCACATGTTCATATGGGGCGTTGTTACCCGTAGCTGAATTCGATTGAGTAACAAAAGACATTGCTTGTGTTTGGGTTTTAACTTGCTCTGTTTGAGTAACAAGAGGCATTGTTTGTGTTTGGGTTTTAACTTGCTCTGTTTGAGTAACAAGAGGCATTGTTTGTGTTGATGTGCAAGTTTTGGCTTGCTCTGTTTGTGAGAAAATGTATTCACTGCATGTTGGATCAAAAGCAGATTCGAATGATACCAATTCTTTTCCAATTTCATTGTAAATCATTATTTCATTGCTTTTGTAAAGTTCTCTTTCAAAAGGCGACACGCAGTTTTTGCTGAAATAAAACTTAATAACTGAAGATTTTACTTCAAATTCACCATCGAACAAATACAAAGAAACTTTTGTTTCAATTTTATTTCCAGCAAAAATGTTTGCTGATGAAGTGTTACATTTTATACGACAATGAATGAGAGATTTAATTTTGTGATTATTTTTGTTATGTTCGAAATTGCACAACACTAAAGATAAAGATGAGTTTTCTATTTGGTCGAATCTTAAATCACAACCGTTGTAAGCAATATTATCATTGAAAATGCAATTATTCAATGAACCTTTAGTCAAATAAACAGCTCCAGCAAATTCTTTATTTTCATTATCAGGAATATGAACTAAATTATCTTTGAAGCTACAATTTGTGCATTTCATTTCATGATGAATGCTGTTAAAATAAACGGCTCCCCCGCAAATTCTAGCTGAGAAAAATATCGATTTTTCTGAAGCACGAAGCATAGCTGTATTGTTTTTGAACGAACATTCAGAAATGCTTGCTCCAGATTCAAAGAAATAACAACTTCCTCCTTCAATGTAACAATCGATGTCAAATTTATGACCAAAGTTACAGAGTGTGTTGTTCAAAAAGATACTTTTGTGAATTTGAACATTAGAATTCTCAGAAAACAAAGCTCCGCCTTTACTCGTCGAGACATGCTTTGGTGAATTGCCAAGTCCAACATTATTTTCAAACAAGCAATCATTAAAGTATATATTCGATATACTTAAGGAAATAGCTCCTCCTAAAGAACGTGGTTCATCACCTGACATTAAAAACTCATTTAAAAAAGTTTCTGCAACATTATGATTGAAATTACAATTAACAAATGAACCTTCAACAACTCTTTCAAAATAAACAGAGCCACCTCTAGAAGAAGAAGAATATGAATATGCCAAATTATTTGAAAAGGATGAATCAACAAATGTAAAACTTGCTACAGTTTTTATATATGAAAAAGAAACATAAATTGCACCTCCGCTTGAAGAAAAAGAAGATGAATTAGCAACATTGTTATTGAACGAAGAATTAGAAAAAGTAACATTTATATTTAACTGATTTCTCATATAATTATTTCCTTTATGAAAAGATATCGCTCCTCCTAATGATGAATGACAATCTGAGTATGCAGTGTTGCTATCAAATAAACAATTTTCAAACGTTTCAATTAGACTCATTTCAGATGAAATCAAAAAAGAAATAGCACCACCAAGAGAATCATAATATATGGCATACTTTATGTATTTGGCTAAATTATTAATAAATTGGCAATTTTGACATATTACAGTTGACTCAATAAATGAAATGGCTCCACCACATGCATCATTGTATTTTGAATGTGACGTATTGTTTTTAAATGTGCATTTGTCAAGTAAGAGATGTGAATTTAAAAATATTATCGCTCCTCCTAAAGATTGATCATTATCTGTACTTGCTATATTAGCATTAAAAGTGCTACATGAAATTGAATTTGAAGATGAATTTTTATCATAATTGTTTTTAAAATATATTGAACCTCCTGCTCCAATTGCTGAATTTGATGAAAATGTACAGTTGTTGATGTTAAAATTGCATTTAACTTGCGTTTTGAAGTAAATAGAACCACCTGAGTCTGATATTGCTGAATTTTGATCAAATATAGAATTATTAATTGTTGTCATAGAAATAACTTCGATATTAAAGTAAATGGCTGAACCAGCGTTGGATTGACAATTCATGAATACGCAGTTATCAATAATATTTGTTGTTCCAAACCTATTTCGTAAACTTACTATGAGAGATCCACCATTTAATGATGACTTTATTGAATTAAAGGTGCATTTGACCAGACAAATAACGCTATTTGAATATAAAGTTTCTGTAAAATTACGTTCATATAAGCATTCAGATTCATTCTCATGTAAAATCAATTGACTCATTGTAGAATTCTTAGTTGAACTGATTAAATGGAGTAAAAATAAAAGAATCATCAATAAAAATTTTAAATTGAATGAGCTTTCAAAAAAAAAGCTTTTTGATATTAATTTAAAAAGTAATAAGATTATATTGAAAAAGTAAAAAATAAACTTTTTGATATGACAACGTAAAAAATTGAGAGATTTTCTGAAAATGAAAAAAATGTAATAGACTCTATGATACCCTTGTGTAATTGTTCGAAAATTTACACTTTTGAGTAAATCTATTACATCTGTTTATATTCAGTTAATTCAATTTGTAAAACCATCATCAATACCTATACTCAAAAATGTTATTATCTTAGAAAAAAAATCATTGCATATATATGATGTTCTCTCTCATAAAAAATATTGTTGATGAAAAAAAAAAAAAGTTTTTTATAATTTTTATTGATAAAAAAAAAACCATTCAGTACTTTTTTATCTATTTAAATGTATCCCTTCATTTTATGAGAGAGAACATCATTCAAAGTTGGAACTTTTGGAGGGTTTTGCAAAGAATTGTATTCAATATCCTCTTTTTTTGTGCCATCTACCAAAAAGAGAACCCTTGTAATGCATGCTGATTCATCTTTTTGAGTATATTCATTAGTAGTTACAGGTCCTGTTAATTCTTTGACAGCAGCATTTTCAACCAGTGATATTATCTGTATGCTCTTGGGAAGACATGATTGTGTGTAAACATTTTGTGTTGGAGTTCCACAATAATACATAGAATAATTGAAACTATCTGACATGTAAATTCCATCACCGTACCAAGGTCCACCATTTAATTGGTAGTCTGTTCTTCCCAGGTCTTTCAAACCAGTGTGCAAAATACGATACCAACGTTCAACACGAGAACCATGCCAAAGCCACTTCACTCCATATTTTTCTCTTTTTTCACGGAAAATTAATTCAGATTCAGGTGACATTGAAGTGATCAAGAATTGGGTCCCTTTGGCTTTAATATTAGTCCTCATATCTTTCGGCAACGTGATTAACTGAGCTTTATTTGCAAGAATGAAAAACCGAAGAATTTCAAAATTATTTGTCCCAATAAATTTAATTAAATCTTTGTCAGTGCTGCAATGAGAACAGATGGACATCATTGATGGAAGTTTAGAAAAGAAATCTTTGCTGAAACTAATTTTTTGTGATTCAGGGGAAGGATCAAAAACAGGTGGTTTTTCAGGTGCTTCAGATGCTGCTCCAGCCAATACAATGATTAAATCAGTTGCTATTGGATCACGCTTAATTTCTCCAATAATGTTTGATCCAAGTCCCAAGTTTAAAAAAGAAAACTGACAATTTCTTTCATTACAACAAGCTGGCTTCAAATTATAGACTCCCAATTCTTTCCCACAAACACAGCAACAATCTCCAATATCGAAGAATGCTTCACATATTTCAAGAATTAAATAGAAAAGCGGACATTCTTCATAACTCGCTGGAATTGGATAGTTGTTTTGTGGAAGAAGACCAGAAACAATATAATCACGTGCTTGATCTAAATCATATGAACAGAACATAAGTGCTTTTTTTGCTTTTTCTTTCGGAAAACCTTCATCAACAAGACATGAAACAGCTGCACTTATTTTCTTTTGATCAATGCTGATTTGTGGAGCTAAAACATAATTTTGACATTTATAAAAGAGTTGTGGATTGTAATCCAAATTGAAAAATTTTCTAAATCTGTTTTTAACAAGAACTGAACCTGGAAATACTTTTCCATACGATTCATTAGTGAATTGGTAATTAGTTGGCCTGATTCCATAAAAATTATTCTGATTTAGATCAAATTGGCATTTGATTAAATATGGAGAATAGTAAAATCCATTCACAACACTGACTGAAAGAGGAAGAATACTGGTTGGAATCGTGAATGAAATAGTTGATGTTATTACATCATCAAACTCAAAATCAATGAAATATGCTTTGCAAAAATAAACATCTTTCCTTAATTTTTTTATTGGAACTTCTTCTTCTTGCGAGTCTAGGCCTAATGATGAAAAAGAGTTGCTCTGGTCATCAATGTCAAAAATAACTTCTTCTTCGGAATTGAAATTAGAATCTTCTTCTTCATTAAATACAATTTCATTCTCTTCATTAATGTCTGCTTTTTCTTCATTATTATTGATTTCTTCTTCGTATTTATCATCAATTACATTGTTAAATGCTTCTTCTTCATTATCATAGTTTTCATTGTAAGTTTCTTCATTATATAATTGCTGTTCTTCTTGATTTTGATCTTCTTTATCATGATTTGAAGTAATTTCATCATCAATTCCTTCTTTTTCCTTCAAAAAATTATTAATAATATCAATACATCTATTTTCACCTAAACCATTCAAATGTTCTTTGTTATTATTAAAAATATAATAAAGGAATTTCATTAAAAAAAATGCAATAAAGAAAAATTTGGTAGACTTTTAAGCTATTAGTATCAAGCTTATCATATGATAATAAAAGTTTTACAATATCAATATTATCTTTTTCAACTGTTAAATGTAAAGCTGTCTTATTAAAAATAGAATTCAAAATGTTATTGACAAAATTCGATGAAATTTTATGAAATTTTTTGGTTTTCAAAATTTCTATTGTTTCATTTACATCAATATCTTTACTTTGTAAAAGAATTTTTACAAGCATACCATAATCATATTTACATAATGCACCAAAAGAAGATTTATTGATTAAATCATCATGTATGAAAGCAAAATTGTAACATTTCAGACTATGAATCAAAGAATCAATTGAATTTTCATCATATTCAAATAAATCTTTGAAATAAATGGCGAATTCATTGTGATGGCATTTGATAGACTCTTTCAAACATTGTTCATAAGTTTTATCTTCCTTCACATAGTTATCTTCAAGGAAATGAAGAATATTGGCATTTTTTCCATGAACTGAACAAAGCCACAAAGATTGAGTCAATTTGACATCTTCCAAAATTAAATATTGAAAAATCTGGAATGATCCATAAAAAACTGCATATTCAATTAATGATATATTTTTTGATTTAATTAAAAAAGAATTTGTTTCATAAATTGATGGCTTGATTGACATGTTAAGTGAAAAACCATTTTCATTAACGTACATTATAAATTCATTGATTAAATCATCTCTAATTAAATCGCAGAAAAAACTGTCATTTTCTCCATTTTTTCTATTTTCATAAAAATTTTCTGGTAGTTCTTTATTTATTAACTCAATAACTTGGTTTTCTGTGGGAAACCAGTCTTCGTTCATGAATGGCTTGATTTCTGGCGAAAAATACTCTAAATAATTGGCTTGTAAATATTTTTTTGTTGAAATAATCTTATTTATTATATATTTGTCCATCGTTAATATATTTTCTTCAATTAAATATAAGAGAATACACTTGTTGCTCTTGAAAATATTGAAAATTTCGGAATTTGAAAAATATTTTATGATATCTTCTTTAAAAAAATTTAAAATTTGCTTGATCTTGCTGAAAAAATTAGGTGATCGATGATGATTATTGGCTAACTTTAATAGTAAATGAAGTAATGACTTGAGTGCATATTGATCGTCGCTTATTTTGAATTCGTCAAATGAAATACAGAGATTCTGATAATTTTCTTCTACATTAGCTTCATTATCAAAAAATCCTAGAAGATTACTTTGAATTTTATGCATCTCTTCCAAGAACTGCTGAGTTTTCATGAAAATTTTTAAATGTACGATTAAAAATAATTTAAAAAATTGAATGAAAATAATATGAAAAAATAGGATGGATAAAAGTACAAATATAATTGAAAGTTTCTTGAAACTTCCTGAATTTTTAAACCGTCCTCAAACAAAATTTGAAAAGCCTGCTTTTAGAGAGATTTTTCAAAATAATTCTTTTTTAAATATTTCAAAAAATACATTTCTGGAGGAAAATCAAAAAATAATAATGAATAAAAATATTAAAGAGTCTAAAGTCATGATAATTGATGAAATAAAAAGTCAAGATGATGAAATGAACGAACATTATCTAATTCTTTGTTTTGAGAAAACGATAATGATTATTGACGTCTTGATAGCATTAGAATACATCATACAAAATATATTAATTTCAAATTCAAATTTTTCATTTTGCTTTTTAAATGAAAAAAGTGACACTTGTAAATCGAGAAATTGAGATAGATTGTATTTTTCTAGAAGAAGTTGAAAGTTTAAAAGAAGGACTATGGATTTATACCTCAGAAAAACCAATGCATTATATTTGGTCAATTATCATAACGAGCATCTCAGCGTATCTAATCAAGAGAAGTTATTTACAACGAAATAAATATCGAATTGAAGAATACATTTTAGAATCAGAGAAATATTTGAAAGAAGAAACAATAATACAAGAAGAAATAATAATAGAAGAAGAATATATTGAGCTTCGGAGAGTTGGTGTTGGAGGTTCATTTTCACCATCATTTATTTATCACATTCATTCTCGGTATAATTTTCTTAATAGAAGATTTTGCTGTATTTGAAATAAACAAATCAATTCATTTTTTATCACTTGCTTCAAATCAAAATCAACCAGAAACGCAATTCATTCTCGGAT
Organism: Tritrichomonas musculus; assembly: GCA_039105265.1. Taxonomy (NCBI): domain Eukaryota; phylum Parabasalia; order Tritrichomonadida; family Tritrichomonadidae; genus Tritrichomonas; species Tritrichomonas musculus. Next base: position 429,634 of record JAPFFF010000060.1, on the reverse strand, counting down.
TAATTTACTTAAAAGAAGAATATTCAGTATTTGATATTAACAAATCAATTCATTATTATGCGCTTGCTGCAAATCATTATCTTCCAGAAGCACTATACAATCTCGGTTTATTCTACTTCATATGAGAATATGTTACGCATGATATTGAAAAAGCAATTCATTATTTTACACTTGCTTCAAATAAAAATTTTTCTATGGCACAATATTTTCTTGGATACATATATTATTCAAGTAAATTTTATCGGCAAGATATTAAAAAAGGCAGATATTATATCATGCTTTCATCAAAGAATTGTTTCAGATAAGCTAATTTTGCACATGGATTCTTACTTCAAGTAGGTAAAAGTGTAGAACGAAATATGATGGAAGCAATTCATTATTATAAAGAAGCATCATCATTTAACAATCAATATGCTAAAAATAATCTTGGTATTATATACAAACATGGATTTGATCAAATCGAAGGAAGATCGAGCAATGCAATTGTTTATTTTGAAGAAGAAATTCATCAAAAAAACGACATTTTATCGATGTACAATTTGGCACACATTTACATATTTGATGAAATGATTGGAGGAGATATCAACAAATCGATTGAATTACTAATCAAATCATTCAAATTTGGATATTCACAGATATTATTGTGTCTAATTCTAATCAAAAAATGTGGAAATAATATTTCATTAATCAAAGGAGAAATAGAAAGAAATGCAAAAACAAACGATAATCTTGACACTTTATTAAGACAAATAATCAAAATAATCACTAATTTGCAATTATTTAATAGATCAAAAGTTGAGTTTTATTATGAAATTTATCATTCGATGGATTTTTTATATAACATTGAACTAGAATCTGTCAATTCATATGAATTACGAGATATGAACAAGAAAAAAACATTTCCAAAAAATAGTAAATTGAAAAATATTTCAAAAAGATTTTATGAAGGTTTCGGACATGATTTATTATGATCATTAATAATACAAAAGAAATTTACAACATTCATTCTAACTGACTCAAATAAATTACTTGATAAATATAGATATAAAATAACGATATAAAGAAAGAAAAACTGCGAGAAGCAGTTTTTGTGTGGATTAATGACCTCCCTGGGTATATAGAGTTGGCAATCACCTATTTGAAACTCGTCTTATAGAATAACAGCAAAAAATTATTAACGGCTTCTCGCACGTATTGCCTGCTGGCCAGTAAGTTGCTCCATATTACATAAAAGCATCAAAAATACATTCGAAATTCATCCACACAAAAAATATTATCGTTACACACTAATTGATCGTTCTACGAAAAAAAAGGAAGAATATTTCACAGAGCCCGCAAAGTACTTCAGAAGGTCTGCTGATGGAGGAAGCAGTGAAAATCTCGAACTAGAATCCAAAGACCAGCAGTTGAAAATTGTTGATATCCTTTACATGCTTGATGATGTAAAGTATTCAATTTTGTATAAAACCGTTTTTTTTTTTTTTGAAAATGTGACAACACAAGCCATGAAAGAGTTTCTCACATTCTATGGCATCAACGATATGACAGCTGGCTTGTGGAAAAAATCTCTCACACACAGACAAAAAAAAAAAAAAAAAAAAAAAAAAAAAAAAAAAAAAAAAAAAAAAAAAAAAAAAAAAAAAATAGAGAAAAAAATTTTTTTATTAAATGCTTTGATCATTTATTGGATAAATGATCAAACAATTGTATTATTTTTTCGTCAGTGGTGTATTCATTTGGTTTTTTACATAAATGCATTTAAAAAAATCATAAAAATGTCAAAAAGAATTTCATTTTTTTTGCTTAAATTCAAATATTATCTTCAGCATTAACGTCTATTCTTTTATGATGCAATAAAAGATTAATTATTTCAAGATTTCCTTTTTCAACTGCAACATGTAATGCTGTTTTCTCGTTAAAATATTATCTTATTTGAACTGAATTATAAAAAAATTATCGAATTATATAAAATTTCAATTTTTTTTTTTTAATTCTCTTAAAATATTTAAAAATAAATGTGATTTAAATGTACAGAATAAACGATATTCAATTTATGTCGAAAATTACGACAAAATAAAAACAATATTGTTTGTGAATTTGATAAATTTATATGATTTATAAACGCATTTAATATTGACATCAATTTTATCTTGCGATAATAATAGTTTAACAATATCGATGTTTTCATTTTCAACAGCAATATACAATGGCGTTTTATAAAAAAAAAAATCATAAATTCTGTTAATAATTATGAATAAATTTCATGACAATAAAAATAAAAAATGCTATTAAAATAATATCAAAATCCTGTTTAAATTAACTTTTTGAATGAAATTGAATGTTTTGATTATAAATGTCATTGAAACACAATTTAAATTTTATTATTTTTATATATATAAAATGTCACTAAAATATAACAAAAATGTTACAAAATTATAATATGAAATGCGATCAAATTATAAAATCATGAATCCAATAAAAAGTATAGATAATAATGTCATTCAAAATACGTAATAGATAATTCTACCATAAATATGATATTAATTTGAAACATAATTAAATGGATTTATAATTGCATTAAATTATATTCTAAACATGATTAAATTTTTTTGATAGAATTAAATGAAAAATGCAAATTATAAAATATTTAAAAGGTTAACATTAATGTCCTTACAAGACAATAAAAGTTTTACAATTTCAATATTTCCATTTAAAATTGCACGATGTAAAGGAGTATAATAAGATTTGTTTCAATTTAAAATTTCATTAAATTTTAAATGTGAAATTATATTGAATTTTTAAAATATCAAATTGGATTAAAATATTTATTTGATATCCAATTAAAATATTTATTTGATATTGTATCAAATCTAAAAAGTTTGAAATAGTATTCAAATTATTGACACATAATTCTATTAATTTTAATATGTTAAAATTGCATTGAATTCATTGATTTAAAAAATACCATTAAAGTAATTTTAATATAACTCCATTAAACTTATTTGTTTTTGAACTCTATAAAAATTATTTTTTATTGAAATTCTATTGAATTTGTTGATATTTAAATTAGATTAAAATACTTTTTTTATAAATGAAATCAAAATAAAGAAAAGGAATAAACCCCCTAACTTTTTCAACAACCCCCTAACTTTTTTTGACCATTTTTCCCTCTCAAATTAGCCTTTTTTGATGGCAAAAAGTACTTTCTTTTGAATTTAAATTTAAATATGGAAAAAAGTTAGGGGGTTTTGTAAAGTTAAAATCAGGGCTTCTAAATTATAATACATAAATAATATTGAATACATTATTAAATATATTTAAATGAATGAATATTTATTGATCTATAAAAAGTTTTCTCTCAAATTTTAAAAAAGTTAGGGGGTTTTTTTATTGTTAGGGGGTTTTGAACTTTACTTTAAAATAATTGTAAATTTTATTGAAATTGTAAATTAAAATATATTGAATGTTTGGGTCAATTCTTTTAAAAGATAATAATTGCTTAACAATTTCAATGTTTTCTTTATCAACTGCTTCATATAAAGCTGTGGTATGAAATATAAATAATAATTTCATTCAAATATCAAAAAGTGAAATTTCATTCAAATGATTATTTTTATGAATTGTATCAAATTATAATGACCTAATATCATTCAAATAAAATTGTTTTAAATGAAATTTAACATTTTATTTAAAATTGGATTGAATCATTTAAATTAAAATGTTATTAAAATAATTAATATAAGATGGTATTTAAATAAATATTATGAAAATATGATTGAAAATTTTGATAATTAATCCAATTGAATTTCTTGAATAAAATATCACAAAATAAAATGCATTTGAATTTCATTTAAATGATTTACATGAAATTGGATAAAATTAATTTTAAAACGGGATTGAAAAATTAAATTGTTAATTGGATTAAAAACAAAATAATCGAAATGTGATTTAAAAAAAAAGATCTTAAATCCAATTAGCTAAGGAAAAACTATATAAAAATATAGATATTGTAATTATATGAAAATAAATTAGAAAAAAACTCTATTTAAAAATTTGTTATATAAAATCTTATTTAAATTGAAAAAGAATGTCATTAAGATTTACATTAATATTTGAGTATGATAATAACAATTGAATAATTTCATTACAATTCATTCTTGCTGCTAAAACCAATGGAACTTCTCTACCATTAAAAATTTTTTAGTTGAAATGGAATTTAAATAATTGATTCAAACAAAATTTAAATATTAAAATACAAAACGATATTAAACCATTCAAAAAAAAAAAAATTTCATGATAATAAATCAAAAAAAAAGTTAATTATTCTTCTTTTTTGTTTCTCTTCTTTTGTTTCAGGGTTTATTTCAGCAATTTGATTCTTTATTAGAAAATCAACAATTTCATAGTAGTCAAATTTGATAAAATCAAAAAACAAATTTTTATCAAAATCACTCTCATCAATATATTTAAAATTGTAGTAACGAAGTGCTTTTTGGATAATGACTTCATAATCGTCAGTAATTAATTCTTTATGATTATCATATATATATTCTGCAGTTTCATTATGGTGGCATTTGATTGCTTCAATGTAAAAATTTCTATTTTCTTCTTGTTCAATTTTTTCTGCTTCAAGAATTTGAAACAAAACAGGATTTTGACTTCTTATTACATATTTCCATAAAGAAGGATTTAAATCAACTTTATTGTATTTTAAATAATTGAAAATTTGAATAGATCCATAGAAAGCTGAATATTCAATTAATGTCGGTTTTCTATTCAATAAAAAAGAATTTGTTTCAAAAATTGAAGGTGAAATTATAGTTTCGCTAAGTGATAAATTACTTCTATTGACAAATGCAATAAATTCTGAAACATCATCATTTCTTATCAATTTAGAAATGTAATAATGATTTTCACCAATTTTTCTATTCTCTTCAAAATTTCCATCAAATTCTTTGATTGGTTCGCATTGAATGAATTTGTTGACTTCTGGATAGAAATATTGAGGATAATTTAATTTTTGACATTTTTCGGTTTGCATTAAATTTGCAATTGCTCTGTCAACAATAAGTATCTTGTTTTCAATGAAATAAAGAAGAATTCTTTTATTGCTTCCAAAAATGTAGAAAATTTCAACATTTGAAAAAAATTTTTGGATGTTGTCGGTTAAAAATGTTAAAATTTTTTCTATCTTTGTAAAAAAATCGGGTCCACGATGATGCTTATTTGATACATTTACTAATAAATGTAGAAATGATTTGAAATGATTTTTATTATTTTGAACTTTTTTAATAGAATCAATTAGTTTCTTGTATGTGCTATTATCTTCTTGATCGTTTTCAATAAAATCCAAAAAGGTATTTTGGATTTCTTTCATATTATTTAGGTAGCTAGATATATTGCTCATTCGATTAAAAATGTTTATATATTCAAAATTTTGAGATAATTTTTGAAAACATGAACTTTTTCATAGTAAAAAAAAAAAAAAAAAACATAACTTTTTCTTAAAAATAAGATAACTTTTATTGCAATACTCAAATAATAAAAAACAACCATACCCTTTTAATGATTTGTGATATTATTATGCTTTGAATTCCTTTTTCTTTTCTTTTTTTTTTGTATATGAAAAATCATAATTATGATAAATGATATTTAAAAATATTTTTTTTCTTCATCTGCAATTTTTTTAGGATTTTCAAGGAACATCACTTGATTCGATAACAGTATACTTAGAATCATAAATTGCAGTTTGATGTGTTGCAACAACAGAAAAATCTGCATTTAGTAAATAGGGATATATATATATATTCAAATAACCTATCGAAAACAAAATTTGGTCCACCAATTATATATAAAATTTTTGATTTTTAATTTTCGATAGGTATAGAAACTTAACTTTTGTGGGAATTTGTGAAAATTGCAAAAATGGAGAAAATAAAACAAGTTCAAAAAATCTTTCTTGATTTTCAATTCTAAAAAACACTTTTCAATTCAATTTTGAAGGTACTAATGAAATGACATATTTTAAAAAGGATTTTTTCCAATTCAATTTAAAATTACTTAAATATCAAATCACATTTATATATGGAGAAAATAAAGCAAGTTCAAAAAATCTTTCTTGATTTTCAATTCTAAAAAACACTTTTCAATTCAATTTTGAAGGTACTAATGAAATGACATATTTTAAAAAGGATTTTTTCCAATTCAATTTAAAATTACTTAAATATCAAATCACATTTATATATGGAGAAAATAAAACAAGTTCAAAAAATCTTTTTTACTTCATTTTCAATTCTAAAAAACACTTTTCAATTCAATTTTGAAGGCACTAATGAAATGACATATTTTAAAAAGGATTTTTTCCAATTCAATTTAAAATTACTTAAATATCAAATCACATTTATATATGGAGAAAATAAAACAAGTTCAAAAAATCTTTCTTGATTTTCTTGATGAAGATGAAACAATTGAAGAAAGATATCAAAATTTAATTGATATTATTGACATTCAAAATAATGATCAAAACAAGTATGAACTCAAATCATTATTTTATTTGATTGCAAATGTTGGAAATAATCATTCTCGCTCTTCATATTTTTTCTATAAACTTGGGAAACTATTGAAATATTTACGGAATGAAGACACCAAATCACAATATTCAAACAGAGAAATTTTTGATATTTTTCATAAAAATAAAAGAATTCTTTTATTTCTTATAAAAGAAAAAATGCTAATAATGGATAAATCATTAGCAAAGTTATTAACAAGCGATAAATATAAGAATATGAAATATCATTTGTATTTTTTACCTGAAATAAAACAATTCATTGATTATCCCAAACTTGATGAATTTAATGAAGTTCCAGATGATTTTGAAGAAAAAAGAGAAAAAGGTGAAAATGATGATTTTATTTGTGAAATAATAAGAAGCGACAATGTCAATCAATTTGATGACTTTATTAACAAAACTAATTTTTCTCTTGAATCGTGCATTAATCCATCTGTTTACGAAACAAATATTTTTTTGATCAAAAGATCTCCTTCATTAATTGAATATGCAACTTTTTACGGATCAATACATATTTTCAATTATTTGGTTGAAAAAGGAGTTAATTTGACTCCTTCATTATGGATCTATGCAGTCCATTCAAATAAATTGGAAATGATAAATCTCCTTGAAAAAAATAAAGTTGGTCCTGAAGATGCCACATATGAACAAAGTTTTCTTGAATCAATTAAATGTCATCATATTGAGATATCAAATTATATTTTACAAAAATTAATGGGGAATTCTAACAATGCATTTGCAATTGAAAGCATTATTCATTATTATAATTTTGCTTTTTTCCCATATAATATTCAAAACATTGGTAATGAAGCAATTAACTATTTATGTAAGTATGATCATTGTAACATTATACAATTAATATTGGAAATGAAAAAAATTGATATTAAAAAAGCTTTAAAGTATGCAAGAAAAGGTAATAAAAATGAAATGATTCGACTCCTACTCTCTTCATCAAATGATGAAGAAAATAAAATAGATGATGATACTTTTATAAATTTAAAACCTTTCTCTCTTTGGGAACAATCAAAAGGGAAAATTCAATTGACAAAAATTGCTCGAAAATTATTTTTACAATCGAAAAATCCATGCATAATTATGGAATTTGGTGATCTTAGAACAGGAAAGTCCACAATTGCATCACATATAATTGGCGGCCCATGCTCAGATTTTTCCAAAACTTTGTTTAAGACTGCTGGATCTTCCTCATCATGCACTCGAGAAATAAATGCTGTTGGACCCATAAAATGCAGGCAAATAGCTTCAGCTTTTGGATTGACCACAGATTATAATCCAAATTTTGATAGAGATATCTTCATTGTTGATTCTGAAGGATTAAATGCATTTGATGGTGAAACGCCATGGCTCATGCAAGCACTCTTAGCAATGTTACCAATTAATACAGTAACACTTTATGTTGCTAAATCAATAAATAAGAATGATCTTAACCAATTCATGAAATATTTAAAGTTGATCCGTGTCATTGGAGGAATGGAAATTCATCATGGTCTAATTTATGTTAATAATCAAGAAAGATTTGATGGTTCAAATGTAATAGAACAACTTATTGAACAAAATAAAAGATCAACTAAATATCTTATCGATAGTTTCTCCCAATCATCAATTCAAGTAGATGATTCACATTTTAAATGTTTATCGGTTTTACAATTTGAAAAGCATAAAAAAGAATTTTTCACATCTCTCAAAGAAATTGTTAAATTTATTGTTGATTTATGCATAAATGATAAAGCAGTATTATCTGGAGAAATGGTCGTAAATATGCTTGAAGAATTTGTTGATAAATCAGATATAATATCAGATATTTATGATCCAGATAAAACTTTTGAAACTATATTTTTACAAGTTGTTGAAAATGCAATGAATAAATCTATTGAAGAACAAATTCCCCAAATTAAAAATGAAATTATAAAGAAACTTATAGAGATGCCAATTCAAAAATTGAAATTACTTGATATAAATGATTATATGAATGAGGTTGAAAATGGGGATTTAATTGATAATATAACTAATAATGCAATTAATCAAACATTTCCAGATATCAATAATGCTTTTCCAATTATTGCTGACAATTCACATACTAAAGCAATTGATATTGTAAAAGATACAATCATAAATGAACGTAAAAAAATACTGGAAAAAAATGCAATGGAAATTTATAATTTAGGTAGTGGCTTTTCTATTGCTGATGCATCATTTAAAAAGCAAATATTCAATATAAATTATAATCAAGAATGCACAGAAAAAAAATTTAATGATAACGTAAAAATGTTTTTCCACCTACCCGAGTTTACAAAAATTGATATAATTCCAATTGAATACCAAAAATATAAATCAAACCAAAACTTATCTTTTAATGAGTATATATCAAATATTGAATTTAAAATTCGTGGAAATGGAGAATTAGGTTTCAAATCATCCAAAATCGGATTGGGAAAAGTAAATACCTTTGCAAATAATCTTTTAGGTACATCATTTTCTATCAATTCACCTGAATCAAACCTAACAACATTAATAAATGCCATTTCATATGCCCAAGTATATTTTGATCCAAATATAGATTATTCTCAATATTTAACAGAGCCTCTACAAAATAAAATTGCTGAATTAGAAGATTTATTAAATACTGAAAATATCAAATCATCTCAAGTTAAAAACATTATAGCAGACATTTATTCAAATTATGGTGAGTTTGTTGCTACAGGTTTTAATATTGGATGCTATGAAATTGATATTTTACATAATGATAAAGTTAATTTTGAATCAAGTGGAAGTTCTTTTGAATCTTCAACCAATGGATCATCAAATGGTCTGAAAATATGTGGAATAAGTTTTAATCACTCAAATTCAAATGTTGAAAACAAAGAGATTTCTGATTATTCAAAACAAATAATTTCTTCTCATGATCATACTAAAGTATCATATGGAAATTTATATCAGCCAATTCCATTTATATTCGATATAATTCAAAATCAATTCTATGGTTCGAGTTTTGTTCCACTCTTTAAATATGTTAAATCAAATCAAGTTGCAAATGCTCTGGAGTATTGGATAGGAAGATGGAATGGCAAGCCAGAATCATGCAAAGAATATTGTTTTATCAATGATATAGAATCAATTCCGCCAAATCAAAAAATTAAACTTTATCATAGAAATCTCGAATATGAAGTACTGATAAATAATGAAAAAGAAATTGTGATTCCAGATTGCCAAATTTGTTATAATAGTGATGAAGGAGAAATTATCAACGATGTAGTTTTGAATCCATCTAAAATGACGATTTCTGGTTTTAAATTCCCAATTTTTAGCTCTGCAAATAAAATAAAAACAGGTTATAAGAAAAGAAAACTTATCTATAAACATAGGCATGTAACCGTAAATCTAAGCCCTTTCTGGGAATTTGAACATGAAATTACAAGATCATTGTTCTTTGGAAATGGAATACCTTTTATGCAATTGAATAATGTTAGTTCACGTTCATTTAGTGTGTCTTTTGGAAAGATTCCAGAAGGAAGTGGGAAAAGGTGGAATTCTGGTCCTTATACTGTTGATTTACAGCAAAATTTAAAAGTAAAACTTGCATGAGACTTTAAAATAATTTTTTTTAAATGCATATTTGAATACTAATAAAATTATAAAAATATCTAATCAATTGAATTTTTTAACTCAAATGAATTGCTCTCAATTGATTTTTACACCAAAAAATAAAGTTCTCAAATTTATTCAATTTTTTTCTTTTTAATTATAGTTATTGAGGAATATTTGGGCGAGATGAAAAGCATTTTATCAAAAATCTTCGAATTCCTTGAAGATGAAGAAAACGTTGAAGACAAATTTAGAAGTCTACATCTAATTTTAAATGATAAATAACAAAAATTGCATAAGGCTCTTTTTACATCATATAACAAGTGTTTGTGCTAATCATCACCAAGGACCCAACTTTTTAATTTTCTCTTTCAGTATGCATTCTGGTGAATGAATCAATTGACAAGTTTGATTTCCAATTTTAAAAATGGATGTCAAAATGCTATTCAAATACTTAAAGTTGACTTTAATGATAAATTAAAAGAATTGAAATCAAAATTGGTTGCATCAATCGACAATGCTAATCCTGAAGTTGAACAAATCAGCTTGGCAATCGAAAGAGACCCATTGATTCCCGACCGAATTCGTTATCATCTCGACACGGAAGAACCTCTCTGTCTCTCAAACAAAATATAAATCTTCATTCCTACACAAGAAGCGGTTAATTTTACCAAAAAAGTTGCAGCAACAGCCAAAAGTAGGCACAAAGTTCAGGCATGGAAGCAAAAACAAGAGCAAGCTGCAACACGCCTTGGCGGAGCAGGAGGAGGCAGAAAATAACAATCAGTTCAAAAGAAAAAAGTTGATAGCAAGCCAAAACTAACTGAAATTGAACAACTTGAAGAAAATGAAATAAAAGCCAGTCTATTGTTCAAAAGCCAAAGAATTCTTGTAGAGATTCGATCATCGATAGAAAAATTCGACGCGAAAGTCGAAGAAATCGCAATTAATCGAATTTCAGTCAATTAAGAAATCGAACTTACCGAGATTCGGCTCATCATGATGCTTCACAAGTACAAAAATAAGAATTAAAATAAAAAATTGAAAATTTTAATCAAATAATTGATGAAATTAAAGAAGAAAATGAAAATATAGAAGAAAATAAAAAAAACAAGAATTGAATGATGTAATTCATTCAAAAGATAATTCAATAGAAAGTCAAAATTCATTCATTCAAAATAATCAATCTCAAATAGTTGATTTAAATATATTCAAAATCTTGGAATAAGGATTTTTTTACATCATATAACATTTACATCATATAACATTTACATCATATAACAAGTGAATATCAGGATTGAAGATCAGTTCAAGATTTTGAATGAATGAATTTTGATTTAATTTATTTACAGGACTCAATGGCTCATTAAGCACTACAAAAGAAAAGAAAGAATAAACAAAACCAGCAGAAACAAAAGAAACGCCAAAACCAAAGGAACTAAAGAAACCAAAAGAACAAAAAGAAGAGAAATCTTCTAAAAAAACATCAAGTTCAAAATCTAAATCAAAGGCCAAAAAGTCAAGTAATGATGACCAAAAAAAAGTAACCGGCAGAACTTCCAGATCTCATAACAGGAATTGATATTAAAAACAGTTTTTTTATTTTTTCCACTTATTAGTTTCAAAATACAAATCTTTTTATCGTTTTTACTATTCTTTCATATGCTTCAATGCAACAAGAAATGAAATATACTCTTTTTTATACCGATATTCAAAATCTTGAACTGATCTTTAATCCTGATATTTGAAAATATTTTCAAGAAATGAAATATACTCTTTTTAAATCTTGAAATAAATATTAGCAAAACTTAAAAAAATTAATATTCTTTGATGCCTAATTAAGCATACATCAGCTTTGAAAATCTAATATTTTAAGTATCTTAGAATATTCTTTGAATTATATTACGAAGGACTTGGTTTAATTGACTACTTTAACTCAAAAAAATATCTTTCTAGCTACCATTTCAAGAATAATAATTTTTCATTTGTATTATTATTATGTTGTTTTTCAAGTTAACTTAAGAATCATTTCTCAATCATAGCTGTGTATTATGCTGTATAAATAATTACACAAATACTATATAATCTGCTCGTTTATTATATCATATGAAATCAATTTATTATCTTTTAAATGGATTGATTCCAGGTCATTATCGAACACCCTGTATATCTTTTGGATCTAAAATATATTTTATAAATCATAATTTTTAATTTTCAATTGAATTCTTAACTTCATCCAATTCAAAATAGGATCTTTTTCAGAATCCACTTTTTGATTAAACATTTCTTGCGATTTTTATAGAGTCTGTTTTTTTATTAGTAAATGCATTTTAAAAAAAAAATATAGTAATCCTAAGTATTTTTTTAAATTATAAAAATTCATATTATTCTATTCAAAATTAGAATGAGATAAAAAATAATTCAATGACTTTTATCAAAAAAAAATTTGAATTATTCAAATTTAAAATAATGAAATAATTGACATAATATTTTGTTGTTCTCATGTCAATAAATATTAATACCTCAATTAAAATTGGCCACAAAGAATGTAAAAATAGGTTGATGCGTTCTTCAACATGTCTTGGAAAAGGAGATGAAAGAGGAGTTCCATCATCAGATGCATATGATCTCCTTGTTAAACTTTCAGAAGGAAGCTGTAGCCCTGGAATTATTGTATCAGGCTTTGCTTTTATAGATAAAAATTCAGTGGGACTTAAAGGGCAAATTGGTTTAACTCAAGAAGCATGTGATATAACTGCAGAAGATTGGAAGAGAACAATTGCCAAAATACATGAAAATGGTTGTCTTTTCCTTTTCCAACTTTCGCATGGAGGTGCTGGTACAATTGATGATGAATACAGAGTTGTCCCATCTCTTCTCAATAATCATGTTCCATCATCCAGTGAATATGAAGAATTTGATGATTCAATGTTTGAACGTAAAGCACGTGAATTAACAGTTGAAGAAATACAAAAAATAGAAGATCAATTTACATATTCCGCCGCTCGTGCAAAAGAATTTGGTGCAGATGGGATTCAATTCAGTGGAGGTGGGTATTTGGTATCGACATTTCTTTCACCAGCAACTAATTTCAGAACAGATCAATATGGTGGAAGTGACGAAAATCGATGCAGATTTTTAATTGAAATTGTAGATAAAATCCGAAAAGAAACAGGTGATGATTTCATTATTTCTATCAAAATGAATGGTTGCGATAAAGTTACGGGAGGTGTTACAAAAGAACTTGCGGCAAGATATGTTAAAATTTTAAGTGATAAAATTGATCTCTTTGAAATTTCAAGTGGACTTGGTGTCGCCAAATTGCCACTAAAACCAGGCCAAAAACAACCAGATCCACCTAAAAAGCCACGAGTAGAGCGTCCTGAAGGATACAATTTGCCTTATGCAGAATATATAAAACAGCAAAATCCAAATGCTGTAATTGCTGTTGTTGGAGGTATTAGACATAAAGAATTTGTTGAAGATATTCTTCAAAATAAGAAATCTGACATTGTGTCATTTTGTCGCCCTTTCTTGTCAAATCCTCATTTTTGTGAAACTCTTCAATAAGTATAAAGATAGATGATGATTCTTTTGCAGAAATTTATGAGTTTAAAATATTAGAAAATTTTGAATAATTAAAAAAAAATTATTTTTTGGAGTCGTTTGCCAAAAATTTGAATTTATTAAAAAAAAAAAACTATTGATTTTTCAATTAACATAAAAAAATTAAATGATTTTTTCCTTTTTGATATTTATTTTTTTCATATTAAAAAAAGAGATTCGTCATTGGGATCGATATAATCCATTGTTTTTATTATACATATTTGATCTGTATTTATATAATTTCATACGATTATTTTTGTCCTTTTCATTTATTGAATACTTTTTTATTCAGAATTTTTTGCGAGTTTTTGAATATTTTATGTATTTTTGTAAAATTAAATGAGCAGTATTATTGCATCAAGACCAATGAACTTTTTTGAAAGAGTTACGGCAAATGTATCTCCATGTTTTATCAATTTGGCAATTGATATTGAAGACCCAAAAATTATTCCAGATTATTTAGCAATTATAAAACGTAATTCGCCACCATTTTATATGAAAACAGACAAAGAGTTTTTATATCGATTTAAAGATGCCGAATTTCCAATTCACCGCATTCCAGCAACAGGCTCAGATCCATTAGCAACAGTTTCTGTTAATTCTCATAAAATAGTTCTTAATTACTTTCACTCATTTTTTAGTAGAGCCCAGTTTTTGCATATAATAAATGAAATCCAAAATCCTTCGATTTTTTCAACTCCATTAAGAATTGACGACACTCATCCAATTCATGATGTAAGCCCCATATCATATCATTATCAATTGCCACATCTTACCCATTATATAAACAAGAGAGTAATGATTCCCGATCAAACAGATATCTTCCAACTAATAAACAGTCAATATGATATAACTAAACTTCGATGCAATAAATATGATTCAACTACAAAGAATTACATATTAGCTGTTAAAGCTATCAATATGAAAAACGGCTTTAGTATCTACGATGATGGCTGGGGAACTGGTACTGCATATGATATAAGAAGATCATTACCTATGGGAAAATGTTGATTAAAAGTTCTTAATATAGTTGGTAATATGTTCATGTTTAGTAAGCACAAGCCAAATACTGTAGGATAATTAATGACTAATTTGAGAAATGAATTGACAATCTGCTTTGGCTCAATCATTTCAAATGGGCATTTATGAACCAGGTCGAAGAAAGACCAAGATTAGGACTCATGCTATATATGACAAATGTTGGACAAACAAGAATAAAATATCCAATTAAAGATAAAAATACTCTCAAGACTTCTCTTATTTATGGAAGAAGTGAAATTCATAAAAAAGAAGTCCAGCAAATAGATAAAACTTTGCATTTTGCAATCAACCACTTAAAAAAAAGCGATAAAATAAATTATGTCCTAAATGAGTTGATAAATTTCAATTCATGAAATAAAAGTTTTAAATCAAAAAATGATATTAGAATTAATGCAATTTAAAAATGATAATTAATATAAATTTTACACTGTAATTAATATATCATTTTATTTGTTACTTTTTTTATTTAATTTTTTACACAAAAAAAATTAATGATTTTGGTATTTTGAAAATACTATTTTCTTTTGAAACCATCAAGATTATCTTTTATGATATAATTTACAACTTTATATATTTTCTTGAATATGATTAACATGTACAAGAGTCAAAAAAGAAATAGCAGAATACTTTTTTTTGAAAGTTTAAACTATTTAAAAAGATATCAAAGTGTTACTCCTTTTTTGGTTTCAGTTTACATATTTTTGGAAAGAAAAATGCTTTTGAACAATATTTATAAATCCTAAAAATAGATTCATTGAATAATAAAATGAAAAAATTGAATTATCGATTAAAAATTATCTTTAAATGAAGAAAATTTTAAATATAATCAAAAAAAATTATTTAAATCGAGATTTGTATTTTCTGGCACTTTTTTGTCATATCAAATTATTAATTTGTCATTTGTCTTTAAATTCTAATAATTCTTGCATTAAAATATACAAGTTCACCTCTAATTGAAGATATTTCAAGAGATTTATTAATTGTTATTTGTCTCAACATATTACAAAAACGAAATGTGTTTTTCCTGATTTGAGTTACATTAGGCATTACAACTTGTTCTAATAATTCGCATGAATCGAAAGTTTCTCTACCAACTTCTTTCAACGAATAAGGTAATTTTATATTTTTTAATGATGAACAAAAGGCGAAAGCGCATCTTGCAATTTCTGTTACTGATGAAGGAATTGTTATTTGTTCTAATGATTCACACTTATAAAAAGTATATTGTCTAATTTGAGTTACAGATGATGGAATTGTTACTTGTTTCAATGCTGAACATTCTCTGAATGCTTCCTTTCCAATTACCTTGATAGTAGAAGGAATAATGATTCTCTTTAAATTCTTGTTTCCTTTAAAGAAACAATTTGGAATTTGGTTTTCAAAGAGTAATAGATAATAAAGAACATCATATAGATTTTCATTTGCTGCCTTTTGAAGAGATATTGTATTGTTATGCATCATTTGATTGATTGTTCTTTGTTTTCTTTTTAAAAAAAGATTTGAAAGCTTATGATAATCATTAATTACAAGATGATAAAAATCATTTTCATGAGTAAAATTAGATGGGAAATAAGAGTAGTTATGAGATTGTAAAATGGTTGATAAAATATCTTCGTTCTTCTCTTCATTCTCATTTTGATCATCTAAATAGTTGGCTTTGATATATTCAGCTATTTCATTATGGTGACATTTGATTGACTCAATGAAGATTCTTTCATATTTTTGTTTGTCTAAATCAGGTGAAGGATCAACTTTATTTTGCTCAAGTAAATGAATTAATTCTGCATTATTTGAATGAATGGCATAGAGCCATAATGATGGAGTCAGTTCCACATTATTTAATCTTAAAAATTGAAAAATAGTAATTGAGCCAAAGAATGCTGCATATTCAATTAATGATGCCCCATTCTCTATCAAAAATGGATTAGTTTCAAAAATTGAATACTTTATTTGGCTATTTAAAGATAAATTTGTTTGATTAACATATGTGATAAAATCTTCAGCGGCATCTTGGCGAATAAGGTAACAAACATAAGAATCATTTTCTCCTTCGTGCCTTTTTTGATCAAAAGAATCAATACTTGAAATATCTTTTTCGATTTCAGCAATTTTTTCTTTGTCTAAAAATACTTTGATTTCAGGAAAGAATAATTTTTTATATTCTTCAATCAATAAGATTTTTTCATTTGAAATTTTTGCATCAATTGTGATTATTTTGGTATCAAACAGAAATAGAAGAATTGCTTTATTATTTTCAAATATGTTGAATAAATCAATGTTTGAAAAGAGTTCTTTGATTTTATCTTGATAAAATTTTAATAATTCACAAATATTTCTAAATACGAATTCACTGCGTTCATGGTTATCGGCAATACATGATATCAATCTTAGGAGTTGTTCAAGTTTTTCTCGATTTTCTTCTTGTTTTTGATTATCTAAAAGAACATTTAAATGATTCAAATCATTTTGGTAGTCACCTGTTGGATTTTCTATATATTGAATAATGTTTTCATAAAGTTCTCTTTTTTCTCTTATATACTTGCTTATTTCTTTGTTGGTTAATATTTCTTCTTCTTTTTCATTAATCATATTTGCTCTTGGCTGAGAGGCTTCTAATTTTGAGTTTTTGTGGTTCTTTTGCTTTTTTGGTGAATGTTTATATAACGTCTTTGACATAATATGAAAATGAAATGATAAAGAAAAAATTTGAAAGTAGTTTGACAAAATTAATTGTGATCTTTAATATAAACTTTTTAAATTATCATTCAATATTTGAATGATGGAAAAAATTTTAGGTCTCAGAATTTTTGAAATAAATTTCCATTATTCAAAATACCTTTAAAAAAATATTCACTGTAATCATTAATCAATTATTTACCAAAAATTGATGATGCTTTGATTGGCAATCAAAATTCTATACAAGGTTTTTTTTTTTTTAATTAATTATCATTAAAAAAGTGATGGAAAATGAAAAATTAGTTGCATAAACTTCTTGTTTTCATAAAAGACATAAATAACATGTTGTATTCGCCAAAACTATATAATAATAGTAAATAATCAGAAATCTTGAGTAATGTGAATTGGTTTGCTCACAGAGTGATTATATGCTTTTTATAAATGGTCTTTTTTTGGAGATTGGAGAAATATACATATTGAATCTTCAGAATCTTAAAAGAAATACAAATATTTATATATCATTATATTTAATATTTTTCTAATATATAAATATATTTCACATTATATATCTTATATTATAATATTATAAAATTTATTTAACTTTAGTTATTGATTGTAGTCGAGATATAATATAGATAATATATTGAATAAATAAAATTTATAAAAAAATTGTGTGTAAATTTCAAACTTTATTAAAACAAAAAACAAACACGTTTTTTGTCATCAATACAAAGTATATAATTTATTTTATGATCTATATAAGTATATATATTAAAAATAAATCTATCAAATAGTAAAAAGATTAAATATAATTTTTTTCTGAATAATTTTTTAAAAAATAAAAATAAAAATTCAAAATTAGATATCATATGAAATATATGATGCTTCTTATATAAAATAGATAGATTTTTTTAGTAAAAATATTTGTATACTCTGCCAAAATTTAATAAAATTTTAAAAAAAAAATTGAAAAAAAATTTTTAAATTTTATATTTTACATTCGTTTCTCACTTTATATAAATATTAAAAATGTTGGATAAAATCTAATATGAATTCGAATATTAATTATAGAATCTTAATATAAATAAATAACTTAAAATATTCTTAATTGATAAAGATATTATAAAAAAATTAAAATTTCCTCTCAAATATTTTGTGAAAAAAAAACTTAAAAATTGAATTTAAAATTTTCACAAAATTTTAACTTAAATATAAGATAAAAATATGTTTATCTTATTTAAAAACAAAGTAATAAATTTAATAACAATAAATATTAATATTATAATTAATAATAAAAATAAATATACTTTTAAATAATATAATCCAAAAATTAGCTAGTTATTTTATTCGATCAAATTTAATGTTCATTATACAAACATGTAATATAACTAATGAATCTAATATATATGTATATAAAAGGTAAAATATTTAAAATAATTAGTATATATTTAGAAAATCAAAAATAATTATTAAATTTTTTCCATTGAAATAGTTTGAATGAGTTTCTAATCATAATTTTTCTTCAAAAAAATTGTGTTAGTTGGATTCGTTTTTAAAAGTATAATCGATCCTTTTTGAGTTAATTGATTAGAAAAAGAAGATCGCCAATTTGATATAGAGGGTAATATACTATTTCGAAACATGATATTTTTATGCCAATCAACATTGATAGCATAAATAGCCGCAGATAACTTTTATTTCAAAAAAGTCCGATCACTTTTTATTTAATTGAAAAAATAAAAGGTCGTACAACTAAATTGAATAAAAAATAAAATTAAATAAATTTATATTTATCTTAATAAATAATTTATTTAATAATTATAATATATAATTTATATATTTTATATCCAATATTATAAAATGTAATGGTTGAAATAAAGACTTTAATTAAAATTCAATATATATCGATTTCTTATATATATTTGCATCATTTAAAAAATATAGATGTCATTTGAATATTTATTATTTCAATAATAATAACTATTTTTTATGGTTGTACCTGGTCAGCATTTGGTCAGATTCTTTGACCGCCCATGATGAATTAGAATGCCCTTGGACAATTTGATTTTTGTTTCATTAAATTTTTTTTTTTTCTTCTTCTTCAATTTTAAAATAAAATTGAATTATTTCTGTTTATAAATCTAATTTAATTTGAAAAATCTAATAATTTAATTAATCTTATCTGTATTAATATAAATATATTTGGAATTTTCAAAAATCATAAAGATTGAATGAAATATTAAAGATATAACAGATTAAAATTTTTATAAAATTAACAGTGTAAGACATTCTTAAAATGATTATATCGAGCAACCAATTAAAAATTATTGATTTGAATGCATATAACTTAATATTGATGGAAATAATGAGATTAGAAAAATTCAAAAAGACGTTAAGTCACTTAACATGAATACAAAAAAAGATTTATTTTTATAGCAATTTGAATTTCAATTTTTTCCATTTTTTTTAAATACTGATTTCCTTTTACTTTTTATTTCTTTTATTTAAAAAAAATAAAAAAATATTGATAATATCTAAATATTTTTTTAAGGGACTAGTTTCCAAATTTATTGTAAACCTATCAATATTGAATGAACTCATAGAATAAAACTTTGAAAGATAGCTTTTCGGAAAAAGTTTTGGTCAAATATAATAAATTTTTCTCCTTAACGATCATTTTTATATGATTTTGGTAACTTTTTGAATGGATTAATTTTTTTAAAAAATGAAAATTAGTAAGAAATAGATGGGTCCCGACTCAATATGCTGGGACTTTTTGGGACTTAATAGGTTTTTTATTTAATCATATTATGATATGTTTAATTATATAATATTATCTTTAATTACACCGATACGATTATTAAATATTTATTTATATTTAAAGATAATCATATTTTAATCTTACAATATTAAATTGAAAGGAAAATCATTCAAAATTTTGAGAGAAATATAGTATTTATCATTCTATTTGAAACTTCTAAAAACTCATTTAAAACGAATTAACAATATTAGAGTTGCTCTAATTGTCTGGAAATAAATGGATATTGAGTATTTTTTTCAAAACATCGAAATGAATTATTATATATAGTCCATTTTACTTAAATTTTCTACATTAAATATGAAAATTAAAAATAATTGGTATTGATATTTTATTTTTATGCATTTTTAAAGTGAAATTTTCTTTTTTTTGGAGGTTTTCATATATATAGACCTCGGATCTTCTCAATTTTGAATAGATTCTCATAGAAAATTTGAGTTCACCGATCATATAGAATAAACTTTAAAATTAACTTTTTGAGAATATTATATCTAAAAAAAAATTAAGTTTATATCTTAATATTAAATCGCTATTATTTAGAATAAATCAATTGATTATATTATATTAAAAAATTAAATACTTTTAAAATGCTTAAACATATAAATATATCCAAGATTCAAAGAGAAAAAACAAAAACAAATTTCTCCCATTTTTTGATATATTATACATTTATCTCTGTTAATAAACAATATTTCGAAAATTTAATAAATATATAAGTTGTTTAATTTATATATTATTTTATATTATGAATATAGTCCGAAATTGATAAATTTTTAAATGATTAGATAAATGCATTAGATCTTTCTTTTTACATTAAAATAAAAAGAAATATAAAGAAATGTATAACTATTTTATTATTTAAATATGTTTATTAAAAAAATGAAAATATAATAAGATAGATTTATTTTAAAATGAAAAAAATACGTTATTTCAAGTCGGAACCCATCTATCTTATTATAAAATAAATTGATAAATAATAATTTATTAAAATAATAAAAAAATATTTCGTTTTTTCATTTTTCAATAGAAAATTATTATATTATCAAGTTTTTTTATGAATCCAGCATATTTGATATATAAATAAAATAATGCATGAATATTAAAATCTAGATCAAACTATTTAATATATTTTTCAGTCAAAAACAAAAAAACTTTTTTTTGTGAGAACACATAGAATATTTTTATTCAAATTGGAAACTAGTCCCTTAAAAAAAGCAGAGTGTTTTCAATATAATCATAATATTTTACCAAAATCATAGTACTTTATAGTTTATTCCATATTTTTGCAGAAATTTATGAGATCATATTTATATATTAAATATTTTTTTTTTTTCTTTATAATAAGACAACTGATTGGGAATGCTTTTTATTTAGGATGTTTTTATAAATAAATACTGGGGGTTTGGGGGCGGAGCCCCCAAAATTTTTTTTACTTTTGTCCAACTTTTTGTCCATTGGTCTAGAAAATATGACCATGTACAACTATACTATTTTTATATATAACACTTAATGTTTTAAAAGCATATAAAAAGATATCAAAAGAATTAATAATTAGAATAAATTATATAAAAAGTTATCGCTATTCTATATTTTTAGAAGTTGTTATAAAATTCTTTTCAAAAATAATTAAAATAAATTGATATAAAATACTCAAATTTATTTTCTGAAGAAAATTTAATATATACTTATATCCTTTTAGTTTTTATTTTAATTTGAATTTTGTACGATGCAAATATTTATAAAACTAATTATTATTATATTAATAAAATATAATTAGTTTAAACAAACCAATCATTGAGTTTTACTAAAGGAGGACGGAGTTGTCGGTTATGACAAAACATTATTTTGTTTTTTTACTTCTATAATTAATTATAATGTTATATATTAAGAAATTAATGATAGACAATTAGGGCTTTTTATCGTAAGAAACAAAAGATATTTGCAAAACAAAAATCAATTTTCAGAAAAAGTTTGTTAATTGAAAAAAAAATTTTCATATAGCTCTCAATTCCAAGTTACACATATCATAGAAGAAATGTAACTTGAATTTTTTTACGGATTCTTATTTAATAATAATATATTGAATGTTATATTTGTTTTTAATATGTATTTATCTATATTTTATAAATATAATATAGTTGTAATTGGTGTTTCATAATAAGATATTGTCTGAGTAATATAAAAATAAATTGAATATTATTTATTTTTTCTTTCAATTTTATTTTTTGGTTTTCTGAGCTATGTTATTCAATTTTCTGAGATTATAGCTTTTCAGAATTTTTTTCTTATAAACAAAAGTGATGAAAATTTAATATTATCCTTGCAATATATTGGCAAAACAATTTTTTTAATATATTTTTAAATTTTATTATATTATATGCAATGCTATGAATAATTAATTAAAAATCAATTTTAAATGTATTATCATTTGATCCAAATAAAAATAACTTTGTTGGAAACAATTTATAGTAGGAATTGATTATATTAATGTTATGATGGATAAACATAACTATATTTTTAATTATTATGAAAATTTTTAAATTAATCAAATAACCAAAATAAAATTAGGAAATGCATAAATTTATTTTTTATATTAAAAATGTAATTTAAAATTATAAAACCTATATAGTAACTGTGTTTTTTAAAATAATTTAAGAGCAATTTTTCTTTTTTGGATATAAACAAAAGTTTTTCAAGCATTAAAATACAAATATAAAGCTATAAATATAGAAATATATAGATAATATTAATTCTATGATGAAGAATAAAAGAAATTGTTATTGAATAGGTTTTGTACATTTTTTTCAAATACTTTAAAATATTGAGTACTAAAGATTATAATTAATTCAAAAATTCAGATGAATATTTTTAATTTCATAATTCATAAAACAATTTAATCTTAGTTAAATATAATATTAAATAAAATATAATGTAAAACTAACAATAATATTATGATTCAAATTGTGTAAATTCTCTCTCAATTTGTTTTTTAAATTTGAAAGTAATTGAGTATGCAGTGAAAAATAACATATTCAAAAAGTTTCGTAATAAATAATTTTTCCAAATTCTTTCTTATAAAATAATGAAAGATTTCTACGACCGATTTCTTTTTTGGTATGATCATTAATATTAATTGAGCATTTCAAATCTTCTATATAAGTGGCTACCTTAAAATTTTATCCTAAATTCAAATTTATCAAATCCATTATTAAAATCTTTATTTTTTTGTTGTCAAAAA
The DNA here is from genome assembly GCA_039105265.1 of Tritrichomonas musculus. Taxonomy (NCBI): domain Eukaryota; phylum Parabasalia; order Tritrichomonadida; family Tritrichomonadidae; genus Tritrichomonas; species Tritrichomonas musculus. Next base: position 406,087 of record JAPFFF010000060.1, on the reverse strand, counting down.
TCATATTAAATCCTGTAAAAATATTTATCCTTTATTAATAAGCAACTTTCCTAGCTTCTATTGCTAAAATATTTATTTAATAGCATTTTTAACGAGTTTTATTTTTTCCTATTAACGTACAAAAAAACGTTCTCCGTTCTCCTTTGTTTTACTGTAAAAACTAAGTAGTACGACCTTTTTACTCTATTAGAAAAAATTCAATGAAATTCTGAGGAAGATTTTTTTCATTTAAATTTGATAAGAATAAATTTTGAGAGAAATTCAATGTATATTCAATTTTGAGGGACAAAAATATAAAAGAAAATGGAAGCCTGAAATCGTAGCGTTTAATATTCGGAAAAAGATATATTGCTATGGATACATCAAAGAATAAAAGTACGATTGTAGAGAAAGTGAAACTTTAGAGCAAAAAAAAAATAATTTAATATTTCCATAAATAGCAAATATTTAACCCAAAAAAAAAACTCCAAATATATTAGAATAAGGCAAGAATAGTACAAATGTTAAAATAAAATTAAAACTAAAAAAGTTTTAAAAAATTGAGAGGAAATTGGATAGATTCCAAAATGCAGATTTTTCGGAAAATTTTCATTCAATTTTTTTTCAATTGAAAAAAGTACAAAATTTTGGAAAATCGCATTCAATTTTTTTTTCCCGACGGTTTAATAGAAAATGGTATGAGTATAAAAAAAATAAATAAAATTACCTTTTTTTACCTGATTATTTTTATTAAAACTTTAAAATTACCTTTTTTTGTGACGGAACACTATTCAGATAAACTTAATTATCAGAATAGTATAAATTTGTTCAGTTTTGTCTGATAAATGATAGAGCTAGTATTAATAAAAGTATTCCGCCATGAAAAAAGAGTAAAACTAAAAAGGATTCCATCACTATGCATAGTGAAAAACTTTAATATAAGCAGAATACATGGATCAAATGCATTAATCCCATCATTAAAATCATACTCGTAAACATTTTTTGGCATATTAGTAAGTAAAATGTTATATAAAAAGTTGAAATATTCTTAATCCTCGAAAAAAAACGTAAAATCCTAGATCGTCATTACTTATGTCTTATGGAAAAATAGCTTGTTTTTATAGTTGCTTGATAAGCCGAAGAGTGATTAATATTCGCCAAAGAAAACAAATATGAGTGTGGCCATAACCGTAAAAAAAACATTAAAATATTTGACCTTAACGTTTTTTCTAAAAAATCTGCATTTGAAGATCTATCGGAAATTGAATACCTTTAAAACTTTTATGAAAAAGCAATAAAAACAAAAAGACGTTAATTTGCTTTTTCATAGTTCAAAAATTGAATTGAACCCCAAAACATACAAATTATATACTTTTATTTGCGAAATTAATAGATTTTATTATATTTTATTTACATAAATAATATTATAATTTATATTATAAAATTATTATTTTAAAATCTATTTTAATTATAAAAATAATATCAAGAAAAACAATTTGAACTTATATAATTGTTCAACCATATAATGAAACTTTTTAAATAAATTCAATGCTGCGATAAGATTTCACAAAATAACTTAAATAACTCAAATATTTATTAATTATCACCATAATAATCAATAAATAATGAAGTAAAAATTACAAATATAAATAAAAATAATAAAAAATCATTATTATATTTAATAATAAAAAAGATATTAAATAAAAGATAAAATATATACAATTCCGTTGTTAAGCTCTTCCATTGAAAACTTTTCTAAGAGAATTAGATGACTTTACTTTTTTTTTATACTGAGATTTTTAATGATCTTCTCTCTGTTTCTTTTCTCAGAATTTGTTCTTTGCTTTAGGCAATCTTTGCCACAGTTAATTGAAGATGGCACTCAAGAGTATCAAACAAAGACAAAACATGAGGAATATGTAAGTGTCCAAGATAGTGTTACATTAGAGCATTTCATTTATTCAGAAATCAATACCACTTTATTAGGAGGTGCTGTTAAGGTTGATAAAACTAATATCACTATTAAAGATTGCAAATTTGTTTCTTGCATTGGAAAAAATGGAGGTGCCCTTTATTTAAATTATGATGGATCCAAGATTTTTGATTGTTTAGTTCAAAATTGTATTTTCAATGAATGCACAGCTACTAGTCGTGGAGGTGCAGTTTATATAAATGTTCCACAAGTTAACAAAAAAATTACAATTGATGGATGCCAATTTACAGAAAACACAGCTACAAATGAAGGAGGTGCAATTTATGCTATTGCAAGAGATTTATTAACAATTCAAGGTTGCACTTTTACCAATAATCAAGGAAAAATTGGTTCATCATTATGGTGTGAAGTTGGATGGGGTAGTGGAAGTGATCAAGATGATAGATTTAAGCTTTATGATAATAGTTTTGCTTTTACGCCAACTCAAAATTCTTCTAACGTTTATATTATTAATAAAGAAAAAACGGGTGGAGCTGTCAAACCACCAACAGTTATAATTGGAAGATGTATGTTTAATACAACAACTGAAGTTACAGAAGAAATAACTTATTTACATTTAGATATTGAAGAAACATTATCAGGATACACTAATATTATTTATGACGAATGCAATTGCTTCAAACAAGGATCTAATACTGTTAAAGTTCCATCAAAATTTGAAACATCTATTAGTGTTAATTGCCAATCATTGGATGTATGCCAACAAAATTTTTTACCTAACCCAGATCTTCCAATTGGAACAGACAATAGAATTCCAAGTAATCATACGTTCACTGAAATAAATATTGAAAATACAACTTTTTCATATCTAGTCGATACAGAAAAAAGTGGAGGTGGTGCAATTTGCATTACTGGAAATGGTAAAGTTAACATAACATTAACAAAGTGTGACTTTTTAAAATGCAGTTCAAACAATGGTGGAGCTATTTTTATAGAATTAGCAACTACGCCTACTGCTTATATTGGAAAAGTAATTGATTCAAAATTCAGATATTGTGAAGCAACTAAAAATGGAGGAGCAGCACTTGTTAGAATTAATAATCCAAAGATTCATTCATTCGAATTTGAAAACTGTAAATTCGAATTTAACAAAGCAGCATCTGGTGGTGCCATTTATGCAGTTGTTAGAGATTTGTTTACAGTAACTGGATGCTCGTTTAATATAAATGAAGCATCAGCACAAGGATCATCTATTTACTTACAAATTGGATGGGATGCTAAAGCTGACGCAGATAATACATTTATTGTTGAAGATAATGTATTTACATTTGCACCAGATGAAAATAACACAATTAATGTCTATTTCACCACAGCTAAAAGTGCAAATAATTATTCAAATGCCATTCTCTATTTAGGAGGAAATAAATTCGTTGCAGTTTCTACCGTTGATGGTTTCATGCATTTGCAAATGGATCAAAATTCACCATACCAGTCAGTTATTTATACAAAATGCAATTGTGTTCAACAAGGAATAGAAACAGTTTCATTTTCATCTAGTGTTTATCCAGTAACTAATTTTAGTTTCAATTGCAATAGCGCATGCAAACCAGGCGATCCAATTGAAGATCCAAATGCAACTCCATTACCACCAACTCCAGATGACGATGGATATACATCTTCTGATAGAATATCAGTAAGTTCAGATGAAAATGCTCTTAAATTAATAAAAACTAAGTTTACAAATATTGAATCTACTGAAACTGGTGGTGCTGTTTCCATATATACAACCAATTTCACAATAGATGATTGTAAATTCATAACATGCAAATCAAATGTTAAATTAAGTGGAGATAATTTTGGCGGTGGTGCTATCTTTGTTTCTTTTACAGGAACAAAATCTTTTTATGATGGTTCTATTAAAAATTGTAACTTTGAAAACTGTGAAACAACATCACAAGGAGGAGCTGTTAATATTAAAATTAATCAACCAAAACGCCATTCGGTTGTTGTTGATGGATGTAAATTCAATAATAATAAAGCAGCTAATTTTGGTGGAGCAATTTATTCAATCGCACGTGATTTATTCACGATTCAAAATTGTGAATTCACAAATAATGAAGCATTGAATGGATCATCATTATGGTGTCAAATTGGATGGAATGCAGGAAAAACCGAAAATAATGATCAATTTGTATTAAATAACAATAATTTCACATTCACACCATCTGAAACAAATGCAATCAATGTTTACATTGAAAATTCCAAAGTAAATTCTTCAAATGTTCCTCTTAATGCTGTTCTTTTAATTGGTTCTTGCAAATTCTCATCTAGTCAAAATGATGCTAATAATTTCAAACATTTATCAATTGTTCCACAAGGCGATGGATTCCAATCAATTACATTTACTGACTGTGTTTGTATTGGAGGAGGAGAAGACACAGTTTCTATTCCTGAAGCATGGAGTAGTGAAAGCAAATTTTCATTCAATTGCAATTCCCTTGATTCATGCTTAAATGATGTTGATAATTCAGAAGGGTACAATGAACATGGAAGAATTGAAGATGAACCTAGAACTGAACCAATTAATTTATACAATTATAGCTTCAAGGGCCTTAACAATGAAGAAAATGGAGGTGCAGTCACTATTAATAAAGAAAAAACTAGCATTACATTAAATCATTGTAAATTTTCATCATGCCAAGGTGCAATGGGAGGAGCTGTTTATATTATGTATTCTGGAAACAATACTTATGCATGTTCTATTACTGATACTATATTTGTTAATAACCAAGCCACTTCAAATGGTGGTGCATTTTATTGTCAAATTACTCAATCAGGCAAACAATCTGTAACTCTTTCACATTGCACATTCAGGTCAAATAAAGCAGGCACTAATGGTGGAGCAGTTTATGCAATGACAAGAGACAAATTCACATTAGAACATTGCATTTTTGAAGATAATGTTTCTCCATCAAAAGGAATAGGAAGTTCATTATGGCTAAGAATTGGATGGAATGATAAATATAACGTTAATAAAGCTATTGTTCATAATAATTCATTCACTTTCAGCCCAATTGATGCCAAATCGATCAATGTCCATATAGAATCATATCCATTATTAGATGGAGTAACACCAAATGCTAATTTGGACTTCGGACTTAACAAATTTTCATCCAAAAATTCAGGAATTACTGGATTTATGCAATTAAGCTTTGACTCTTCTTCACAATTCGATTCAATCAATTTTGATGGCTGTAATTGTGTACAAAATGGACCAGAAACTGTTTCTCTTCCATATTCTTATGGAACTAATGCTTTCAATTTCAACTGCCAAAATGCTGATATTTGCACTACACCTAAACCAACTCCATTACCAACACCAGATTCAGATGGATATACACCATCTGAAAGAATCATAATATCAGAAGGTGCTCCACTTAGATTAGTTAAATCCAAGTTTACAAACATAGTTGCAACACAAACAGGTGGTGCTGTTTCATTAACCAAAGTCAGTTTTTCAATAACTGATTGCAAATTTGCATCATGTATATCAAATGTAACATTAAATGGAAACAATTATGGAGGTGGTTCCATTTATATTTCATATACTGGAAAAGATGATAATTATACTGGTTCTATTGTTAGCTGTACTTTTTCGAACTGTGAAACAACATCGCAAGGAGGAGCTCTTAATATACAAATTACACAACCTAAACGTCATTCTGTTATAATTGAAGGATGTACATTTACCAATAACAAAGCAGCTAATTATGGAGGTGCAATTTATTCAATTGCACGTGATTTATTGTCAATTCAACATTGCACATTCACAAATAATGAAGCTTTGAATGGATCATCAATATGGTGCCAAGTAGGATGGAATAGTGGAAGTGATGATAATAATCAATTCGTATTATATAATAATAAATTTACATTCAAGCCATCTGATACAAACTCAGTTAATGTATACATCCAAAGTAATACACTTAATGAAAATATTGCACCAAATGCAAATGCTTTCATTGGTCTCTGCTCATTTGAAGGCCAAAACATCAATGGTGAAATCCATAAGAATTTAATTATTTCAGAAAATGGAGCATTCCAATCAATTGATTTCAATGATTGCAACTGTATTCAAGGAGAACAAAATACAGTCACAATTCCAGCAATAGTTACAAATAATAACAATTTGAAATTTAATTGTATCAACATGGATAAATGCGCAGCAAGTGATTCTGAAAAACCTCCAGAAACTGATGAATGCAAGTCATTCCCAGCTCATCAAGAAATCTTTGGAAAATCTCTTTCGTTAGAAAAATCATGTTTCTACAATTTAAGATCAACAACACGTGAAGGAGGTGCTGCACGAATTATCAATTCTAATGTTGAATTGGAAAATTGCAGATTCATTAATTGTTCATCTTCAAAAAGTGGTGGAGCTCTTTATGTTGACTTTTCAATTGATAAATGCGAACTTGAAATTGAAAACTGCTTATTTGAAAATTGTCAATCAAACAATCAAGGTGGTGCTTTTTACTTCTCAAATGTTTATGCATCAGAATCATCAATTAAAAATTGTAGATTTACAAATAATAATGCAGCATCACATGGAGGTGCTTTGTATTATTCACCATGCTCAAATTCTAAATTATTAAACTGCTTATTTGTTAATAACAGTTGCACTGCTAACCAACAAACTCATGGTTTTGCAGTATATGTTTTGATTCAAAATATCAACACAAAGAGAGTTTCAGGAAAATTAAGATTAAAAGATGAAGATGATAATACTGTTGTTATCGATGGTAATAGGATTCGTAGTGAACCTGTTGATGATACACAACAAATGTATGTTGATGTTAAGAAAACAGGAAGTGTTAAAATTGGTTCAAATTCATTCTCATTCAATGGGGTAAATGTTACAACAGCTAAATCTAAATATATTCAAGTTGCTGCAGATGAAGGTGCTAAAGTTGCAACTACAGGTAATATATGTGTTGATCATGATGGAACGAAATCAGGATTGATTTCTGGAATCGATTCAAGCAATGTAGATTATAATTGCCATAAAGCAGATTCAGAATTTGATAATGAACCTAATGATGGAAATGGTGGAAATAACAAGAATAAATCAAAAACTGGAATGATCGTTGGTATAGTTGTTGCTGTTGTTGTCGTCATTGTAATCATTGTTGTAGTTGTAATTTTAGTCAAAAAGAAGAAATCACACAAATACGTCAGCGATCTTAATGAAGATGGAATTGCAGACAATCAAACTGGTGATACAAATGAAAATATTTAAAAAAATTAATTTTAAAAATAAGTTTTTAACAAATAAATTCTTTTAAATTTAATTAAATCCTAAAAATAAGAATAAATCATTAATAAACTTTTAAAATTTGACTTTTTTTTTTTATAAATGTTTATTTTCTTCGATTATGTAACTGAGAAATATTGAGAGACAGCACTGTCTCTTGCTTGCTTTAATAATAATCTGCCAACAGTAAAATATATTTGTGATCACATTGAAAAAGTTGATATTGATCCTTCCATTCAATGTGAGGCAGCTGTTCACTGGATTTACAAATCAAAATCCTGCAATTGTCAAAACCGTCATCTTGAAAGGGATTGATGTCAGTCGACTCGATTCTGAAGGTCATCCTGGACCTTTCTACTTGTTGGACATGAATGATGAAGACACAGTAATAAAAATCTTGGACATTCTTGTTTCTGCAGGTTTTGATCTCAATATTCGAGGAACTTGTATCGATGGAAGAAAGGTCAATACAATTCTTGGTGATTTTGTGTCATCTATTTTTTGACCAATTAAAGTTGTCGAGTGGCTTCATGAAAATGGTGCACAATATGATGAGATGCTGGTTTCTCGAAATAAAAGAGAATTATTGATTTCGCTTTAAATGCAAGAAATAAAAATAGAAAATTGATGGAAGTTTTTAAGAAGTATGCAAAAGATGAATGATTAAATTAAACATGTTTTATATAAAAGAATACAGGTAAATGTGTCGACAAGTGATATATGGCAGGTAAAACACTGGTTCAATATTGACCTTAATTGTTTGAGCTATAAATTTTTTTTTTTTTTTTTTTTTTTTTTTTGACAATCATTCAAAAGTAAATAAAATTCAATATTTCAATTAAAAAAGGACTGATGTTGAGTTTTATTAGTAAATAAGTTGTTAAAAGAATAAGTTTAAGCAAATAAGATTTTGTTTTTAGAGAAGAAATCACTACAAGCAGAATGACTCCTTGCATTCGTAAATAGCATACAAAAGTTTGTTCTTCAGTATTTCTTTTGATGAGTACTCTGGAAGTTTCAGTGAATTCGAGCAAGTTGATGCTGTAGGAAGCGCCTGTTCACTTTTCTCAGATCTAGAAATGTTGAGTCTTGGGACCAGTGATCTGAGACCAAACACTCCAAATGAGTCGCTTCCTGTCAAAAACCTTGCAAATAGCTTCTTCTCCTCTCCAGAGAGTTCTTCTGACACAACCTGAAACAGCCAGATGATTTGTGGCGAGTTTTCGTTGTATCCGGCACCAATCGACACGTTTTCTTTCAATGAATTCAATGAGAAGTCGTCGTCACCTTCGATGATTGTGCAGAACTCTTCTGCTGTGAACAAGTCCATCGCTTTCCACTGGATGATTCTTCCGAAGCCTTCCTTGAACATTGATGCGCAGCATTCGAACGAGTATCTCTCAATGAAGTCTGCAATCTCGTCTGGAAAATCATCTTTAATTTCAAGCAAGCTTCCATTTGAATCGATGGAATCGGATGGCTCCAAAGGTAACGAAGATGAATCCGTTGTTGATCTTCGCCATGCAGTTGACGAGATCGGTGTGAGAGAAGGCTGCTGCGATGTTGTTGATTCATTAAAGACGTTGAATGTGAGAACTTTTTTGAGAAGTTCAATGTAAAGATCGACACTTGAATCATCCGTATTGATCTCTCGTCCTCCATCGCGTAATTCAACGTCTTCTCTGCCAGGCAGTGTAAATGGGAGTCCGATCAATCCTTCTCGATTCTGGATCGATCTCGAATAGGCCTTGCTGACGTCTTGGATTTCGATTCTTTCATTTCGAAGAAGCTTGATGAAAGAAGGTGAAAAGTGGAGAGGAAGAGTGATTCCATTCTCAATTGCCTTTGCGCACAATGCACCAAGTGTGAAGAAGAGATCAGGGCGTCTGACACTCCTTGGAGAAGGGAAGAGTCCCAATTCTTCTTTTCGACTTGCGAATTCATTTCCGTCCTCCGAATCAGAAAGCCAAATATCGAGTGAATTTCGTTGCAACTCGAGTGCGAAAAGACGGAGAAACTCTTGCAAAGGACCTTTTCCAAGGCATGTTTGATCCTTGAACTTGACATCGAAGACGATTGAGCTTGTGCTGAGAAGGTTGATGACTTTGAGACCTTCTTCAAAAATCTTCTCTTTGTCAATCAAGAGTGTCATTCGCTGCACTGCTCGAACTGGATTTTGAGTCTTCATGAAGACGTCATCGATGAGTGAGTAGTAACTCTCGAGATGCGACATTGCAGTGCTTCTGAGGAAGATGAGACGCTGCTCGAGAGGGAACAAGAAAGGAAAGTTGATGAAAGTTGATGTTATTATATTTGATTGGAAAATTTTAATAAAATCAAACTTTTCAAGAAGTCTCCAACCGATTATTTCATTCACAAAAACATTGCAGCCATTGTTAGTTAGATTTGGGAAGAGTCGATGTATTTCTTTCAATGTTTGAAGAGTTTGTTCAATGGTTGGAATATTCAATTTGATGTAGTAGTCAAATGCACGCCTTTTCAAATCAACCGTTGGATATGCTTGACTGAATGATTCATGAAAAGCATCGAAATTAATCAAGCATTTCTCTCCCTTCAGTTTGTGTGCAATGTCTTCTCTGTTCATGAAATCATCTTCTGTTGGTCTCCGTGTCTCCTTCGGCAACTCAATCGCTTCAAACATTGTATTCTTGTTTCCTGCAATAAAAGCATGATACATGTTGTCAAATACAGAATAAAGTTTCCCTTGATTTCTCATCATGTAGAACTTGTAGTATCCCCAAGACTCAGTCGAAGTAAACCTCAAATTAGAGTTGTAACAAAGAGAATGATTTATCATTGATGCTTTTCCGTCATTTGAAACAGCATCGCCTTTCAACATTCCATCCAAATTGGTCATTCTTATGTACATCATTGCATTGTCAATCATGTCGATTGGAAGCTGTTTAAATATTCCTGCAGGGCCTCGAAGAGCAGCGTTGTTTGGCATGTAATTCATAAGAACTTCGCACATTGTTAAGTTCAGCAAATGGAGAATCTCAGCATTAACGGTTTTGCCGTTTTGGTCGGTTATAGTAATAATCAATGATTTTGTTATTTGATTATTAACGAAAAATGATTCGGTTTTTGTCGGTGATGGTGAAACGTTAAAAAGAAGCATTTTCTGGCTATTTTCAACGATTTTCAAAAGTGACTCTTTGAAGGACAAATAAACATCATTTGACAGCGACTTCTCAATAAACTCAGCAGAACTCAATTGTCTCAAAAAACTCAAAATTGAAGATTGCAAATGATCGTTGATTACGAATGCAGAAAGATGAAGATTTGAAGCATCATTAAGTGACTTGTAATCAGTGACATTTGCAACAATGTTTTGTTTAGGAAGATTCAAATTATTGTATTGAATCAAAGCTTCTTTGATCTTCTCATTTTCAACCAATTTCTTGTAAAAAGTGTCAACTTTCAGTTTCTCTTTTCTGGCACAAATTGAGAACGTTATTGCATCTAGCACGTCATTCAATTGGTCGATTGGAATGTAGACATCAAAAGTGACAGACAAACTTTCGAGCAAAAGATTCAAATCACCAGAATTGTGCTTGATTAGATCTATCAAAACGGGCTGCACATAAAAAGCAAACTTAGAAATCTTATCGTTTCTATCGTCACTTTTTCTGAGTGTTTTATATGAAAAAACGTGGTTAATTATCTTCAGAATAGTATTAATCATAATGTCAGTCGGACTGGAGCCACTGTTATGAATCATAACACCAAAATCAACCGGTAATTCAACAACTTGTTGTGCATATTCATATGACGTTTTGCACAGTGCATTCAAAATTAAAAGAAGTAAAATAACGAGATTTCTATTCGTTATGATTTCAAGTGAAATTGCAATGTTTTTGGCCAGAATTGGATCGATTATCTTGAATAAATAAAAAGAACCTTTACTAATACAATTATAAATGATTTGAATAGCATCTTCGACAATTTCTTGGTCAAAATGTGTCAAAAGTTGGCTGATCTTTACTAATGAGCGAACACATTTGTCACTTGTGTAAAGTTGAGAGATTGCCTTTGTGAATTTAATCATTTCTTTTTGCTCTTTAAGAGGAAATTCAAAGATGTTGTCGACAAAATATAGATAATCAACTATGATAGTTGGTTCTTGAAGTATTTCATTATGTGAGAATACTTCCATAAGAATATGACGGGATAATATGGCAATATTAAGAGAAACTTTCGGATTACTTTCTTTGGGGTTTACGCGACAAATTATTTGTGGCAATAATCCTTTGCGAATCATATCGTAAATGCAACGAATACCTTTTTTAATATAAGCTGTAACGCAATTCAATATGGCTATAACTAATGCTTCTGTGTTTGCTTGCAGAAGAAGATTATTACAAACGAACATTAGATCTTGGGAAAGAGGAAGTGAAACTGAATTTGAATTAAGAGAATTGGTTATTTGGTTTAGCATGGATATGTCTCTTGGCTCATTTAAAATGCTTGGATTATTATTTTCCATCAAAAAATTTTAAATGGCCAAATATGCACTGAAAAAAGTTTGTCTTATATTTCTAATGAATGTAAATAATAAATGATACTTTTTATCATATCATAAGAAATATTTTACTATAACATAATGTTATTAACATTTTTTATAACTTTGTTTGGGTGCTAATATAAGCCAATTTCTCAAAAACAAAACAAAACAACAAATAAGAACAGCATAAAAGAGTATTAGAATGTATCCAAAATGAAGAAACAAAAAAGTAATATCATAGCTACAAAAAAGGAATATAATTGCTTTGATTTTTGTATAAATACTTTTTTTTAACTCCAGAATATCATAAATGAATGAAAAGAATATTGAACAATACTAAAAAGAAAGTAAAAAGATTAAAAAATATCAGCAATAAATACATTTTTTTTACAAAAATCAAAGCAATACTGTTATTGAGGAGGTGGAGGACGAACTCCTCCAATATAATGTATTTTATCAATATTTTTTGGGTTTTTAACCATGAAATAGTGCGTTCCATTATAGTTTCCACGAAATGATTTATGATTTTTAATATCATGAGCATTTGGCATTTGGCTTCTACCTTCATAGCAATCTACAAAGTAAACATCAGCTGCTAAGAAAGTAGTTGCGCCACTATGCGAATATTTTCTAGCATCAGGAATATTTTGCCATAAGTAATATCCTTTTCCTGCAATGTCTGCACGATTTTCCATCGGGAGTTCTTTTCTATGTATAAAGTTGGCTGCATCTTGCGGGGTCGCAGCAAAAATCAGAGGCATGCGATCTCTCATCTCTATATCGTTGATATCTGTATTAGGTGGGATTGTACCATCTAAATAGCGTATATTTTTTACTCTTCTTGGCTCGTTAACAACATACATTGGTAATCTATCGCCTGATACTGTTGAACCAACATGGGAAGGACGATTATTCAAATTTAAATTAGCTTCAGTTCTTCCAAGATAAACATCTGCTAAAATATAAGTTCCATGATGAAGTGCTCTCCAATCACATCCGTCCATAGTTTTGCAAAAATAAATTCCAGCACCAAGAACACCGCCGGTTCCAGGACGCATTTCTTTTGACTGTAAAATAGATGCTGCTGCTTGTGGGTCTGTTAAATGAACCATTAGCCTTCTAGAACTATTTTCTCCAGATGAACTTCCGCTTGCTTGATGACTTGAGCCATGATAATTACTGCTTGACTTGTAATTAGAATTGTGAGAACTTCCACTAGAGTGAAAATATGGGTTATTGGAATGACTGCTTGGGCGGTGATTTGAACTGTACGAAGTTCCGCTAGAATGAAAATATTGGTTATTAGAATTACTGGTTGGACGGTGACTATGATTATGCGAGCTATGACTAAATTGGCGAGTATTTGTATTTGAATTTGGGCGATGATAATTCATTTCTCAAAATGCCATAAAAATTTTAGTAAATAACTTTTTCTAATAAATTGCTAACATAATACATATATTTTTATCTATATCAATAAAAGGTAAAAACAAAAATAAAACATAAAATTATCTGTAAATTATGATATAAAATTAAATTTAAATTATTACAAATCGAAAATAAATTGACTTTATAAGCAATTACTAAATTAATAATGGTCAATCAAGCCATTTATCCTTCAACAGAAATTATAAATTACAAGTGGCACTTCTCCTGTCAAACAAAAAAGTTTTATTCAAAATAATAAAAAATCACAATATTAATATTATAATCAAATAAAAGTACTTTTCCACACATGTCAATATTGGTTTATTTCTTAGCTTCACTCATAATAAAATTATAGAAAAATTTGTCGATCTCAGGCAGCTGGATTGGCCGTGATGGATGAGGACTTTGTGGCGTAATGTACCTTGAAACTGGCCAAAATTCCCAGTCATCTTTATCGCCCCTGACAAACATCCCGAGAAAGAGCGCGCACGGTGACACTGCGTTTTTCAGATTGAACGACATTAGCTCCTTCTTAGAATTAAAGTCAGAGATGCGTGTTGAGCCGCTTTTCCAATTATTCTTGCTCAAGAAAGTGGATCCCTTTTTTCAGTGAAATGAGTAATAACGAACAAACCGATAAATTTAACGGTTTCTTTGAATTGGCTCAACTTGAAGTGGATAATATCTTTTTCTGCTCTGTTTGGTGAGTGGTAATCAAAGTAAATCAGACTTTTAGCATCATGTCTATCGTAGAAAACGAAAGGTGAATTACTTTCACCATTCTCGCCACAAGTGTAGACGTGACAGGTCAAATTCAGGGTCGTTTCTAAGATGAGGGAGATTGCGATTGTGGTTGGTTTCGCGTTTATCTAACAACGGTTAAATGCCTCTTTAGGTGAATAACGGTTTCCTTGGATTGCTTCATATCAAACACCCACTTTTTCAGAGGGAGAACCGCTCTTATTCAAAAGTAAAAGAGCAGCTGCATTGACGATCCTTTCTTCTTGGTTTTCTTTAGGCGAGTTTGCAGGAGCCGTTTGAATGCGATCAGTTACATTCATTTCTGTAACCGTCACATCACTGGCAGAAAAACAAAGTTTGACTGAGAAAAGTGCAAATACGTTATTTACGTTATTTTGAGTGTTAATTGGAAATGGCCCTGAATCTGCGAATATAAAGTACTCTTGCATGTGATCAATGCTCATCAGTTCAGGCATTGTCGCAAAATCGAGTGTCACTTTTCCAGTTTATCCGCTTGATCTGATGTAAAAGAAAAAGATGCCGTTTTTCAAGCTTTTATGGTTAAAATAGAAAACTTGGGTGAGTCCTGATGGACCACATCTTGCAGCTTCTTGCTCAATTCTTATAATTTCGTTTTTTAGAGGATCAAATAATATCCCATTTTCTATACCTTTGCATAATAAGCGGACTTCTTGAGTATTATGCTGTAATGGAGGATCATATGTTAAGGATACATAAACTTTTAAAGGATTTGTTGCTTGCTTTTTAGGAAGATTAGTTAATGGATAATATGTAATTGTAAAATTAACTCTGGGATCAGCACTATTAAAAGGATTATATAATTTTAAATTTGTACTTTGCTGCTGAGTGTTTATAAATGTTGATAAAGAAAATGGTATTGTTTCTCTTGTTATTGACGTCTCTTTGATCAGTTTTTTCTTGAAAAATATTAGTTCTATTGACTTAAAGCAATAAAATGGAATTAAAATTTGATGATTATATTGGATTTGAATCATTTCATACTTTGTCTGTAATTGAAATATTAAAATAGTTTTCCTCTTCTTCTATTTTCGGTACAATTTTCACGATAGTCGCAAATGCGTTATGATACATCAATAGCTGAAATTAAATTGAGGTCAACTTTTTGAAAATTGTATAATAATTGAATGAAATTTTTTTATTTGTTTCATATTGAAGAAAATTTCGATAATGTAAATGATTAAGATTAATTTAATCAATAAATATATTATACATTAATAAAAATTTTTTTAAATATTTTATTGTTTCTAAACTATAATAATATTTTATTAAGACAAATGTGTTTTTAAAAAATGTCAAAAAAGTAAAAAGAGTTTTATTGAAATATTTAAATATTTAGTTTTTCTTTAAATATATATTATATTATAAAAGATAATACACTAGATTTTCCTCAAAATGTGCATAACTATAATTGATAATTTAATAAAAAAAAAAAAAAAATTACCAAATCCAGATTTTGCAAACAATAAAATGACTCTTCTTCTTTCTGGTCAAATGCAAACAAACCAGTAACTTCCAGTAGTAGTATAGTATAGGCTCCTCTATGGCAAAGCCTACACCACAAGGCTCCGCAGGGTCTCAGGCTGGGTACTCCAGTTTTTCGCACCTCTGCAGTAGTATAGTATAGGCTGGGATTCATTCTTCACCCCAGCCTACACTGCTCGCCACCAAGCTCAGGTACACCTTCGCTTGGGCCTCGCTACCCGGCCAAATACCCTCTGAAAACCTATCGTAAGTACACACTCTCTACTTTCACTATTCCACCAATGTTATTTCCAAGGTATGGAGTAGTTTTTGAGCTTTCTAATGGTGTTTTTTGAATTCTACACCCGAAAAAATATCTATCAACTTTTTGTATTTTACTGTAATGAATGTATTACATTCTTAGTGTTATCTTCAGCTAAGATACCATTTGATGTAAAGAATGAAGAATTAATCAATATGTAATTAACTGTTGCATTGATCATGAGATTGCTACTACTTAATGGAAATTCAATATTGTTTAACCAGATCTTAGTTGGTTCACATTGATATTCAAACTTAGGTGAATTATTAACGTTGAATGATATATTGATTTTGATTTCGTTTACACTGGTAACATTATCTCTGGTTTCATTATAAGTCAAATAGAGTGTTCCCTCATATGCATCAAGTTGTTTTTCGAATTGATAACGAATGCTTGTACTATTTGGTACGCTGAATGTGTACTTAATTAGTGTTAATTTATTCACTAACGCATCTAACCTAGCTTTTAATGATTCGTTCTCATGTTGTAGATTTGATATCTGACTGTTCATTGTTACGATTTTAGTAACATTATCACCTACTAACTTGGCTAGATCTTGATGAGATTTAATATAATTATTTAATTTTGTCTTCAGTTCATCATTTTCACTTTTTAATGCATAATTGGTCAAATCAACAGGTTCAGGGATTTCACTTTTCAATGCTATTTGATCTTGCTTCAATATTTTTTCCGCTAATATTAATTTGGTATCAAAAGAGTCTTCCCCATTATCGATATAAAAGCACAGACCATTACTATCACTTTTATAATAAGTTAAGTAATAGGTTGTTCCATCAATTTCAACATCGACATTAACATCTCCATCTGCAGTAATAACACCATTATAATCAAACAAATAATCAAACTCTTTTACAAAGCCATCGTTATTTGATATTGTTCCAACAAGGCGAATTCCACTAATCAATGTTATTTTGACTTCCCACGATCCTGAATTATCTTGTACATTTTCAAATGGCACTTCAATAGATTCTTTGTATATCAAATCATTTTTGCTTCGATATTTTGCATCCGCTTCCTCTTTTGTATACAGGTTATCCATATTAACCATATTATTTTTTAATTCATCTAATGCTTCATTTACTTCATCAACAGTTGGGAATTCATTTAAAGTCGTAGCTAGAGCTGTATCATTCTTTTCTATCTGCTCATGTAATGTATCTATCTTCTTATGTAAAGCATCTATATCACAAGTATATGCTAAATCATTTGTAGTAAATTCCATTCTTCTTTTTGCTGTATTCTCTTTGATGCTGATTCCACCAACTCTAAGTTTATTTGGATTTGATATAACAAATGTTTTGTCATTCATAGTGCAGCTAGGAAAATCAGTTGTTCCTTGATAATTAATTGTTCCATCAGTAATATTAATAGTAACTATATTCTCTTCATAATCAACATCATTGTATTCACTAACTTTTTGCACCAAAAATCGTGCTTTGATTGTTCCATCTGTGATAACATCTTCTGCTTCCAAATGGACCTCTCCATTAACATATTTACCAACAACATCTATTATGTCATCTCTAACCAAATCTGTCTTTTGAACTACTTCATCCAATGTAGGGTAATAACCAAACTCCGCCTCTAGCTCATTAACCTTCTCGGCGAGTAATTTAAATGCAGGCTTGAGGGATTCCCTGAACATATTGCTAATATCCATGGCACCACTTAATGTTAAGGTTCCTGTATCTGGGTTATCATTCTCATCTGTATAAGGTAATTCTTCTAGTTGTTTATATTCTTCCTCACACCAGGTTATTATTGGAGTAATGTCTTTTGTGATAGACCTAGCGACGGTCCCAGACATGAAATTAATAGCATTTCTAACTATATCGCTCAATCCTTTTGTTGATTTACGTGAGAACAATCTTTTAAGGAATCCTCCCCCATTCCCAGTTGCAAAACTAATACCTTCTGGAGCTAATTGCATACCTATAGAACCTATTGAACCGACTGTACCTGCGACACCAAATGCTAAAGCAGTCCATGAAACAATTCTTAAATTATCAACATCTTCTTCTAGATGCTGAGTTACTGTTTCTGTTCTTGATACTCTTCCTTTTAGGCTTTCTATTGTTGTGTTCATTTCTTGGACATCATAGCTAATCACATCTACATTGTTAGTTACCATATTTAAATCACTTCTCATGGTTGTAATATTATCAGCAGTAATGATTTTGGAACTAGTAATGTTGTAATCTGTATACAAGGTAGTTGCTGCATTAGGATTGGGATACACTTCATAAAATTGTTGTCTAATAATATATTCGAAGGGGTTAGTAGTAGGGTCCCAATTAACTTCATCTATCGGGTCAACATATTCATCAAACAAATAGATTTTAATATTTCGTGAGTCATTAGGGGTTGATGAAACATAACAATATTCTACCTGTTCACATGAATCTAATAGGCCATGAATAAAATACCATTTCTTATCACTCTTGGGGTCAAATATTTTTCCAGTTGGTCTCATTGAGAATCTGTTTGCCTTTATTTCTCCATCTAAAGTTATATCAAGATAGAATTCTTCTACAAGATTAATATCTAAATCACTTCCTGTACCATTTGTCTTATAGCATCTTATGGCTTCAATATCATATCCATAAATATTTATTCCCCCATTACTGGTTTGATAGCCTAATCCATATTTGGAAAAGTCTTCTATCTCACCCGTCTTTAGTTTTAGTTTGTTCTCTACTTTACACTTTCCACCATGTATCATATAATGTAAGAGGTTATCTATAGAATAGTCATCTGGTTTTTTAATTAACATAATATTTCTTTCACTTCTCTTGATTCTAATATATGTTCCATCTTCTCCATATTCATTCTCCTTATTCAAAGCATTTTTCATTTTTCCATTAATGTTTCCTTGAATATTATCTCCTACCCATTTTGTTCCATTCCATGTTAAGAACCATTTATTACCAAAACAGTATTCATTAAATTTAAACTCCAAGCCTGTAGGTATATTATAATTATCATCTATGTTCCATTGTAGTAGCCAATACTTTTTATCATCCATTTGGACTTCGCTAGTTAGAGTTGGTTTGTAAAGATACAACGCATCACTCTTATGTAGTTTCAATGCATTATCAGCTTTGATGATGGAACACTTTATTGCCTTCTCTGTTTGGAGAGAATCAGTTATGTACTCATTCATGATACTCAGCTCACCATTCATCCATAGAGTATACGGATTAAAATCAAGACCACTATCAAAGGCTATATTGATGTATTCAAATATGGTGCTGTTATTTATAGAACAGCCATTACTGCTTTTAGTTATGAGAGGGCTATAAACCTTTCCATCCTTGGCATAAATAAAGAATTCCTTCACTAAATTTCCATTAGTGTCATATATGATATTCTTTCTCAAAACCACTTTAAAGATATTGGTTTGTGCTGTTATTTCCTTCACTTTATTCATGAAATCCTCTGGTATGTTAACAATCTTTAGGATATGGTATTGTGTTGTTGATGACTCAAATGATTCATACTGTATATTATTATTTTTGACATTAAATTCTGGTATACCTTCTACTTCATTAAATAAATGCCCGGTTTGTACATATCCATCCAAATCACTCAGCGTTAATAATTCACTTCCTTTCCTAGTAGCATCTCCTACCTTAAATTGTATGTCTCCAATGAATTTTGTTGTCGTCTCGTCCATTTAAGTCCAAAAAAATAATTCTCTATTCTACTCTATATTTGCGCACTTCTTCTCTAATGTAGCAAGTCTTGTCTCAAGAGTATCAATATATGCATCCTTCTGGTCTATCATTTCCTTCACTTCTGCTTTAGTAATATAAGCAGTCATATCTATATCTTCTAATGGATGCTTATTACTTCTTGCTTTCTAGTTCTTTTATTTTCTCGCACATGAATGCTATTGTACCCTTTAAAGTATCGCGATATGTCTTTGCAATATTAATACATGTATCAAATGAAACCATCATCTTGTCAGCATCCTTCATTGTTATTTCAAGTTCAGGTTCATCATCTGTTTCTTCATGATATGCCCATGCAAGAATCTTTTCTAATACATCTTCCTCTGCTAATGTTTCTGGGTTATCATTACGACGGAACCAACTTGGAATATTAAATAATCCTATTCTATTTGCTACATATGCTTCTGCTGCTACTCCTGCTATAGCTGCTGCATCACCAGGATGATGTCTAACAAACTGCCATTGACCATGTAAGAACCTTCTAGCAACATAACCTACTGCTCCCATAATAACCTGGGTAGTTGCACTTATAACACCATCTTGTTGGTACATTTCTATCACTCCATTCACAATATTAATTACATGTAGTCTTCTTCTATCTATTGTAGCAACTACATTTCCATTATATAGTACTTGTGTTATTTCTTCACCAGTTGTTTCATCTAATGTGTCATTAAAAGCTAAAAGATTACCATGAGAATAAATATTATCCATTAGTTCTCCTCTTTGTTCATCACTCATTTGTTCTATCATTCTTGCTGTTATTGCTGGTGTTGTTCCTGGTACTGTCCAAGTATCTGTTGTGGCAACAAGGTCATAATGCTGATATCTAACTCCATTTGCATTGACTTCTATTTGTGAATTTATTCCAACAAATCGTACTTGACCTCCACTAATATTTGCTGTTGTTGGAGCAGAATAATCAATAGTAGCAACAATTGGGTCAATAGTCTCTCCTCTATGGTCAATAATATTTATCCATGCCTCCATTGTTTGGTCATTCAAGTAAGGTTCTAAACCAATATCTCCATTTTGAACAAATGGTAAATTTAGTCTATCTTGCATAGATAATTGTTCAATATCTCTCGCTGTGTATGTTGTTCCTTCCCATTCTATTGACCAATTATTATCAGTAGCTCTATGTATTCTATCTGTCATCTCAATATCAGCTGGTCTTATTAGAGTCCTTCGTTGAAATACATTATTATGGATAATGAGTTGGTCATTATAAAACAAATCATACACATTAAACCACTCTCTTCCATGATATTGGATACGTAAGATATCAGGATGATTAGCAACTAATGCATTTCGTTCTTCTCTTGTCAAATCTGCTATGTCTTCTAAGGTATACTGAGTTCCAGCAATATCAATAACAGGAACTTGATTCCTAAGTGCAATCGTAGTTGATGCCGTATTTGTCATTGTAGTCTGTGGTACTGTTATATCTGTTCGAATCTCATCTGTTTCATCTGTAACAACTTGTGGCTGAACTTCTCTATGAGTTCTCACTAATGATTGTTCAGTGGTTGTGATAGTATTAGTTGCATTATCAGTATCATTATCAGTTATTGTAATCGAGGATGAATTAATATTTAATGTTTCAGTTCCATTCGTATCTGGTCTATTCCTAAAGAAATTTAATACATTCGAACCAAGTGTAGCAATAGCATTTCCTAACTGAGTTAATGCATGTGTTGTAGATAGAACAACCTGTGTTGCTGAGAATGTTGATATAGCTCCAGCCACGGGTATTTGAACAGTTGTTGTAGTTGGCAAAAATCTTTCCATAGTCATCTTATCAGCCTTCAAATCAACATTCACCAAAAACTTACCTTGAAAGCCACTACCTCCATCACCTGGATAACCACCACCTCCACCTCCACCTCCACCTCCTCCACCATTTCCTCCTGGCCCAGGGAAAGGTGTTGTTTGATATGTATTAATATTTACTGAGTTATTGGACATATTTAATGTTGAGAGTACCCCTGCAATCGATACTACTGAAGCTAGAATATTTAAAATCGTATTTGCAACTGATATACCTTGTTTAATACTATCAGTATATTCATTATACATGGCTTGAATTCTCATTTGCTCAGCTAGATTATCAACTGTCTGTTTCAATAAAGCATAATCATATTGCAATATGTCAGTAATTCCACCAACAACATTTAAGTCTCTTCTCATCGTCATGATATTATCAGCCCATATAATCTTTGATGAATAAATATTTAAATCTGTTGATATAGTTGAACAGTTTCTTGGATCTGGCTCTACTTCATAAAATTGTTCTTGTAAGATTATGTTAAATGGATTAACTTTTACATCAAATTCAAATAATTCTTTTTCCATGTATATTCGAATGCTCTTATGGTTAAATCCTTCAATGATTTTTATGGAATGTCTTTTTTCTCGCTGATAATTAAATGATTCTAGACAAGGATTTGATCCATAAGTGTGCATGACTCCAGAATTAATACAGTGTTCAGGATGACAATCCCATTTTAATTCTGTTATGTTTCCATTAATATTTAAATCTGCATAAACATATAATCCGTCTTCTTCTTTTAATCCGCTTGGTGCATCAACATACATTCTAGCTTGTTCATATTTATTTCCATCTTGTGTGAATGTACCTGAACTGCTAGGATCAAAAACTGCAGTTGTTCCTACGTTTAATATGGTTCCATCTTTCTTAACAACTCTCCAATTTGTAAGATAGTCTTTTAGTATGTGAGCATAATTATCATCATCTGTTAAATCTTCTTTTATTGTTCCTTTTATCCATTTCCCAATTAGTTCGTTCTTTTTAATTATTATTGCTGGAGCTCCGCTATTATTATTCATGTATGATATTTTTGCTGTAAACACATTTTGACAGTTATTTCCTGTCCAATTTTTTCCATCCCATATTAATTCCCAAGTGTGCCTAAATAAATAGTCCTTGAACCTAAATACCATATTCAATGATAAATCATAATCTTTATCTATATCCCATCTCATACAATAATAATTAGATTCTTCATATACTTTTGATGGTCTATATAAATATAATTGATCTGATTCTTTTAATGTAAAATATTTAGAGTCAGTAGAAGGAGTTGATATCTCATTATTCATAACCTTGTAGTCTACTACTTTTGCATTATATTCTTGTCTAAATATTTCTAATAGCTCATAATCAATATCAATATCTATCTTATTTCCATCAGGGTCTACTATGGCATCTTCTGCTAATGTACGAGCATAAGCAATAGGAACTGGGTCATTACCCGATAATTTGATCATAATATATTCAAATCCATTAAAGAGTTTTTCAGCGATTGGACATATTACATACAAAACTGCAAGAGCTCCGATAGAAACTGCTGCACCACCCAAGACGAAAGCTATTATTGTAATCCTCAACATATGTGGACAATTTTCCCAATATGTTCCTCTACCATCATTATCTTCACCTGTAAAGAATAAATATGTATCATTACCAAACTTCTTAACTCCATTCCATAAAGCTATAAATGGTCTTTTAATTAACTTCCAAGCGTTTCCCCAGAATACTTCCCATGATGTACATGCTACATTAACTTCTTTATATCCTTTCTTCTTCAACTCATCAACTGTTTTAGTAGTTGGTGTGATTTCCTTAAAACCCTCTAGCATTTCTTCAAAGTCAGGGTCTATTTCACCAACAAAATTTTCTATTTCACTATCATAGTTAGTTACTTTAAATACTATATTTTCTTCTTTTATCTCCCCTGTAAGTGCGTCTTTTACGTTTCGATACCCTTCAAACACAATACATTTAAAATGAGACCAGAGAAAATAATATATATTATATAATGTTTTCAGGGTTTGAATAAAGGCGTAATCGATTGTTTTATAGGTTAATTTAAAAGACATCTTAGCAAGATATAGAGTAGTCGAAATTATATTATACAATAAGCTTTTTATCCATCCAATTGTCTTTTTACTATATAACCAATACTTAGATACATTGATTGTGAGTTCTTCAGGGGCATTATTAACTGGAATCTTATTTGTTATCAAATTCTTTAATTCATCAGTAGTGGGAATTTCATAAACCATATCATCTTGGTTAACTAACTCATTTGGTGGCTCAGTTGGAGTAGGTGTAGGCGGTGTAGGCGTAGGTTCAGGTGTAGGCGTAGGTTCAGGTGTAGGAGTAGGTTCAGGTGTAGGAGTAGGTTCAGGTGTAGGAGTAGGTGTTGTTTCATCAATTTCTATTTTAACCTCATGTATTTCAGGTTCACCAGTTGTTTTATTAATTAAGCACATAGAAGTATTTCCACCTGTTAAGTTCAAGAGGGTCTCATAAGATATAGTTTGATCATTTAACGCATCTATCCATTTAGTAATATTAGCAGCTGTTGTATTTGTTTTATTAACAAAGTCTTTCATGTTAGTTATGTTAGTCTCATTGACATCATAGGTAGTTTCATTAGTAGTTTCATTAACCTTTTCATCAACATATTTAACAGGTTCTACCTCAGTAAAATTAACAGTATTATTTGCTATCCATTTAGATATATTTTCATTACTTGTACTTATATCTTGTATTATAGCGTCCATACTTTCTGGTTTCTTGTCCTCCGTTTCATAAGTTAAGGCTTGAGTAGTTTTATCTACATGTTCAACAATTATTTTTAAATCAGATAGTTTAGACCAATCGATACTAGGTGCAATTGCATTATTTACATCATCTATATTTTTAATCATTAAGTTCATTACATTTAGCATACCTTGATGATTCTGTGTAAGTGCTTCTATTAGTTTCTTGTGTGTACTAACATCATATGATTCTGTTATTATTTCTTTATCATTTACCTCACCTGTAAAATAGTTTAATGTAGCACCAGGTGCAATACCAGAATCTACGTCATCCTTCATTTTAGCTAGAAAGGTATGTAAATTAGTAGCACTATCTCGTAGTCTTTCATAGAGCTTATTGAAGCTTGCACAATATTGTATTTTTGGTGTCAGTGTACCGTCAGTATTCCATGTATAAATACCTTTCCCTGCCATAAGATTAAGCGCACCAAAGTTTTCGAATCCATTTTTTTCGAAATAATCACCAACTATTTTTTCATCTATTTCAGCTTTGTTGTAGATACAATTAAATTGCACCATTTCGCCAGGTTCAATAGTGTTTTCAATGTTTAGTCGTTTACCATCTTCTTCATCAATAGTGATTTCTATATCATTTGATTTGAGTTTATATGCTTCCTTGCTCTTTGCAGAATACAGTGCCAAAGACATTTTATCAGAAATTAAATTATGTTGTATAGTGTTCAGAGTCAACCAGGTAATTATAATACGGTAAGACTTAATATTGATATCCCATGGAAATGTCCATACGTGAAGTACTATGTTTCATCTATTAATACCAAAGCCAACATATTAATGACAACTGCGGAAGATTATTTAATATTTGAAACAGCTAATGATGAGGTACGAATTGATTTCGAGGAGATGTATACCTATTCATTTGGATATCTAGTCAAATTTCTAAATTCTCGTCAGACTACTATCACCTTCAAGAATATCAATAACAGAACCATATCATTAACATCTACTGAAAATATTACATTCAAGGAAGGAAGTCATAGAGCAAAATTGATTACTGGTTTGTTCAACTGCAAGGAATTTGATGTAAAAGCTAATGAAGAAAAAAATGTACCTGATCTACCTATACTTGATTTTGCCAATAAGTTGTATTTAGTTTCATTACAGGGGGTAGCAACTCATTCATCAATTGGAGACCAAGAATATACCCCAAGCATCCTAGCAAACATTGACACAATGATAATGGATCAAGAGGCAATGATAGTTAACTATGACATGACTAAGCCAATAAAAATAAAAGTTAATACGGATTCATTAAAATATTTGGAAATGAGATTAGTTGATTTCATGTTTCAACCAGTAATATTAAAATCTCCTCTCTTCATTACCTTAAAAATAAAACCAAGCCAAGAGGCTGATATATATGACATCCTTACTAAATGATAGCTCTGGGACAATGATATTGGATATAAGTCCTAATAATATATATCATTTCATTCACATTCCCAACAAAGTACTCATTACCTATAAATGCTGTTCCATCTCTTGTTGTTGCTCTCTTATAATTTTCTTCAAATATTGTTATTAATTCTTTTTCCACTTTTACTGAATCACTTACTGCTTCAATTATATATACTTCGCTGTCTTTTGGATATTGTCCCATTCTTGTTGCAATCTTATTTGTTCTACCAATTTTGTATACAGGTTGATTAGAATAAGAAAATTCCCTTTCACGAATCAAATATATGTATTCTACCATTTTAGGGTTAATAAATATTTAGCGTGATATTTTTTTATTTCTTATTTACACTTAAATGACATACCTCTTTGATATATCAGTTGACCTCTATTCGACTGCAAGAACGGAAGCAAGAAAAGAGTATAAGCAAAGGGTGAAAGACGTAAGAGACAAACGAAAGTTCAAGAAATATTTGAAAGAATTCATGACCAAGGCTAAGAAAGAAATATCATTTGACATAGATATAGGTGATGATGAAGATAAGAGACTTGCTTTCACTGAAACATTAAGACAATTACACAAAGAGAACAAGAAGAATATAGTAGTAAAAAGCGAATCATTAGGTGGTGAGGAATACAAATGGTTTACACTTTCCAAGGCACGAAGATTAGATTCAACAATAGGACATATATCAGGGACAATAGACTTGAATGATGACTGTTCAGACAATAATCCTTGGGTTGGCAATGTATTCATCCCTGCAAAATACCAGTTGCTCTTCATTAAAAATAGAAAGAGAGGCAAGCAAACATCATTCACTATTAATAAAGAAGATAATAAAGGTAAGTTGTATGAAGAAGAAGTTGAAGTCGACGAAGATTATCGCGATAATCCAGAAGGTGGATTCTTCCCTTATATTAATCTCTCTGATTTAGACTTATCACAGTACCAAATATTCAAGACAGTTGATAAGAAGAACTATAAAGACAATTGTTTGGTATATGCTTGCATTCAGTCTGGAGTATTCACTGATGAGGAAATTAATTATTTACGCTTTATGGTCAAGACTAGGTTAATCCCCAATAACTTGATATACGATATAGCCAAGCAGTTTAAATGCCATTTTGTTGTAAGAAGGATTGATGAGAAATATGATGAAAGAAGCCAACTACAAATAAAAATAGATACAAGAAAGAGACCATGGGCCAAAGAGTTTGACCGAATTGTTGACTTATTACTGTACAAGAACCATTACATGATATATAAACCCCTAAATGGTGTTAAACCTATGGCAATATTTCGCAAGCTATTTAAAGAAGGAAAGTTCAGGGAGATAAAGAACTGTGAAATGAATATCTTAGCAACGAATGAATACAACTCTCACTTAGCGGATTATACGGACCTTGAATATGATCCTGAATTGTGCTGTAAACTAATAGATTCATCAGAGACGAAAAAGGAGAGAGAGTGGAGTAGGATTTATTATTCTGATTTTGAAACTAATACCACTGTATCACCCCATATGCCTTATCTAAATATTACTGTGTACAGGACCAAAGAGTTAATTCATAAAATGATATTTGATGGGGAGAATATTGCTGACAGATTACTAAAGTCATTGGAGAACAATTCTCTCATTTACTTCCATAACCTTAAATATGATGCTTGTTTCTTTATAAATACTCCTGGATGGGATGTACAAATAACAGAGAGAAGTGGAACGATTCTGCAAATAGTCATGACAAAGTATAAACCTAACAAGAGATTAACTTTCCGCAATAGCTACTCTATCATCCCTGCTGCATTAGCTTCATTTGGTAAGATGTTTCAGTTACCAGTTCATAAAGAGGTAATGGCATATAAAATATATACTGAAAGGAACATAAATAGGAAAACTGTCTCTGCGCTTGAATTTCAACTACAGTATTACTTAGAGAACCAAGACAAGAAACCATTGACACAGATAAAACAAGACTGGAAGCAATTAATAGATAATGCAAAAGCTTGTGGTGCATATGTTGGAGGAGCTATTGATATTATGAAGTATGCCATCTATTATTGCAAACTGGATTGCATAGTATTGATGAAGGGAGTAGAGAAATTTAATAGAGATCTGGTAGAAGTATTTAAGCAGACGAAGACAAAGATGCTTGATGTCCATAACTTTATATCCATTAGCTCTATTGGCTACTATTATGCATATAAATTTGGTTGCTTTGATGGGTGTTATCAACTTAGTGGTAAACCACAAAACTTCATTCAGAGATGCGTTAGTGGAGGTAGAACAATGACAGCTAATAATGAAAAGCAATATATAGAGGAAAGGATACAAGATTTTGATGCAGTCAGTTTATATCCTAGTGCAATGAGTATTATGTCTGGTGTACCTAAAGGAGTGCCAGAAGTAATTCGCCTGGAGGCCTCAGGTACTAATCGTGCGGGCCCATCGGATATGTTTACGAAAGAATTATTAGATTTTGATCAGTTCTTCATTGAAATCAATATCAAGAAGATCAAGTGCAAGGCTGACAAACCATATAAATTTGGTCAAATATTTAGTAGGAATGATCAAGGGTCAAAAATATTTAACAACAACCCCATCAACAATTATTACATAGACAAGAGAGCTTTTATGGACTTGATGGAGTTTTATGATTTCGATTATGAGTTTATTAGAGGATATTACTTTGACAAAGGATTCAACAACAAGATTAATGTATTTATAGAGAAATTGTTCAATCTAAGAAGGAGATACCAAGATGCTAACAATCCATTGCAACAAACCATTAAACTACTTCTTAATTCTATTTACGGAAAATCTATCCTAAAGGCAACAACAACTGAAACTAAATGCATACCAAAAGATAAAGCCATTAAATATATATGGAAGAACTATAATTACATAACAGAGGTGATAGAGAACAAGTCAATTGATAATGTATATGTTAAGAAGGTTAAACCAATAAACAGTCATTTTAATTTACCTCATTTTGGTGCTAGTGTCTTGTCATGGAGCAAACATTTAATGAATAGGGTAATGAGTACAGCTGAGCAAAATGGAATAGACATCTACTATACTGATACAGATAGCGTACACGTTAGAGAAATAGATGTACCAAGGATAGCTGAGGTGTTCAAGAAAAAATATGGGAAGGAGTTGATTGGTAAGAAGATGACACAGTTTCATTGTGACTTTGATTCGTTTAATGGTGCTGTCGGTAGTGTTCATTCCAGGAAATTAATAGCATTAGGAAAGAAAAGTTACTTAGATATCCTAGTTGATGAAAAAGGTAATGAAGGCTATCACATTAGATTAAAAGGAATACCAAAACAAGTTATCCTGAACAAAGCAAAAAGAATGGGTATAACAATTGAGCAACTATATGAGAAACTTTATGATGGAGAGGAAATTACATTTAACCTCCTTGATGGTGCTAATTGCTTCAGAAAGAGTAGTTCTTATCAACAAGTAAATCTTCCTGTGTTTGAACGAAGAATCAAATTCTAAAAATCTTCATCTTATTTTTGGTTTGGGTTAACAGGTTAGATCTAACCCTATTTTTCTAACCTTTATTTTTTTAGTTAATTTTTTATCTTTCATTTACATAAACCTAATGATAGCGCAAACAAATACACAAGCTCAAGCCGACTTCAATGTTAATGAATATCTTGTTGACCTAATACCTAAACCAATATCTGATGTAAATGGGAAAGTTGATAAGTATTATGATATTCATGGAAACCCTATTAAGCCTCTTGTGGAAGTTAGTTGTGAGAAGGAATTAAACACAAAGAGAATGATTATGAGGGATTTGCTAACCAATAACTATAATCCTGATGCTTATGATGTTAAGTTTGAGCACAACAATAAATATATCAAAGACGTTTTCACTATGATTTCAAGTCTTCCAAAGATAATGCCAATATCACAGACAAAACCATTTGAACCAATATTTAATGAAATAGAAGTATTAAAGACAGATAGTGCAGAACTTAAGAAGTTTCTACGTAAAATGAATGTACAGTTTGTTGGTTATTATTGTGACCACAATGCTATGAATGAGAAGTGCGATAAAGTAGTGATGAGTACAAGTGAACTTTTGGAGAGTGAAGACTTTGAGAAATATAAAGAGTTTATTGAAAGATACGCTAACTGTATATATGATGTATTCTGTTATTACTGGTATGATATGGAAAACAATAATAATCATGAGAGCTTAAGAAGTAAGGTTAATGAATTTCATATTGATTACAATACCTTATTGAAGCTTAGATGCTGTATTACGAGGATTAATACTAAAATATTTAATATCAATTCAAGTTCCAATAAACGTTGCAGTAAGTGTGAGGCCAAACAGAGATTATATGAATATACTTTGCGTGAAGTTCAACGTATGAGAGCTGAACAGGAAGAAATCGATAGGCAGTTTGATGAGTCTGATTACGATTTAGCCAAGTTTATGCAGAACAATTATCCAAGCATTGATAGATTATTGTTAAAGGATGTTCAGCAGAGATATGCCAAAGAGTTTGGACAGAAATTAACATTTGCACAATTAACAGAAAAGATTGAACAGACAGGCAAATGGAAGATAACAAAGGTTCATAACATTATGTATGTGAGTAAATTGTAAAGGTTAGAAAAATAGGGTTAGAACTAACCTGTTAACCCAAGGACCAAAAATACTAAAAAAATCATCTTATATTTTTGTTTATCAGATGACTCTGAATGGTTAGAAAAATAGGGTTAGAACTAACCTGTTCACCCAAACCAAAAATAAGATGAAGGTTTTTTGTTTTCATGCTTCTTTCTTCTCAGCAGTAACCATTTCAGCAATTTTCTTCAATTCCTCTAACTCTTGCTTCTTTCTTTGTCTATATTCTTTTTGTTGTTGTCGTCTGGCTTCAAGTCTTTCTTCAGGGGTATTATATTTACTCTTCCTGCCTCTTTTCGGAGTATCCATTGACGTCAGATTCTCACTTGACTTCGATTTGGACAATTTCTTTATTACTTCTGTTTTCTTGAATTGGTTTAGATCTATTTTACTCGTCATTTTGATAAAAATAAAAAAACAAATAATAATTACATATTAACTGCATGCTTAAGACACAGATGATATTTGTTAACTAGTTCATTATATTCTTTGTTATATACTTGTTTGAAATCAGTACATACTTCTCCATTATCATTTACTATCTTAATGGAATCTATCTTACGTATTGGATTAGCTTTCCCTGCACAACAACCTACATCCTCATCAAGACTTATTTCTACCACCTCCGCCTTAATAATTGTTTTAATTATATTAGATAAGGCAGTAACAGGGACAATTATACAATTCTTTGATATTAAGTTGGATAATAATGCTTTGTCCTGGTCTAACAATATTTTTGCATACGTTTCAAGTATCACGTACTTAACATCCTTTGCTTCTTCTTCTTGATTCTCTTCTAATTCAACATTACGAGTGATAACAATTTCTTCTTTTCCATCATCCCTTTTGTTTATAATAATATTATTATTTATATTGCTTGTTGACTGAGCTGCTGCTTGAGGTTCTAATGAAACGTTCGCCTGCACACCATTCGTTTGAGTTCTCTTCTTTATCATTTCCTTTCGAAAAAAAGTTGATAATCAATCAGTAATGAATATTAGCTTGCTTAACATTAATTGGTTTAAAGTATCCAATCCTTCCTTTATTTCTTTCATCCGCTCTACCTTGTATTTCTCCTAATTTCTCTGGTTTCTTTAAGTATGGAGGAAGAATAGGAGCTTTGGGTGCTTTATCTTTCTTCAAATAATACCCTCCATCTGTAATACTAACAGGTGGTTCGTGTAATGGTCTTGTTTTATGTTGATTACTCTTTGGTGGTTTGACTGGTTTGTTTTCCATATACTTTGTTGGTGGTCTATTAATTCTTGGGTTAAACGTAACTGCGTAAGTATTGTCATTAGAAAATATGCCAAAGTGATTAAACTCTATTGTCTTCTCAGTCTTAGTTCCTTCATTAAACATTGTCCCCTCTGCTCCAACTGTTGTTGAATTGGGTTTTCCGTACTTATTCATTTCTTTTTCAAAAAAAAATTGGTCAGTCGAGATTCCGACTTACAGAACTAGCTCTTGATGGAGACCAATAAATAGTTCGGGTGTATTTAATTCATATTTCTTACGTAATTCCTCTATCATTGTTTTAGTCTTTTTGGATGCTAATTCTATCGAGTAATTGTAGTAACTGTATTCCCCATATTCTTGTTCCTTATTTGAACCATTAACAAAAAACTCATTCATTTTATAATTAATTTTCCTTCTTGAGTTAGTATTTAATACTATGTGTTCTATATCATATTCTTTAATCTTGTCCGGATATATCCTCCATACGTTCTTGTCCGCCTTAATTGATATGTAGATGACTTTTGCTAAATATTTATTTTTTGAAAGTTGAATTGGATATCGATCACAAAGGATAGCGAAATTACTTTCCTTAAAATCTTCTGGGTTATCAGCGAGAGAAATAACATTATTGATGTAATCATATACTTTATATTGGTCTTGCATTTTGTAGAGAAATAAAAAATAATAATAAAATTTTTTTAGTCTAATCCGTATTGTTGTTTGAAAGTATGGATGTAGAATGTTGTTTGCTTATTATTTATATCTCTTGTCGCAATGAATTTTCTACCACTTTTAGCTGTATTAATGTGCATAACTCTATAAACATCATCAGTTATTCGTTCATAGAATATATCTTCATCATAATAGTAATAATACTTATTTTCAGCAAAATATCTTCTTTCATTCCTTAAATCATAGTGAGTAATAACAATTGCTTCGTCTGGAATATTGTCTATAAATTCATATGAAACTCCGTGTCTTCCTGAAGCATTTCTGTTATTTTCACTTGCTGACACCCAACGTAAGTTCGATAAATGATAATCTGTTCTGTCACGTGAAATATGATCAATGAAAGGCAAGTCATTTGGGTTTGGTATGAACTGTTTGGCTATAATCCTATGCTTTTGATATGGCTTTCCACTTAAATTTACCTGAACATATCCATTACTTTTGTTAATACTTTCCTTCACGACATAATGATCTTTCTTTCTACGAATGGTGTAGGGGTACTGATTCAGTATTTCATATTCATTTTCAAAATCTTTGAGCGTAACAAAATCTATAACTTGTTCTTCTGTCATTTTGTATTTATGTATAGTGATAATAAAAAAAAATATAATTAAAATAGAAAGACGCAATTATTTTTGTTATTTATTCCCTTGAGGTCAGATCATAATTGCCAAGGCGTACTAAAGGTGGCATACCATTTGGCTGAACTAAGATAGATATAGATGAATCAAATAAGAGACAAATTAAAGGTGGTGTTTGAACATCTTTTGCATATGTATTGTCACCTGTTTCTTGTGTTACAATTATTTCAAAATTAATTGGTGATAAAGAGGTTAATCCCTGTTGATATGTATTATCAGTTTCAGTTGGGAGAGCAATAAAGAAACTTGTTCGGTCATCAGGATAATTTCCAATAGAGCGTGCGTATGGATGGTCATTGGTTAATGATGCAACAACTTCTTTATTAAATCCACTCTGTCCTCCATTCATGTTCATTGCGTTCTGACAATATTCAAGGAACTCTGGGTATTCAACAGTGGTACCGAAAGCTTTAGCAGGAATGTTTCCATACCCACCACAGTTTAATTGGAATAACTTAAATTGTGGATTCCTAAATACTGTGTGATGGGTATGTTTTTCTGGAAATAGACAAAATATGGAATCAACAAAGCGAGGGGTAATGGTGCAGGTGGATTTACAATTCGGATTCATTAATGGAGCAGTAGTAGTATAGACAGAAAGTGTTTGGGTTGGAAATGTTAGTGGATGGGTTGGGTCAGCATATCTTTGTACTAGACTGGAATAAATATTATCTTCTATACCAAAACAAGGAATAATAGATGAACACTCAGTAATCTCATATTTAGTGACTTGAAATGTCCTGTCTACAGCTTCAAGTGTTTTTCCAGTTCCTGGTTTTGTTGCATACATTTTAATAGGTTCTTTTAATGGTGTAAATTCATTTGTGATGCTTGGTAATGAGTATGTTGACAATACATTATGTTCATTCTGTAAAGACATTTCAGGACCCATAGGACAACATACCATACCTTCACATGAAAAGAATAATCGGAGTTCAATCTTGCCTGCGAATGCTGGAAGGTATTTAATATTGGATAATGGTAAGAACCTTCTTAAATCAATCTTTAGGTGAATTTTATATGTTTTGTCTTCCCATTTTTCTGCCCAATCAACAATAAATCCTGTTCTGCTGCCTGATTTACCATTCCAAGTAGTGTACAATTGTGGTGATTTTAGGACTAAAGTCCTAAACTCCCCCCAATTACGTTTCTCCGCTCTGACGAGCTACGAAACGACCCCCATGAACATCGCTCATTTAGAACCATCATCATAATTTCCGATGGTGCAATTTTTGGAATTCAATTATTTTTTATACTTTTATGACTTGTTATATGAAATAATAACAGGTATAAATAATTTTATATTTTATAAATTTTTATTCTTTTAAAAAATGAAGCTTATAGAAGCCACTTATGAACAATTATGTGAATTAATGGAATTAATGATTAATGATAAATTCCCTAGAGACCCACATGAACTATGGGAAAATAATGAAGAATTAATAATAGATATTCAAAACCAATTATATTTCGATAAAGGTTATGATGGTGATAAGGATAATTATGATGCAATATATTGGTATTTTAAAGGTAAAAACAATAAAGAAAAACCTAAAGAAGAACCCAAAAAAGAACATAAAAATGAACCACTTGCAAAGCACGCTGCGGGCACTCGCAGCCTCCGACAATCGGAGGAAGAGTCTGCAAAGCAGCCTAAACCAATAAAAACAGAAAATAAAACACAATCTGAGATTGTAAATAGAATTATGGATAAATTAGAAAATTCTCCCACATATTGGTATATTGATTTTGAAAGATTGGATAATGATGGTAGAAAATTAATGTTGCCAAAATTAAAGGATTTCTTTAAAAAATATATTGACACTTTACCGATTGTTGCTAAATACAAGATAGCTTTTAAAGTTGATGGTCAGTGGCATTCAAAACAATTGACTCCAGAAGTATATAAACAATTAATGAATAATCTTACCGAAAATCACTTTATATTTGATATTGAGAATGTTGTGCCAGAATATTTTTATGAAGAAGGTGCAGAAAAGATACCAGAATGGAGTTTATTTAGTGCTGTCAGATTTAATGAATTTAAAGACTTTAAAGCTAATAAGGACGTTGGAGGTAGTTTCTTTCAATATTTAGTAAATAAGAATTGTCCCTTAAATGTTATAAAATATCTTAAAAAATTACAAATATTCACATCTCTAGTAAACAAAAAAGGTAAACAAAGAAAAGAATTAGATGATTGCTGTTTTATTTATGCTTTACAACAAACTGGATGTTATGATGATGCTACACTAAATAAAATGCGATTAAGAATTAACACACGATATCTCTCACAAAAATCACTAAATGAATTATGTATGGAGTTCAAACTGCATATTAAATTATCATTCATAGATGAAGATGCAAATGGCAAAAATAAGAAACGCTCTGTTAGGTCTCAAAAAAATAGCAAAGATAAATATTATTTAGGTATTGAAAATGCTGAGCCAAATAGAACACATACAATGAATGTATTCAATAAACATTATTTCATTGAAGAGAAAACACCTTTTAGTACATATTATATTAACCACTTAGCTGATTGTGAAGAAGACAAATATAATAAAGAATATAAGCAAGACCACTGGATTAAAGCTCGATATTTTATTAACTCTTCTGACTTAGTACGTATTTTAATGAAGAACAATTATTTTTCACCCATAACATTTGGACAATATAAGATTTTAAACACAATATTCTATAAAGATGTAGACAGTAATATTGACCTTATTGACCTTGATTATAATGATGAACAATGCACAAAATTAATAGAACAACCTAAGAAAAAGATTAATAAAAAAGATGGAGAAAAAAGTTATTGGTATGCAGATTTTGAAGCAGATGTTAGTTCAAGTATTCAAGGACAAAGTCCCGGGATGCATTGCATCCACAAGCCTTATATGTGTGTCGTACATAGTGCAAATGGAAATCACAAAAAATGTTTTAAAGGTGAAGATTGTAATAAACAATTATTAGATTATCTAGATGATGAATCAGTTGTGTATTTCCATAATTTAGCATATGATATTAGAATGCTTGCAAACTTTGGCTTATGTAAATCTATCATAAAAGGTTCAAAAACTATGATGGCAGATATAAAATATAATAATAAAACGATTCATCTTAGAGATTCATTACCAATATTATCATGCAAATTATCACAATTACCATCTATGTTTAATATTCCTAATATCCAAAAAGAGATATTTCCATATAAATATTATACACTAGAAAGACTAAAAACTAAAGATCTCTTCCCGAAAAAAAAAAGGTATCCTTGGGTGGGAATTTCTAAAAAATTTGGGAAATGAACTTTTTGAAAAGAAAAAAAATTGAAAGGTAATTTCTTAAAATATACCTGAGAAAGGCAATCGCAAAGGAAAAAAAATTAATTTTTTTGAAAATTTTTATAAAGGAATACTTTTCTATTAATATACCTGAGAAATACGTAATTTTTTCATGAATGAAAAAATTAAAAAAAAAAAAAATAATTATAGTGAATCGAACTGTAGCTTTTATTTTTTAATATGACAAAGAATGAACAATTAAGCTATCAAAAATTGAATTATAGAAAAAAATAGTTATATAAAAAGTTAAAGTTCTAAATTGTTCATTTTAAAATACAACTCAAAAACATTACTTTATTAGTAACAAAGTGCTTTTTAATGAAATATTGTATTATACAAGTTATTTTACGAAATTATAAAAAATAGAGGGAAAAGAAAATGCAAAAATATAAAAGGTTTTATATATAATATTTTTTTTACTTCTATAAAAGCTTATTTCGTTAATAGAATAAATATTTATTTCAGAATGAGCAAAATATAATAAATAATTCAGATCAATTCTTGACGTTGCTTTGAGTATGGTGAATACTCTTGATTGTAAAAGTAATAAAGAAGGATTTTTTATAACTAAAATAATTTTAGTGTTGATTTAGCAGAAAAATTATTAAGTCTTGCTTTAGTTACTTGAATTTTCCTTTTTTTTGTTTAAAACCTGGATTTCTAGGACAATTTTATAAATCAAAAAGTTTAACTTTTTCTAAACTTCCCAATTTCCCCATTTCCCCATTCCAGGGAATGGGGAAGTATTGAAATTTGTATGAAAAAGTTAAACTTTTTGACGTGGGAAATATTTGGGGAAATGGGGAAGTTATGAAAAAGTTTATTTTTTTGTATTATAAAATGGTTTGAGAAAATGGGAATTTAAGAAAAAGTTGTGGTTTAATATGAAAAAATTAAATAAAAACAAAAAAAATGCATTGAATATTTTCAATTATTTTTTAAAAAAAAGGAATAAATTTCAAAGATTAATTGGTCAAATATTTTTTTTTATTTATTTCCTATTTTTTATAATTCCATTCAATTTGATCTCTTCCCGGGAATATTTTTTGGAGTTTAGGACGGGAATTTCCCCTCTCAATTTTTCGGGAAGAGATCTTTACTAAAAACAAATATCGGCACAATAAGTGAAGCAGGCTTAAATGAAGATAAACAGTGGACAGATGAAGATTACACTTTATTTAACTCTAATATTGATAAGATAGACGGATGCCGCTTAAGTGATAACACTTTTGATATGTACAAAT
This sequence comes from Tritrichomonas musculus, assembly GCA_039105265.1. NCBI lineage: Eukaryota > Parabasalia > Tritrichomonadida > Tritrichomonadidae > Tritrichomonas > Tritrichomonas musculus. The sequence continues at coordinate 368,686 of JAPFFF010000060.1, read as the reverse complement.
ATGCTGAATTTTATTGCCAACAAGATGTTAATATTTTGAGAATTGGATTTGAAAAATTGCGTGAAGGATTTAAAGAAAATTTTAATATTAACCTTTATAAATTTATTAGTATATCATCTCTTGCAAATGAAGTGTTTAACCAAAAAGTATATTATCCTAATGGAAATCTTTATAAATTAGGTGGACATGTTAGGCATTTCTGTTCAAAAGCAATATATGGTGGTAGATGCATGACTGCTTACAATAAAAAATGGCACACAAAAAAGAATCTCTGTGATTTTGATGCAGTTAGTTTATATCCATCTGCAATGAAAAGATTGTATACTGTTGAAGGAAAACCTAAAGTGATTCAACCAGAACAATTAAACCTAGAATTTCTATCTAAACAATCTGCATATATTGTAGAAATTGAGATAACAAAAATAAATAAACATTATCCATTTCCATTAATTGTTCAAAAGATAAATGGGTTAAATAAAAACAACGACTATCTACCCGGAGGACAAACCATTAAAATGATTGTTGATAATATCACATTAGAGGATTACATAGAGTTTCAAAAGATAGAGTTTAACATTTTACGTGGATACTATTGGGATGGTAAAAAAGATTATAGAATAAGAGAATGTATCAGTGATATCTTCAATAAAAGACTTGAATATAAAAAGCAAAATAATCCATTACAAAATCTCTATAAACTTATTATGAATTCATGTTATGGTAAAACAATTGAAAAACCAGTTGAGAAAGATTATAAATATTTACGTGAAGGAGATGAATTAGATAAATTTTGGCAGAAGAATTATAATAAAATAGTTGAAGATATTCAATTGAACAACTCTAACATTCACGCAGTTAAGACTCTAAAACAAATAGATAAACATTTTAATTTTTCATTGTTAGGTATTCAAGTTTTGTCTATGTCTAAGAGAATTATGAATGAAGTAATGTGTTTAGCTTTTGATATAGGATACCACATTTATTACCAAGATACAGATAGCATGCATATAGAATCCGCTGATTTACCAAAATTAGAGAAAGCATTTAGAGATAAATATAATAGAGAACTCATAGGTAAAAATCTTGGCCAATTCCACTCAGATTTCCCAGAGATAAATGGCCACAAAGAAATGCCTCAAGCAATTGAATCATTCTTTTTGATGAAAAAGATGTATATTGATAAACTACAAGATTCCACAGGTGATATAGCATATATGATTCGTGGCAAAGGACTTACACAAAATTCTATTAAATACAAATATAATGAAGATTTTAATGGAGATGTTATGAAATTATATGAAACATTATATAATGGAAACTCTATAACATTTGATTTAGCAAAAGGTCAACCATGTTTCGATATGAACAAAAATATGACAGTATCCACTAGAAAAAAATTCGAAAGATGTATAAAAACTGATTATGAAAGTGGCTGTATTGATGAATATTTCAAGCATCTAATTTAAAACGTGGTATTGATTGAATATTATTTTTTTCATCAACAACTCTATATAATCCATTAGCAAACCCAATAACTTTATATTTACCTGGTTGCACATTTGTCCTTCTTTTCATCATTCCATCCTTTTCATTATACAGTTTAACACTCATACCTTTATTCAAATAAAATCCATCACTCATCATAATATTATAGTTCTCTTTACATATATTCATAACAATATATGATTCAAGTTCTTTATCATCATTTACTTGTTTTGGACTAACGCTTTTGCCAGCATATTTAGATAATGTTTTATGTGGTGCATTATTATATTGTCTCACTAATTCATTCATAATAGATGGTGTAATAATTCCTACTCTCATGTTATATGCCATATCTCTTAATGTTCTAATAACTCTATCAATCAACCCTAATGAACTATGCATAGGGTCAGTTTTTGTTTGTTTCTGCTCACGTTTCATAAAATCTGGATAATTACCCATTTTCATTCTTGGTGCAGTTCTCCAATGAATACCATGAGAATTATAATAATTTTGTGCCTTTCTCGAGTTAAACGAACCTTCTCCATCAAATGTTAAATGCTTAATGATGACACCTGATTTTATTATTTTATCGAGTGTCATTAAATAGTTATCAGCTGATTTTTCATATTTAGCAAAGCGTTGTCTTTTCGCATCTATGTTTTCTCCATTGTCAAATAAAATTTGGTTCACTAATTCAACATATAAATATCTTGTGTTAACGTTTATCATAACAAGATAACACAGTTTATCTACAAACATCAAATCAATAATATATGAATATCTCGATGATACTTTATGCAATTGATACTTTTTATTTGATTTTAATGGGAAATATGATGTATGTTCATATATATTAACCTTCTTACCAGGAAATATTCTTTGTAATGCTCTTATTTTGTTCTCTGATTTAAATCCAATATAATTTTGCTCTTCTGGAATAGTATAGGTAGTATGCGTTGTTGGCTGATAATAAAATTTGTTAACATATCTATCATACCATTCATCTAATGATAATGATGTTGGCCCCCAATTTTGACTAACTCTAGCGAATTCATCTTTATTTAATAATCTTTCATGATTAAATACTACAAAATCATTTAGTTTGTCAGTGAATGTGTCCCTTAATATGTGTCTTTGAGGTGTCTCAGATTCTTGTCTTTTATTCCATTCTCCAACAAATATATCATATAATCTTCTAAAATCATCTTCGGTTATTGGAAGTTTATTATTTTCTGATAACAATGAACGTGCTTGACTTATAGTATATTTTTGTTTGTTATTCAGTTTTTCGAATAATCTATTTTTACACTTTTGATATGTATTCATATAGTTTTTATGCCTCTGATATGCTATACTATCAAGTAATTTTTCATGAATTTCTTTGTAGTTAATTGATATAAAATTCCTTATTTGTATATTATCATTCTCTGTAAATATTTTGTCATAATAATATGTAATATTTCTATAATCCCAAGTATCATGTTTATAATGAAAATCTTCAGTTAATGCGTCATGTATTTCTTTACATATCCATTTTCTAACTGTATTGTAAATAAAGATAAAATCATTATTTCCTTCAATATTTGCTATATCATCTTTGTATCTCTGTTCATTTATTATAGCATTTATTATTTTATCCGTGTTATTATAAAGTAAATTACTAGTATTCATTTTTTATTTAGTATTAAATGAACCAGCAAGATTGCCTCACACTACCACCTCTTAAACAATGGCACGAAAGAAAAACATTTGCATCATCAACACTTAAACAAATCAAATCACGTCTTCAATATTATCGAAAAATATTAAAGGAACCTATGCCAACTGACCCAAAAAAAATAGCAAAACGTAATAAGATTCAACGCAAATATGAATATAATATGAAGGTCAGAAATTTGTTAAATAGAGCTATTAACAATTTGTATACATTATGAATAAACCTTTATTTTTTTATAAAATGTCTAATACTTTACGTCAAGCAAGAATATTATCAAGTGAGAATGATGCAAGTGTTAAACAAGAACAAAACACTAATATCGAAATTAAAGTGACGCCCAATAAGAGTGCACCGCAAAATGTTGCATATCCTCAGATTCCTAATAATGTAAATTTTACTATGCCTCCCCCAACTATGCCTCCCCCAACTATGCCTCCCCCAACTATGCCTCCCCCAACTATGCCTACACAGACTATGCCTACACAGACGACGACACAATATGCTTCTCAATACACTCCTCCAATAAACAGTCATATCCCCATGACAAAAGATTGCGGTTTAGCAGACTTAGGCATTGAATTAGATTCTTTAGAACAAAAAAATAGATTTTTAGAAATGTTAGTTGAAATGTATGCTGATAACCCTTTAAGGATTAACTCTTATGTTGTGTGCAAATCAACTCTATTAATGAATATGATAAAGTTGTTAACTGGATGTGATAAAGTTGATTTTGTTTTAGAAGATGATGAACCTGGATGTTGTGCAGTTAGTGTTTCAAAATTTATCAAAATCGATAAAATATTAATAACAAAAGATGGTAAATCAGAGGAATTAAAATATGCTTATAATAATGTTTATACAGAGTTTATAAAGTATGGCATATCGCTAAAATTAGCGACATGACTGCAACAAAGTTGCCGGGATTTCTCTCAAGATAGCTATTTAAGCTTTGAATAACGCTAATATATGTTCATTTATTTTTGCACTCACTTTTCCTACAATACTTTGTTGAATCTTTAATGTTAATGCATAATCTTCATCCAATATTCTTCCATCATATAGAATAACATCACCTATTGCATATAAATTAGCATCATCAACATAAAATAAATAGTCTCCATGTGTAGCGAATGTAATGTTATTTTTTTCTTTATCAATACTAGTGATTACACCAATATACTCTTTCCATGAACCATTTATTTTAACACTACTAATGCAATCAACTGAATCTGTTGCTGTAGAACTCACAAATGAACCATTAACATTTTTATACACATGACCAGACATAAATACAGGTTTCCCAAGTGCGTAATCTTCAATATTTTCACCAGCTTCAATTGGAGCATAATGAGTAATCGTATTTGAACCATTTGATGTTATTTTGCCAGAAACATATAAATTTGAATCAATTGTTGTATTTCTTGCAGTACCAAACATGCTAAATGATTGAAATCTATGACCATCAACATATATAAATACTTCACCAGTATCAGCAGTTTTTGAAGACCTATACATAAAGACAGTATTATAAGTATCATTATATCCAAATCTAAATAAAGTAAGTGTATTAGAATCAATAGAACTAAAGAAACTTGCAATATTACTTTCGGTAGTATTAATCGTTAATGAGCCATCATCATTTTTAGCTAAATATTTAGTATCACATTCTGATTCAGTTAAATATTTATCATTATTTTTATATAAATCAGTACTAATTTCAACTTTATCTTTATTAACTGTTATTATTTTTGAACTATTTAAGTATAAAGATAATTTTGGAATATTATTAACTAATTCATATAATATTTCACTTTTATTTGCTAAATCTAATCCAAAATTAATAAGTGCTTGTTTTGCTGAACTTGTTGAATAAATATCAAATATACTTAAATCTGAACCTTTTATCATAACTCGACCATCAACCACTAATTGGTCTTTTATTGTAGTTTTATATTTTTGAGATTTATATGTGCAATTTATCATATCAACATCTTTATATTTTATCATAAATTCCTCTGTATAAGGTGAATATCTTAATGAAACATAACTATTTTCATTACATAATCTAATATCTGGATAATATGGATTATTCACTATTAATGATGGAGAATTATTTGTAAACGTAGTAGCTATTGTTAATGAACCATCATCATTTTTTGCTACATATTTAGTCAAATCAACAGGTTCAGGTATATCAGATTTTAATGCATAATTATCTTTTACGAAGTTCATATTTGGAATACAATATTTGTCATAAACTTCAGGTTCGTATAAATAACTTACTGATTCTAAATCCAAAACATAATTACTATTATATCTGAATGTTCCACCGTAATAGAAAAAGTATATAGAAAAAGTATTTTCGGCTTTTTTGTAATAATAATATTCCGTGTCTTCACTATCATACAAGTATTCTCCTGAAATATCTTCATTATTACAAGAGCCTTTCACAAAAAGTGATGATTTCTTTAATATGTTACATAAATCTCTATCCAAATTTGTGATATAAGTTCTTTTATCCTCATCATTTGTTGTTCCGTTTGCGAATTTTGTAGCTATTGACAATTCTTGTGTTATTTTTTCGGTTGATAATATGTCCTGTTTCTTCAAATAAGACTGTAAGTCCTGTTTCTTCGAATACTCATCAAGATTCTCAAGTGTCGCATAATTTGATAAATCAATAGTAGGGATTTCACTTAAAATATTTTTCTTATGATTCTCAATTAATTTTTTTGTCGCAGCTGCTGATAATAATTGATTATTCGTTAATGATTCCCCTAATGCTAACATATTTGACTTCGGTTTAGGGATATATTTATAAGAAACATTTGATGGCTTATTTTTAGAAAATACCATTAAATATGGATATTCATATATTAAATTACAAGCAATTTGCCCTCCGGCAAAGTTGGCTCCGCCAACTACAGAATTTACCGCAACAATATTTCCATCAGAATCTACATCATAATTGTTAATACTAATCACTTCTCCATCTGAATCAACTATAAATGATACATCTATTTTAGATTCACTTTTTAACTCAAATAGATAGTATTTATAGCAATTATTATCTGAACCAATTATTGTTGTCTCTGATGCAAAATCTAGTTGTTTCTCAATAACGCCAGGTGATAAAACGTCGACGTCATGTATTATTTCATCAACATATTCTATTTCTTTCACAGTTGATTTAGCAAAAGAGAGTCTACTTAATGATTCAATTCCTGCAGCACCTATTCGCATTAATCCTGGACCGAATCCTATTAACATAGTACCAATATCAACAATACCTTGTAAAATATCAAACCAGTTAACTTTATTTGACATACTTTCTATTTGTGATTCTAATTGTTTACAATAATTTTGTAATTGAGATATATCATTTAGGGCAACATCAACTGTATTCCCTAAAGAATTTAACACAAACATATGACTCTCAATGTTTTCCCCAATTACCACACCAGATGTTTGAATATTATAGTTTGTAAAAAGAGTCGTGCATGATTCAGGTTTAGGAACAACATTATAATAACCACATCCATTGAGATATTCAAATGTATTGCTACCATAATATTCTACATCAGTGATTTTAAATATAAGATTTGGATTAGTGGACATAAATAATTTAATCCCTTTATTGTTAATCAATTTTTTAGCTTGCTCTTCAGCAAGATTAGATGCTAAAAGCATCTCTGTATGATGATATCCAATATATTCAAAATAATTATTGGTATTTACTTTATAATGGGGTGAATCAATTGTTGCATCTACATTAACTTTTATTTCGTATATTTTCCCGTTTAGCGTTAATGTTGCAATATAATCACCTCCAACCCATTGTCCTCCACTATCGAACTCACAAACGATATCTATCCACCATTCTTTATCATTTTCACCTGCATAATCTAGTTTTCCTTTGTTTATTTTCAATAATCCTTCATTAATGAGAAATGTTAATGCGTTCTGGTCTGAATGGAATTTAACAAGATGTGATAAAGTAAATTTATTAGCATCATTTTTGGCTATTGTTATTCTAGCTTCATTATCGCTATCTTGTATTAACTTTAATGATTCCGGAATATGCACACAATAATTGTTTCCAATCCATGTATCTCCTTTCTTTGTAAGCTTAAATGTTGTGCCAAATACTTCATCATTGAATTCAAATGTTTGTCCATCAATAAGTGTGTTAAATTCTTCTGTTCCTTCATCATAGCCCCAATAAGCAATATAATAATTGTCATCTTGTGATATTGACTTTATTTCATAGAAATCTGGTAATGGAGACCTAAATAATTTAAAACAATTATCTGCATCTATAGTATTACATTTAAAGTTTATTATTTTGTTGTCTTTTTTATTGATAGTCTGTTTAATTGGAGCAATAAATGTTATTCTTATGAATCCTTTTGTGAACAAGTCAAATGGATCGCTTAAAATATCTTTACTCATATATAATCTCGCATAATCATCATTTTCAATATAAGATACAACATATTGTCCATCAGAATAGTCTATGCGAGGATTAGTAAATTTATTATTTGCAAATGATATTTGTCCTTGGACAAAGTTGGCTTCGCCAATTATTCCTGAACCAAGTGATGTAGTAATTGCGAATGCATTTCCTGAATATGTTTCTGGTAAATCATAAGCGATTTCCAATATATTACAATCATTTGTTTCTTTTTTAGATAATGTTTTAACATCTATTATGAATTCATCAAAGCCATCTACATATTCTAAATCACAATGTGCATCAGGTTTATTTTCTAATGTTGTTATTCTATTATCGTGATTGACAAGAGTTTGCTCTTGTTCACTCAGAGCTTGCGTATGATTGTCCAATATTTGTGCTGTTTGTGATAATACATCAATGATATTATTATTTTTAACTATTAGATTGCCGTCTATTATAGCATCTTGTTTAACATGAATATTATCAAATTCTCCATTTCCACCTGCATTGTATCCACTAATAAATGCTTTATCAAATGCATTTTGTTTTGTTATGATTGCAGTCATTTATTAAGCATTAAGTGTAAAAAAATATTATTTAATACTCCTTTCAGTCTTAAAGATTTTGTAAACAAAATCAATACTCCAACAGTAAAAATAATGTAAAATTATCTGGTTTTATCTCATTACCATTAGCATCTGTGAACCATACACGAAAATCTCTTTTTGTGCCAATATATTCATACTTGCGATTGTTATTTGGCGGCATAACATTTGCATAGAAAACAAGTGAATCTTCATAATTATCTCTTTGAATAAATGATGCATGTATTTCAGTTTCACCATCCAAGTATCCATTACAGGTGGCTCGACAATATTGGAAAGATATATAGCGTTTATTTAGCGAATTTGAAAATTCGGATGGTAATTTATTGTTGTACTCTTTTGTTATAAAATATGTTTTGGTCTTTTTATTTGAGTCCATTTGTAAAAAAATAAATAATTTATAAAAGGTCATACAATTTCTTGAATTTGTTATAATATATTCGTACAAATTTATTTTCTATACTTTTCACATTAACACATTTACATCCATCTTTATCATCGACAATTTTTAATTTTCTATATTGAATCCCATTATAAAAATAAAACACATTATCATGATAATAATAATTTTCAAATTTATGAGCACCATAAGTATCAACAACAATAGCATCATCAGGGATATCATCAACATATTCATAAATATTACCTAAATGTGATGTCTTATTAATTTGGTTTTCGGTTCTCGATACCCATCGCAAATTTTCTAAATGATAATCATCACGGCGTTTGTTTTTATGGTCTACCTCAACTTTATTATCAGGGTCATCATTTGGAATGAATTGTTTTGCAATCAATCTATGCTTTAACTTGTTATCTCCATTTAAGGCAACTGATGGATACCCATAATGGTTCTTAAATTCCTTGACTTCATAATGATTCCTTTTCTTTCTAATTGTAAAAGGATATTGTGATAATATTTCATAATCATTTTCGAAATCTTTAAGTGGTACAAATTCAATTGTTGCCATTTGTATAAAGGATAAAAAAATATTTAGAATAATGAATTTAACATTTTACTCATAACCTTTTGGTACTGAATTAGGATAGTATTCAACACCATTAACACTCCATGTAAAATATGTGTCGGAACATATCCATGCTTCTGGTGATGGTGGATGCATATTTGGGTATTCTGGATCGGGAATAAAATATGTGTCATCTTCTCCACGATACATTGGCTGACCTCTAAATGTAACAGTTATTGAAGTGCTACCTGTGTCTAATCCATCGAATACATATCCTGCATTACTTCTTTCGAGTTGAAAATTGATACCAAATGATGTTCCGTCAGAACGACAATTTAAATAACGTTTACCAGTTGTTGGGTCGTTTAATGGCTGTGTAAAACTATCTTCAAATTCTTGGGTTGCCTCTAACGCTCCATCTAACTCGTTTGCAATCAATTGATGTTGATAGAACCTGGCTGCACAAGTATTAGCAAATTCGGTATCTGGATATGTTCTTTTATTAACAACTAATTGCACATTTTGATACATAATATTATCAAAACATGTTATATCTGCAGGGCTCTTAGGGAACATCATTGTGATATTTGTTGCATTACGTAATGGAATACTTTTACTGATTTCTAATCCATTTACCTTTGCTGTTCCTTCAAATATTTCTCTTGTGAGTTCTTGTGATGGAATCAATAATGGTGTTTGCAATTCACGAACCAATCCATTGTAAACATCTTGTTTTAATCCAAATCCTGCTAAATTTGAGCGACCTAATTGAATAGTTCCACCAAGAACATCTAGTGTAATCTTTTCTGTTTTCAGGTTGATGCTATCAGATTTTGTTGTTGCTAATAATGCACCTTTTAATTCACTTTTAATAATTTTGACAGTATCTCCTGGATCCAATGGTTTATCAGGATTAGCTGCTGCGATTAATTCTGCAAATTCTCTTTTATTAACATCATCACGTGAAACATTATATTTAGTAAATTCTTCATCTGTGTATCCAAAATCAATTGTTGGATGCTCTAGTACATCATCATCATATACATTTACGCCTTTATATCTTTGATACTCTATATGAAGCTTTTGTGAAGGAGTTGGATTTGATGAATAATGAGAGACAATCACTGATGGTCTTCCAATTTGTGTGAATTTACGTGATATAGGTATAACAGCAGGCATTTCTTCATCTATTTCTTTATCTTCTAAAAATTGAAGTGTTTCTTTAACTACATTTGGATTCACTTGTGCCCATACAAGTGCGCGTAAACTTGTTTTTACTTCTTCTTCTATTTCTCCACAGATTGCATTAGGATATAATTGCCATGCTTGAAGTGCTAATTGGTCTACAAATGGTATAGTCAATTCGATGGTAAATTTATGTGGTTGTCCATCTGCAATATCTTTTAAGTCTACATAACAGCCACAAATTGATGGAGAGAATTGTGAAACATTTTCCCATGTGGAATGTGAATATTTTGATGTTGCTTTTGCATCTCTTGGCTTAATAGAATTATATGCAAATGATTCACGTTGTAATTCATCTTGACGATATGCACCTAAGAGTTTATCATTAATCCAAAATCTACAATCTTCATAGAATTCTACAGCATTTTTGAATCCAACGAATATTTTCATAAGTCCATGTGTGTCAACAGATACGTCAATTGGTTTTGATAATTTTATGATAAAATCTAAAAGAATAGTCGTGAATGACTTCTCAATTTGTGTAATTGTGTGCTCAGAATGTGTTAATTTTATACGTGTTTTTGTACCTACAGGTAATGGTGCATCCTTATCTTTGAATTCCTCCATGACAAACGAAAATGTGTTATCTCCACCATTTCTTTGTATAAGATTACGTAATTTTGATTGAAAGAATGATAAAACATCACCCTCATCATTTCCTAAATTCTTTGTTTGTGCGTTGTAATAAGTCATTTGTTTAAATATAAAAATAATGTTTATCATAATTTACATTTTATTTGCGACAGTAAAGTAAACTAAACTTTGTTTATGTTTACTGGAATTGAAATGGCATTTGGAAGTTGGTTTAAAAATTTGATTAGCGGTGCAAAAAATATTATTGGAAAAGCATTACCAGTACTTAAAAAAGGAGCAGAAATTGTATCAAAAGTAGCTCCAGTTATTGGAGGTGCGATTGGTGGGACAGCAGGAAATGTTATCAATAAAATAGGCAACTACGCAGGGAAATTTGCGGGCAATAAGTCGTTAGGTGTTAATGGGGCGGGTATCAGACAAACTAACAATACACCTGTAAATGCCCAGTATTTTAATCCAGGAAGATTTGATATACCATTATTGAAGTAATTTAAATTTATTTCAAATGTAAATGAACGATGTGAAAATAATTGAACCTATCTCAAAGTATACTAAAGAGTTTGATACAGTTGATGAATTTAATTTGTATTATAACAAGCATAAAAATGATATGGATTCACTTACAACGCATAAATTAAACAAAATGTATTACATAAAAGGATATCACATAACGAAAATAAAAAATGTTTTAATGTTAAAGAAGATTAAAGAAGAGAATTCAATTATAGAGCAAAAAAATAATTTTATTAGTGAGATATCTGAATTGAAACAAGAGATAAAACAGATAAAAGAAACAATAAATAATATTATTCATTTTATTAATCCTCATACACAAGACAACATAGTGTTGCCCCCTTCTGATACCTGAACGATTAAGCATGAATGTGAATCAGGATAAATATTTTTTTCTTCTGCTAATTGTCTATATAAATTATAAAATTCTTCAAAATCTAAATTACTAGCTGATTGTGAATATATATAATGCAACTGTTGACGATTAAAACATGGAAATACAAACAAAGTTGTTATCTCATTTTTGATATGTGGCTTAATTCCTTTCCATCCTTGGATTAACAAGAAGTATGTGATATTTGTGTGCCTACATCTACGAAGTTGTTGACTAAAATATGATTCTTCTGATGAAAATAGTTTGCTATTAGAGATATCATCAAAAAGTACTAATGTGTGAAGATACTCTTTAGCAAAACCGGCTTTGCCGCTTTGGGCCCCATCAGGGCCTAAGTCTTGTATATGTAAAACATTAAACATATCATTTTTTTGTCCATCATCTAATCTTTCTTCTAAGTGTTCTCTTTTGACAAGATAATAGAGATTTTTTGCAGCTATCAATTCTGTCATAAAATCAACTGCATTTTTCTCAGAGATTGTAATATATGGCATTTTAATTAGATGTTTCAATGTTTGCCAGCTCCTATCGTTTTCATCTCCATTCTTCGTGATATAGACTAATAAATGGTGTGTTTTTATTAATCCTATTTTGATTATCTCTTGTAGAGCAATAACTGTTTTACCAGAATTTTGTTTGCCTACGATAACATTTACAGAATTATATTTAACGTGAATATCTTCGTGAATAGGTTCTATTAATGCACCTGATAAATTATCTTTATTTTGTTTTAGTGTATCAGATACTAAATAATTGACGTCTTTTAGGCTATTCATTTACATGTTAATAGATTATATTATGTGTAAAAAAAGACTCATATTATGTTTAGTTTAAAAATGCCTCATCATCGTCTGCGTCCCATTCACCATTCTGTTCTCGATTATATTCTTGTGTGATACCATCGTGCCATTCACCTCCTTCTTCATCATTTTGATGGTCGTACTGCATGCCCTGTTGTTCTCGTCCAGTATATTGGTCGTGTATCAAATTTTCCCTTTCACGTACATTGACTTCTTGAGCTGATTCTACCATAGCGTGTCCGAAATCATTATAAATCTTATTTCTGAGTTGTGCTCTTTGTTCAGCAGTCCAATGATTTCCATTAGTATGAAGAACATGTAATAATAGGCTTGAAACTTCTGCATCAATCATTCGTTTTCCTTCACTCTTCTTACACCATTTCTTAAACTCTTCATTTTCTACTGAGGTGAAATTACGTTTATGAGCAACTGTACTAAGTATATAGTGTTTCCATAATTTTGACGTAGCCATCATAATTAGTCTTGCCTTGAATTTAGGAGTGATATCTAATATGTTTTGAGTCCTAAGAGCGTTAATAACATCTTCAACAACATGACTAACAACATAATCGCGGAATCTAGCAAAGGCATTCTTTCGCTTCTCCTTAACAAAACTGTACCCATCTAACTTGTAATCTCTCCATGCTTCAGGCATTGTATAGCCTGTCATCTCACCTAAATGATGTGGATTTCCATTGAGGTCATTATTATAATTATAATTCAATTTCTCCTTGAGATATATTGGAACAGTGATTGATTTTCCGCCATGTTCATTCCTATATTGTTTTCTAGCAGCTGCATCATAATCTGTATAGAAATGAAATCGTGCAGGCCAATCTGACTTTGCTGTTGTGTATCCATTAATGTATATTGGATGGTTGCTACCATTTTTAATAATAATATCTGGAATATTATCCCCGTTAACATCTTCATCTGATACAGACCATGGTTGACTATTAGGGTTTGCTGCATTTCTTTTATTAACAATATCTTGAGCTCCAGCAAGGGTCATTGCTTTTCTTCTTCTTTTGATGTCTTTTTTATTGTCTAGAACGATATCCCATAATGAATTCATTCCTTGTTTTGGTCCACCAACCCTACCTGGTCGATGTCGTAAATGGTTTATTGATTCAATTGCTATTCTTTGAATTTCTTGGACATTGTTCGCTATATTATTGATATCTACAGGATTTTGAGCAAAAGAATTGTAGTAATTAACTAATTGCTGTAAATCTACTTCTTGTGCCATTTGATTTTGAAATAAAAATGTATTATTGTTATTATTAATATTAGTGTTATCTATAATTGGAGTTGTTTCATTGGCAAAGCCAAGGCCAGCGGCGCTGTCATTAGGGGGTCTTCTTCTTAATGCATTCAATGGATTTAATTCCGGAAAAGTCTCTGCCGCACCATATCTAAAGAAAGGAGCAGACCTAAACTCCGTTTGAGAAGGGGGAGCAGACTCTGTTTGAGAAGGGGGAACAATATTATTGTCGCTAGAAGCACCTTCACTTTGTGGATATACTCTATTTGTGAAATGGTCCAGACTTTCTTGATATATACGCCTTACATATTTATGGTGAATATTATCATTTGATGCAAAATCATGTTCATTGAGTATTCTAATGATAGCTTTTATAACATTTTTTGGATATGTCTTTTTATATTGTTCAAGTGTTTGGGAATTAATTCTTGTTGTGAGTTCATTATAAACACCATTATTTGTTCTAGCCCATTTACTAAACTGATAATCATTAAAATCTTTTAAATCAGAATAATCTATTGGTCTATCATATGGATTTTCATTTTGAACCCTTTCAATGAATCTATTCATGGTAGTATCATTAACACTATTCCCTTCACGTAAACCAAATTGAAATTCGTTAAGAGGTTCTACTAAACGAGTAGCATATGATTCGTCCCTAAGTACATATCCTCCTGAAGTAGTAGTAATATTAAACCCTAATTCATTGTTCAATCTATTACAGTATCCTAATAATTTTTGAGTATTATTGCCTTGCATTACATGACCTGCTTTAAGTATCGCATTTGTTTTACTCATTTGAATGCTATTAAATGCAAAAAAATAATGGCCCATATAAGTATACCTATTATAAGCCACAAGCAGAGCTTGAGTCTTGTGTTTTTCACAAGCCACATTCTTTGATGAATTGCTGATAGTTAGTCTTTAAGCGGGATTCTATTTCTTTAACCAAACTGTATGTATCATAATTTCGAATATCATGGTATACTATTTCTTTTCCATCTCTATTGGTAAACTTTTTTGGTTCACGTTCAATGACCAAATTTTGTAGATTCTCTTTAGTGTTTATGTTGTAATGTGCACCTTTAGTTTTGGCTTTAATATATAATTTTTCACATTCAAACAGCTTGCATAAATCATTATATTTCAATTGTTGCCTCTTCCAAAGTGATATCAATATTGGTTTAAATACTACATAATTACTATCAAATCTATCTTCATATACTGTATCTTTACTAAATAAAACATAATATTCATATGCATTTGTTTTTAAATCATTGGCAAAGCCAAGGCCAGCTGCGCTGTCAATTGTATGCTCTTTAATAAATTCCTCTAATTTATCACATAATTTATTAATAGAAACGTATGCAACTTGTTTAGTCATTTATCTGGTGTTATTTGTATTGCGGATAAAAAATTAAAATTAAAAGAATAAAAGTATAAAAATAAATGAATTCCAAAAAATTGCACCATCGGAAATTATGATGATGGTTCTAAATGAGCGATGTTCATGGGGGTCGTTTCGTAGCTCGTCAGAGCGGAGAAACGTAATTGGGGGGAGTTTAGGACTTTAGTCCTAAAATCACCACAATTGTACACTACTTTCCATATATCTTTATGTCTAGCCTTTGAATATACATCTGCTCTCTTTGTTGTTTCGTTGGCGCAACATGCAGTTAGAAATGATTCTTCGCAACCAAAGTTCTGGGTATATATCGTTATTCCGTTAGCTACTATTTCATATTTCTCAACAGCATCTCTAGCATCCTTGAAACCAAACCATACTCTATTCAATTGATATTTATCATCTGCTGGAGCAACAGTTTGTCCTGCCATTTCTTTAATCTTTACCTCCATGTCAGCTCTAATAAATCCATTATATATGTCTGCTGTATTGTTTGTGTTAGGTGATATAATTGCACTTGTATATGAGCCTTGTTGAATTGGAGGCGATGGAGAATAAGATGTTTGTGGACTAATTGTGTATTGCTTGTTGGTATCTGATAAGGCTATACAATTATCAACAATATCAAAATAGCTAGCAATTTGGGTACATGTTTCAGCTGACGTCCTTAGTTCAATTTCTGGATTTAACATATTTTCTTTTAAGAAAAATAATAAAAGCAAATTAAATCTTATCAGAGAAAATATTATTTCGCCTTCTACGAATAGGTTGAGGTGGGATTACTGGTATTGGTTCCTCTTCTGATTCGTCTTCTATTTGATTTGGTTCTTGGAAGTATTGTGGCTGAGTATACTGTGGATAATATGGTTTTCTCATTTGTTTTTGTATTACATCTTTTATCATTTTCTTCTGTTCTTTCTTAGCCCTTTCGTTTTTAAACTCTTCACCCAATAGCTTTAATTGGTTTAGTATTTCTATATTTATTGTTGGATCATATACTTGTTTTGGTTGTTCTTCTATTATTGGTTTTTTGGGTTTTGGTATTTCTTTTACCGGTTCTTCAGGTGGGTCGGAATTCTGACCAACAACTTTTTCTTCAATCGTTTCTGTTTTAGTTAATGGTTCAGGTGGTGGTTTCGTTAATGGTTGCTCTCTTCTTTTTACTATATATTTGTTTTCTTTTTTGGTAGGAAGTACATCCCAATCAGGGTCCTCACGACCATTAAGCCAGTTCTGTATTACTTGTAATCTTTTTGATCCTGTCAAATGCTTAGACATTTAATTGATAAAAAAATCATTTTATTGAGTTTTATTGAGTTTTCTTTGTTTTTCTTGATTTCTTTCTCTTTCTTTTATTCAATTTCGCTATATGTGCTTCTGCTTCGTCCACATATTTACTTCTGTTCTGATATATTTTATAAGCAGCTGGCTTTCTCGAATAATGAATGCGTGGAAAATCTGCATACATTACATTACTACCTAGCGGATTAGGTTGTCTTTCTGCTATATTCTTTTCTAATGCTGCCTTTACTTCTCCTTCTTTTATTCCACTTGCTATTGTTGTCAATCCTTTACCTATACCTATTGCTGCTGGATTACCCGTTATTGTTCCAAAAGCTTGTGTTGCTCCCCCTACTGTATTTAATATTGGTGCCTTATTTTTCCAAGCCCATTTACCAGCTTTACCAACTGCACTATCGCCAATGAATTTACTTACTTTCCCAAAACCAGATTTTACAGAATTCCATGCATTATTTATAAATTTCCCAAAAGTACTACCACCAGAATCTGGTGTAGTAGATTGAATATATTTTCCAGAATCGATTGTTCCTGAAGGCATTTAATTTACAAATAAAACTACTTTTCAAAGTAATATTTATTGGCGGTTATGTTCATAATAAGTTTTGAATGAAGATCTCTATGCTGTAAATATTCTTTTACCGTCTTCTTGATATTAAGGTTGTTATTTGTTTGTTGAAGCAAGGAAGTAAAATCTTCTTCTGAGTATCCACTATAGCATATGATATCCGTGGCCAATCTTTTTGCATTTATGTGTACGAATCTGATTGTCTGAATAGCCATGATGCAGGTAATATTATAATGTCTTGTCTTGGTTAATAGTCTAAGGAATTCAGTATTATTATGTGTTAACAAATCGCTTCCTGCACAGTCATCCAATATTATTAGTGTGTTATATGGGTAAGAAGAGGTTTGGTATTTTACTAACTTATTGGCTATATATACTATTCTATCATCTATTTCTTGGAGGGAGTGCTTGTTTATAAGTCTCTGCATTTCTTCATTTGTTTCCTTCATTTTTGATAATACATGCTTTACCATTGCATAATATTTTATTTTTCTTTTGAGGTGTTTCTTTAGGTAATCCATCAATTGGGCTTCATTAAGATATACTATTGGTGTCTTTACCTCTTTACTCATTGCCTCAGCCGTTTTGTCTGCTTTTCCAGAACTTGAGCAAAATATTATTTTTTGATAGTACGGATGCTTAAATAGACGTTCAGTAATTAGTATGTGTTTCCACAACCAATAACTCTTACCTGCACCTGGTTTACCAATAAGAAAATAAATTCCATTCGTACTAAAAGGATAGGAAGGATGTAATGGTTTCATCAGTGCTGCCTCTATCTCTTTCTGGTTCTTCTTCATTGTCTTTTGGATTAAGGATTCCACTTCTTTCATTATTTGTTTAGACATTTATTTGTGGTTAAATCCATTTCTTTATATTGTTGGGTATATTTTTCTTCTTTGACCAGTAATCCACTTCAAGATTAGATAGCTTTGTTGGAGCACCTTCTCGTAAATTTTTAGCCGGTATGATGTCTTCTGTACCTTCGCTGTATTTAATTTTATATTTGTTCTTTGTTGTATCATAAGAAATAATCTTCTCCACAATACCTCTCTTGCCTCCCTTAAGTGTTTGTGCAATATTTTTGTTTTGTGTCTTGATTAACCTATAACCAGGGAGTTTGTCTATTGACTCATCTTTGGACTTAATTATAAATTGGTTCCCAGCCTTTGAATCAACTATATATGCTTCCTTGCTTACCTTGTTCCTGCGCTTCGAAAATGGCTCCTTAGCCTGAATAATTCTAACTCTATCATTTGGCTTAAAGTCATATGGATTGTTTTGCGACTTGGTTTTTACATATTCTTTTTCATCTTTCTCTGTCATCTCGTTTGGTATCTTATAGTCCAATGATCTGTGGGGAGAATTGTTGTATGAATCTATTAAACTATCCATTTCTTTCTCATTGATGAACCTGTTCTCGCCTACCATGTCTCTAATCGTTCTCATGAACCTATTTATGATACCTAGTACATTATGATTATTATCCTCGGTAGTAGTGTAAACAATATTTTTGGTCTTCATCAACTGTAATACATCATTGGACAAGTAAGCAGCATCCTGGTCTGATGTTATCGAATAGACATCTGGCTCGTCCTCAAAAAATTTATTTAATGCCTGGGCTACCTCTTTTGCACCTTTCCCCTTCATTGGATAACAATATGCTTTTCTTGTGTTAATATTAATTAGCATCAAATAGTTGAGACCATCCTTTGTCTTATCATTGATGAATGTGTCCATTTGATATCCTCCAGAGTGTTTAGAATAGATATTCATAAACTTTGCCTTTGGTACCTTTACATCATGTACTATCTTCCTTAAATAATCTAATGCGGCTTCTTCTGTGAATCCATATCGTTTTGCGAGTGGAACAAATTTAGAGGCAGATCTCCAAGGAAAAAAAGAATGAAGCTCATTAATTGTCTTAAAATGCTTTTTGTTCATTTAAATTAGTCTTAAATGTAAAGCATCTTCTTAAATGGTAATAATTGCATTTCAATGACAAATGATTCATTGTTTGGTACCAGAACAGGAATATTATTATGACGCCCTGAATATAATTCTATCCAAAATCTTTGATCAGTTGAGTTCAGTTTGAAGTACTTGATAGGACTGAAGTATATTTGACTATTGCCTAAATAATATTTATTTGATTGCTCAGCTATTGATGAATATACTTTACACGAATGTCTATCCCAAATATTTTTAAAATCTAATCTTCTGCACCATTTATCATTAAATTTATATGGATTATTTTGATATGGTTTATCTCCTATATTAAATAAATCAGCAAAATCAGTATTCTTATAGTTAGAATCTGTTCTATTACTTTCTCTAAAATTAATCTTGAAATCAACATAGTATAGACCTAATTCGACAAAATCATTTTCCCCTGGTATTGGTTTTGGTGTAGGTGTTGGTGTTGGTGTAGGTGTAGGTGTTGGAAAATCTGTTATCTCTGGTGCCATATATATAAATGATGGTTTGGAAATTGTATTTTTTTCTAAGTTCTGTGGTGAAAAAATGGTTTCAATAAATGCTTTCTTATCATAATCATAATATCCATCCATTTGAAAATCGTTTCGGCTTCTATCAATCTTATCTTGGCGAAAGAGTGGAATAATATTTTTTTCATGATCTTTAAACCAATTATCGATTTTTGTTTTATATTCTTGATACTTTTCTCGGGCATTAAATAGAAATGTTAACGCATCTTTCACAAAATAGAAACGTCCAAATAATGGATTGATATATTCTTTAGTGATAGCTTTATATTGTTCCAATATTTCTTTCCAAGAATCAGCTGTTACATCACAATC
Source organism: Tritrichomonas musculus (assembly GCA_039105265.1). NCBI lineage: Eukaryota > Parabasalia > Tritrichomonadida > Tritrichomonadidae > Tritrichomonas > Tritrichomonas musculus. Next base: position 348,557 of record JAPFFF010000060.1, on the reverse strand, counting down.
TTTTAAGAATGCTTCATTATATGTATTAAATACTTCATCTAATTGGTCATTTATATCACTAAATATTTTTCTCATATCATTATCAGTCGATAACCAAGATATAACATGGATTGTTAATTCTATTTTTGATTTTTTTGGTAATTTGTCATATATTTCGTCATTATTTATTTCTTTATCTTTATCCTCTGCCTTTTCTTCCTTTGCCTTTTCTTCCTTTGCCTTTAGTTCATCAAAGTCCTTCCTCAAATATTTTCGAATGCTAAAATCAAATTCTAATTTTCTTCTTCGAGCCATTAAATAAATACTTCTCACGCCTACAATTGATTCCCCTCTATTCGAAGTACACCATTCTTGAGGAAAATTAAAGTAATATCGATTAGGTTTGCTTGGGTCTTGTTCTCCATCTTCTAAAAAGTAAGCATATTCAATTGGTATAGGTGTTTGTTCTTCTGTCGGATTAAGTGTTGGATACATTTTTATAAAAATATTAAAATATAAAAACAAAAGAGCAAAAACCAACCCTGAGAGGCCTTTTTCTGAATTACTTATAAAAGAGATCTACTTCAAATGAAATCCTTATTGAAAGGAGCCGTCCGTTAACTAGGGGAAGTTAATAGTAGTATATACGAGTCGGTTTCCGTTGGGGCCACGCTACGCTTAAGCCCACACGTCAACACGAACTCGTGATAAAAATAAAAAAAAAAAAATAAAAAAAAAAAAATAAAAAAAAAAATAAAAAAAAAAATAAAAAAAAAAATAAAAAAAATTTTTCTTCAACTTGTTTTTTCTTGAAGTACTACTAGGGACCTAAACAACTACCTCGGGTCCCCACTGCTTGTTTTTTCTTGACTACTAGGGACCTAAACAACTACCTCGGGTCCCCACTACTTGTTTTTTCTTGAAGTACTACTAGGGACCTAAACAACTACCTCGGGTCCCTCATAGTCTATTTTGATGTTCAGCTATAGAGATACGTGCACCAATTGACTTCAATAATAACTTAGCTTTTTCAATGTCTTCAAAGAGTTCTTTGTATGACTTGATTATATTTATCATTATATCGAATTGACTAGCTATTTTATCATCATCTTCATTCATACATTTTCCAAATATCTTGTCTTTAATAACTTTAAATCTTGCATATAGAGCTTCTGCGTCATTATTCAGTCCGTTAAGAGCGCTATTCATTTATGACAAAAATAAAAAAAAATAACAATAAAATAAAAGAAGTTAAATTTTACTAAGTAGTTCGTCTATATGAGGTAGTTCAGTTTTTTCAGTTTGAACACCTACATCTAGAAGTTCTTGTTTCTCTTCTTCTTCTTTCTCTTGATGTTCATAATAGTTTTTATACAAGTTTACTCGCTTTTTTTTCTTTGGAAACTTGATAACGTTTTTTTCTTTGTCATCGAGAGGATAATAAAGAGGTCCTTTATCATCAATTCCTTCAACAATGATTGTCCCCCACTTGCTCATACAAAAATAAAAATGAAATGAAAATATTTAAATCATTCAAAAAGTGAGAAAATGTCATTTGTACCGCTCAAAGGCTTTACTAACGACTATGAGATATTGAATAGGTACCCCTTTACTATAAGACGTAAGAGTAATCATTTTATATGCAAAGATGCAAAACATATTAAGGGGTATATACGTGTATGTCTAAATGGCGACTACTACTTGAAACATGTACTTATAGCAAGACAGTTCATACCTAATGATGACCCACAACATAAAATAGAGGTAGACCATATCAATAGGAATAGGGCTGATTACCATCTAAGCAACTTAAGATGGATAACCCCAACTGATAGTAACTATAACAGGGATATGCCCAAAATTATAAATGCGAGGGCAGATTAACTATATATAGTTCTAAGAACTCCAAAGCAAAGTGTTCAATTCGACCTAAAAAATCAACATCATTATCTATCCTCATTATTTGAAGATGTTCAGGTTTGAAATACTGAGCTGATAATTCTTTTATAGTCTTCATCAATTTTTTTCTTCTAGTTTCATCACTCTCTACACTATATTCATGGATGTTCGATAGAATTCTAACGAGGATATACATACGGTCTGATTGAGACATTTTATAATGATAAAAATGACAAGTGATAAAGGCACACAAACTAAACCTAACAATAAAATACAACTATTACAAGGTACTATTAAATTTCGACCTAAACTAGTTGATAGAGATGTTGCAAGATTAACAAGAGGTTTGGGTCAAACTATATGGAAGTTCTCTAATAATCAAATAAATCTACAAAAATTATATGAGACATATTTAAATACTAGTATAGCTTTTAAAGACGTACTTGAATTTGCTAATAGACTCAAGAGAGAGAGACCAAAAGCAAAATTTACAGGTTGTGTTTTTGCAATTAAGAAAAATCAAGATGATAAAGATGAACATGGACATTACATAACAGTATTAAAGCCATATCAATATACTCTCCAGGAATCAACAACAGGTATATTAACAGAGATAAAATTACATTATGATATTATCAACATAAGGATATCTCGAATGAAGACTGAGGAGGAAAAACAAGCAGCTAGAGAACTGAGAGAGCAGATGAAAGAAAGAACATTGAAAAGTGATAAGAAAGAATATAAAACTAGAGGTATTCAAACAGATGATATACCAGAATTGGCTCCATTACCCAGACCTCCAACTTTAAATCGAAATGATTATCATCTTAACCTTAGGAAAATCGGTAGGAACCGACCCACAAATGTTGAGCCACCAACAAGGGACCAAAATCAAAACAGAATTCAACTTTTACTTCAAAGTAGTACAAATTTAGACGAGGATGATAGACCTAAGAAAAAATCAAAACAACCTAAGACAAAATCAAAACGACCTCGTTCACCTTCACCTCCACCACCTCCTCCTCCTTCATCACCACCTCCACAGTTTCCATCATCGCATACCTCTCGAGGTACTAGTCCTCCTCCAAGAGAACCCCGTATGACACCACAGAAGACAGGAGAGTATACAGTAGACCAAAGACGTCATAAAATTCATGATTGGAGGAGTTTAGTCAATGATGAAAATATAGAAGAAGATGTTATTGATGACTACTTGAAACTTCTATATAACAAAGGAAAGAGATTGAATAAACAACCTGGTCAAAATGAGGCAGAGTTTGATAAAAAGAAAATATTGGTTTTACCTACTGCATTTTATACCCTCCTTTCTAGAGCATATGAGACTAATGATATGGAAAAAATACATGAACTGATGAAAAGTCCTATCTCAGGTAAACAGTCATTTTCACATTTCGATAAAGTATTTGTCCCCATTTGTTCAGATGGAGAACATTGGGTTTTATGTATTGTTCGATATTCAAAGAAAATAATCGAATGCTATGACTCTGAGAATAAGTCAATGGCACCAGAGGTAAAGACACTTAATAAGTGGATCAATATTTCAGGAACAGGTAAGTTAAAAGCAAAATATTATGATGTACCTAGTCAAAGGAATAACAAGGATTGTGGAGTGTTTCTAATGGAATCTTGTCGTACCTTTTTGCATGAAGGAAATGGTAAGTTTAAACAACGCAATATGCCAGATATTAGAAAGAGAATACTTCGAGAACTTCAAAACAATGAATTAGAAACAGATGTTGTATATAAATAAAGACTTTTTATTCAACTCGAAATGGAATTACCACCAAGTGTTAAAACTCTTTATCCTAATCGAGATAATATAGTTAATGATGGTAATACACCTCTTCCAATCGAAACAGCCTACTTCCTTGAGGATGCTCAACATGATAAAGCTAAGTTTAATAGGTATTGGTTTAATTTCCCACCAGAATGGTCAACTGCAAACAAAGGGGAATCTATTGTTGGCGTTCGTTCAGCACATATCATTAAGAGACGACGCAAAATGGAAGTAGAGATTGAAATATATAAGATACATAAGAAAACATATGAGTTTGTCTGTGGTGGAACATGGAATGATGGAACACTAAAAGAAGACTATATAACTGGTACTAATCATGAATATGGATTCTTCAAAGTCATTGATTGGGTGTCAATCGATGGAGATTTACGTGGATTTTTTGATGCAGTTAATCATGCATTCAAGTCATACATTAAAACTTCTTCATTAGACAAATTTGTTCAAAATGATGACAATATACAGGATAGAGATATACAAACAGATGGATATTATGATAAAAATGGTTTTCATGAAATTATTTATACAGAAAGAAATAAAGCAGAGAATCATAAATACTACTATACTAACAGTAAGAATGAACAAGATTGGGAGTATACCGCACCATATATGAACTTTTTCAAACTTAAATCCTGGAATGATGATTTTGCAGATGTGTTTAATATAGGTAATGGCATATTTCAAAATAAACCAGAAAAATATCAAACATGGAGTAAGGAATTAATATTCGATAATATATGGGACAGACAATCATGCAAAATATATTCATCGATAGGTGAACAAGCATTACATAATTATATAGGAAATAGCGATGTTGAATATAGTCCTATTAAATACTTCAAGTTAAACTCAATGGACCAAAGGTTTTGGATAGACTTCTATAGTGATGTTCATTATTATTGTCCAACCAAACTACCTCCAAATGATTCATTTGTTATCGAAATGCAATTCCTTCAATATGATAAGATGTTTATTTAAAAATAAATGAGTAAAGAAGAACCAACCCCATATGAAAAATTATACAACAAAGCTAAATGGAGGACCTTGGACAAATACCTTAGCATGGCAAAACAAGAGAATCTGAATGAAGAGGAAGCAAAGAAATACTTTGATGAAAGAGTAGTACATGATAAGAGAGTACCAAAAGCACAATATATACCTATCGTATCGAAACACCCTGATGGTTATCAAATGGATACCTTCATTAACAATAAAGAGGCAGGTGGGTTGAATTATCTAATGTTCATCAATATCAACACTCGAAAAGCATATGCATATCCTATGAATGGTAAAGGAGCAAGGGAAGTATTAACAGCACTTCATAAATTTGTTAATGATGTACCTCATGTATATTCAATAACAAGTGATGAGGATGCTGCATATTTATCATCAACTGTATTAGACTTCATGAGAGAGAAGAACATAAAATACCGAACAACAACTGAGAATAACCATAATGTACTTGGCATTATTAATAGATTTATGAGAACTATAAGAGATGCTATTGGTGAAAATAGGTTTATTCAACCAAAGGAGATGCATGATTTGGTAAACATATATAATAACTCTCCTCATAGGTCTTTAGATAATAAAGCACCTAATGATATTACTCCAGAGGATGAAATAAAGTACATCCAAAAGAATGCACGCATTAACCCATATCATTTTAATCCAGGTGAGAAGGTCAGGTTAGTACTCGAAAAAGAACCATTTGGTAAAAGAAGAAGTAATTTGTCTAATGAGTCTTATATAGTTGACTCACAAAAAGGTAACCAGTTTGTGGTCAAGTCCAAAGATGGTTCAACAAGTTCATTCCCTGGATATAGGTTGTTAAGGACAAGAGACAAAAGGATTAAAGTAGCTGAAAGACTAAATGAAGGTAAAGAAGGTATTATTGAAAAAATATATAACTTTGATGAAGATACTGGTAAGTATGATTTAAAATGGGAAGGAGTCGAAGGTGATGATGCCTTTGCTAGACAAACTATTAGAGATGTAAGGAGAGGTAATCCATTAGTACTTGGTACAGCAGAAAGACAATATTGGTTGGAACAAAAGAAGAAAGGAGAACCAATACCAGATAAAATTATGAAATACATTTAAAAATTTGTAAATGGATGAACCCCCAAGTGCAGAACTAATAAATAAAGTAGAAACATTGATTAAAGAAACCTTACGGAAGAACATGAAAGAAATAGATGGAGCATTAATTAAACCATTATCACCTGATTATCCTTTTAGCACAAACGGTATATACTTTTTAATTGGTAAACCAGGTGCTGGTAAAAGTTTTTGGATATGGAGACATATTATGATAACAGAGAGGTTGTTTAAACATCCATACTACCAAAAGATAATATTTTGCTCAAGCTCTGGTAAAATGGATAAAACAGCTGAAACACTTAATAAACAGATACAATCAAGAATCGATTATGTAAAGGAAAGAGAATTAATGAGTTATCTAAAACGACATCTTCGAAGAAAGATAAAGTATTATGCCATTGTCAAATATGTACTATCTCGAATGAAAGAGACCAATGACGAAATGAGGAGGCTCATTGAGAAGCATCATTTAAATGAGCTCAATGATAAAATAATATATATAGCAAATAAGCTCGTCAAGTATGAAACATCATCATATCCATATAATACATTATTGATACTAGATGATTGTGCAGGTAGTGATTTATTAAAGAATGGTAATAGTGAATTTATCAAGTTGTTAACCAAAACAAGACACTATAATTTAACATGTATCATGGCAATACAAACAATTCGATTTGTTCATATGAATGCTAAAAGGTTAGCAACAGATATAATATGTTATACAGGATATAGTGAGGAAGATTTTACGAGCTTGTTGCAACAAACAAATAACTCATTAAATACTAAACAGACAGTAGCTGAGTACCTACAACATAAAGAACCACATGAAAAATTCGTAATGAATATTTCTGCTAATAAGTACTATTTTGAATAATTTTTTATTATTTTTTAAATGGGAATTCAACGTCATTCAGAAGAAGATTATTGGAAGCCAAATTATGCTAAACAAAAAGAATTTTCTCCATGGCAAACGATAATAAAAGGAGGAGTAGGTTTAGGTGGTAAATTATTAATGGGAGCTGCAGATAGTTTTACTGGAGGTCTTGCAAGTAAATTATTGGATGCTTCAGCAGGTGGATTAACCAAGCATGCTGGTGTTATTGGTTCAGTTGCGAGAGGTCTTGGTGAAAGCTTCTTGAGCGATAAAACAAGAAATAGATTAGCAAACATAGCTGACACAGCATTAAAATATGTCCCAGAAGGAAATGTGAAAACTGCCTTGTCATCAATTAATAAATCTGCAAAAGGCGATTCAGTTGGTGCACCTCTTGAAAAGCCAACATTTTCATCTAATTCATTAAAAGAGAGTGAATTTACTACAAACAATCATGCGAGAACTTACATCTGATGAAAACTCAATAAAACTCAATTTATGGACTTTTTTTGTTTATTTTTAAATGTCAAAACATCTAACAGGTTCTAAGAGACTTGCGGTTATTCATAAATGGTTGAATGGAAGGGATGACCCAGATTGGGAAGTTTTGCCAACAAAGAAGAAAGACAAGTATATAGTAAAACCCCGAAAAACTCCAATTCGTCAAGATTCTCAAGAAAACTCAGAAAGTGAAAATATCGAAGAAACTCAAGAAAACTCAAATAGTGATGATTTTGAAGAAACTCCCAGAAAGTCATTAAGTTCGAAAGCTGCACGAAAACCTCCAAAACCACGAAAACCTCAACAAACATATGACCCTACTGTGAATGAAGAAATACTCAAACAATTAAAATCACTAGGTGAAGAAATGAAGATAAGTCGAGAAAAGAAAGAACAGAGACGAATGATAAAAGAGGTTGTTGATAAAAGAATGAGTCAACCAAGACAACAATATGTTCCTGAAGAACCACCACAACAATATGAAGAACCACCACAACAATATATACCTCCTCAACGAATAATGGGTAGGAGAAATCGCATCTTTGAAGATATGATGTAAATTTTTTTTCATCTAAAAAATGCTCAACAAGGAACAATATATGAGAACCTCAGCTGAGGTTTGTACCCAAATTGCATCCTATTTTGATGTTGTCGATAATTGCATTTCACTTAGTGATACAAATAAAGCATACTCATTAAATCCACAAACTTCGTATTCACCATCACCACCAATTAAGAGTGGTTCATATACAACATGTATTATCTCTCCCAATACTCATAATACAGCAGATATATATAATGGCTTTATTCGAGCAGATATGAAAGTGATGATAAAAATAGACAAGCCAATTCTAAGTGATTTAGAAAATGTCAGTGGTTATAATTTTGGTAAGGTATGGTTTGGTTTTAAGGATGCTCGAGATGCTGTTGAGAAGTATGAAATTGTAGCTAATGGTATGACGCTTTATACCCAGAACTTTGGATGTGAAGAATCCTTTTTAACTGCATGTTGTGCAAATGAAGTTACTAAAAGAGCTGATATATATAGTAAAGCAAGACATAAGGATATTTGGAATGATACTCATGGAAGGAGATGTGGTTTTGTTGCAAATCTTAACAAAGATGTGACTTCTGTCACTGAAACAATTAGATTAAAGATTGATTTGCGACGATTCCTACCATTATCTAATATCAAGTACTTGCCAGCATTTGCAGGTAAAATCGAATTACGTCTATACTTTTCAACAGCTGGTATGGTATATTGTCCAGTTGGTTTTGAAAAGAGCTTGGTTGCTAATCCACATATAATGAAAGACTTCAATGTTGATGAAATTACCAATGAATTTCAACCTATTGGAGAACCAATATGGATGTGGACAAGTACCGAAAAAATAGCAATGGATAAGATTAATCACCCCAAGAATCTTCCACCTGTTGGTGAAAATCATGGAGGAGCATATGAAATTACAGGAGCTGACAAGACTAAGGAAAGAGTTGACCGAACAATTTACAGTGATTGGAGAACTTGGAGTGTTGTTGATTATTCCATTGAAGAATGCGCGAGTATTATACCTTGTTTTGGTATTCATGAATCTGTATATACAGCACTTGTTCAAAGATATGCTAACCCTCAACATCCACTTACATTCCCAACACAGATTATGTCATTTTACACTTGTACAAGACCTCTTAATAATGAACAAGATAAAGCAACTATTACTATTACACCTAATTTTGTAGATAGTATGTTTTGCTTATTCCCACTCAAGCATACGCATAAGACATACTTCAAGAATCCTATGTTTGAAGCATTTCATATGAATTGTGGTAATTACAACAATATTCCTGCTAAAGCATTTGGTACTAATGGTAAGTATCCAGAGTTCCTCGAATATTGCCAGAATGCAATGAACATGAATGGAGAGCAAAATGGATTTAACAAAGAGGTTATAGCAAGTCTAGCTAATGAGTATCAATATAATGAAAATACAACAGGTTATTATCCAAATGATAGGTCCTCATTCTTCATAGGTCTTCCAACTGAAACGGATGGAACATATCAACAAGGTCTTTCAAGTCTTGCACCTATTAACTTCGAACTGATATGTAGTCAAAAGGCAGATAATCCATTTAGAAAGGAAGTTGATACGCCTCCATTATTATGCTTATTAACAGATATATCAATTAGTATTTTGATTAGACCAAATGGTATGCCACCATCAGTACGTATTGGTCCTTATGATTTAACAACCCCTGAATAAACATAAAGAAGGATATTTTATTTTTTTGTAAATGTCGAATGATTATAGAAGCCCACATGCTGAGATTGTTGGAAGAGAAGGTATGATGTTTAATGAAGCTACCATGAAAAATAAAGACATAGAATTCCAACATTTTGGTGTATTCAGCAATACTAATACATATTCAGTCACATTCAATCCTTTTATTAATCGACCACCTACTCAGATTATTGAACATGATGAGCCTGTTAGATTCCCAGATACTCGAGAACATATAACGAAACCTCTACATGAACCTCCTGTTAGCATAACTGATGGTGGATTTTATAGACATATTGGTCAACATGATAAACCAGTACCTCTACTACCAAAATATCTTAAGAAGCCTGAACCACCTGCTATGCAAGGTAGAGCAAGAGAATATAATAAACAAGATATTAGATATGGACCTACACAACATGTTATTACTCAAAACAATATCTATTAAAAGTTTTTTTTCAAACTTAAATGATTAAGAAGAGAAGTACAACTAATGGAGTACAAGCAAATGTATCTTTAGAACCATCAGCAGCTGCATCATCTACATCAAACATCAACAACAACATTATTATTAATAAGAGAGATGATGGCAAGGAAGACATTGTTATTACAAGAGACATTGGAGTGCAAACTGAACCTGTTGAAGTTGAACCAGATGTAAGGAATGTTATACTTGAAGCATATGCACAAATACTACTTAATCAAGACAAAGCACTACTAGCTAATATTATATCAAAGAAATGTATCATAGTACCTATTGAATCTCTTTGCAACATCATCAAAGCAATACTACATGTTAGTGAGGTTGAAGTACAACTTAATGAAGATGTTGGATGTTGTGCAGCAAAGAGTAGTCCAATAAGAAAAATAGATGCTATAAAAATCATTAAAGATAATGGAGAAGTAGTTATTGATTTGAAACAAGTATATAATAAAGAATATAATGAACTTGTTAATAATTATCATGTATGTTTAAAATATTGTATAGTATAAAAAATTAGAAGTAGTTATTTTTTACTCTTACTCCTTATCTTTTGGTGATGAAGCTTCTTGTTCATCATCTTCTTGTGTCTCTTGCGAGTCAGACACTATTGGCACTTGAAAGCCAAGAGGTTTTGGTTTTGGAGATTGTGGATTCTTTTTGATATAAACCTCACAGGTAGTGAGATTCATTTGAGTAAGTGCACCAGCAATCTTGTTCAAGTTGGTTTGTATCAAAGGGTCATAGTTGATGCAGACACTAGATGGTGTAGAGTTTGTTATTTTTTGGTTGAACAGGAATACAACCTCTTTAACAGCATTGGTGATTTCAGCATTAGCACTTTTTATATCATTCTTTTGCTGTTTTTGGTATTCTTTGAAGTCTTTTGCGGTAGACGACATTTTAAAAAATGAAGTGATTTTGAAAAAATAATTCAATTTTTTATCTCCAATGAAATCATGAGCCAAAATTTAGATTTAGGTGAGTTCAAAGAAACAGCCATTATCAAAAAACTCAAGAAGTCGAAAAGCAAAGAGAATCTTCAGAGTGTCGAAAAAAGAGGAAGGAAACCAAAATATGCAACAGTTGAAGAAAGAAATGAAGCACGTAAGAAACAACAAAAGGCATATCGTGAAAGAAAGAAAAAAGAAGTACAAAGTATGAAGGAAAAAATAAAAGAATATGAAAATAAAGAGGTATCACATGAGGAAAAAGGTAGCTTATGAGGAAAAAGGTAGCTTATGAGGAAAAAGGTAGCTTATGAGGAAAAAGGTAGCTTATGAGGAAAAAGGTAGCTTATGAGGAAAAAGGTAGCTTATGAGGAAAAAGGTAGCTTATGAGGAAAAAGGTAGCTTATGAGGAAAAAGGTAGCTTATGAGGAAAAAGGTAGCTTATGAGGAAAAAGGTAGCAAAAAGGTAGCTTATGAGGAAAAAGGTAGCTTATGAGGAAAAACAAGTACCTCGAAAAAAAACAAGTACCTCGAAAAAAAAAACAAGTACCTCGAAAAAAAAAAAAAAAAAAACAAGTACCTCGAAAAAAAACAAGTACCTCGAAAAAAAACAAGTACCTCGAAAAAAAAAACAAGTAGCTAAAAAAAAAACAAGTACCTCGAAAAAAAACAAGTACCTCGAAAAAAACAAGTAGCTAAAAAAAAAACAAGTACCTCGAAAAAAAACAAGTACCTCGAAAAAAACAAGTACCTCGAAAAAAACAAGTACCTCGAAAAAAAACAAGTACCTCGAAAAAAAACAAGTACCTCGAAAAAAAACAAGTACCTCGAAAAAAACAAGTAGTTAAAAAATTTTTAGTTATTCATTTTTCTTGTAGTACATTGTGATGAACTTCTTGTTTCTTTTCACTTTCTTATGTGTAAAGTGTCTCTTTGTTCCATCGAGATGCCCGAAACCAAGTCGAGTAATAGGTAGTTCATGACCAAAGAACATGTTGTACAAGTTAACAATGTCTCTTGCAGGATAACAATCTTTCTCGAGGTTGTCAAACCATTCATCGTACCTCTTTTTTTGTTTTGCTCGAAGTCGATGTGCATCATTTTCAAGAGCATGAGCATAATTTTCACACATCGTTCTTAAATTTGATGTATCATCTTCAACTTTTAGTTGAGATATTTTTTTCGACATGTTTATATTTATTTTGTAGTCGAATGAATCACAACCTTTAGGAGGTGTTTGTTTTTGTAAAATATCTTCTATTTTATCTTCTTCTTCATTCATCATTAATAAAATAATAGTGATATTAATAAATATATTTTTTTAAAATTTCAATATATTTTATTTTTTTTTAATTCAATTTTTGAATTTTTATAGTGTATTTAACTTTTTCAAAGAAAAATATCCACCTTCGAGTTTTTCTACGAAATTTAAAATTTAGTGATATCAACAAGAAAATTAATCATTTTTATACTTGTAATGTCATACAACTACAGCTCAGACAGCGATGTTAGTCTATTTGACTCGATCGAGCAATTGGGTCAACAAGCTCCACCATCAGATCCGCCATCAGCTCCACCCGCAGACGATTGGTTCAAGAACATGACCCCAGAACAACTCGAATCAATGAAGCAGTACATCATGAAGCAGCAAGAAGAAGCAGCTAGATTAAAGAAGCAGCAAGAAGAAGATGAAGCAAGAAGGAAGAAGAAGCAGCAACAAGAAGAAGAAGAAAGGAAGAAGCAGCAAGAAGAAGAAGAAGCAAGAAGAAGGAAGAAGCAGCAACAAGAAGAAGAAGAAGAAAGGAAGAAGCAGCAACAAGAAGAAGAAGCAGCAACAAGAAGGAAGAAGCAGCAACAAGAAGAAGAAGAAGCATTAGCAAGATTGAAGCAAGAAGACGATGCAAGAAGGAAGAAGCAGCAGTACGTGCCATTTTCGAGTAAAGTATTTCCACCACCTCGATATCATCCACTCCTTCCTCCTACACCAAATACATTACCAAAAATACCACCACCACCTCCAAGACTTGGTCCTATATCCAGACCATCTGGATTTACAGAACCGCAGAAGACAAGTACCAATCCGAAGGAAGAAACAAAAATCGAAGATGTTGTTGAAGAACCATCACCAGCTCGCAAAGAACCATACAAGCCACCGAAAAGTGTTCATGATATGAAATCCAATAGTGATTATAAGGAGGATAATGTTCGTCCATTCGACTTTCGAGAAGAAATGGAACAATTAATAGAAGAAAATGAAAACTTGAAAGACCGATTAACGAAGTTGGAGGAGAAAATGACTGGTGTAGAATTTCACATTGAAGACATCAATCACAATGCTGAAGAACTCAGGAAAGACATTGATAATAGCGACGAATACGCACTCGAGCTGATGAAATTGGAACTTACTCCAAAAAAGGTGGCGAAGTACATTAACAAAATTCACGACCTCAAGAAGGACGTGGCGGATCTGAAAAATGCTCAACAAGCTGGTCCTCCAACAACTGATTCATTTGCAGAGAAGTATGTAAGAACTCAATTGATGGACAACGAACTAGACCATCTTCGATACATGTTTGACACCATTCCCCAGACTTCTACAGCTGAACAAACATCATTGTTCAAGACATATGGATGGAAGTTGTCCAATTGCATTTATCATCTTCGACCATACTTATCACCAGAAGAGAAAGAGAAGTTGGACAATTCATGCGACTTCGTTAAAAAAGACAGGAGGCAATCACCGAAACAAGTGATGAAGAACATCAAAACCTTCAATGAAGGTATGATAAAGAACCAATATCAACAAAAATCTGATATGAAGTCGAAAGGAAATGAATTCCAATATAATTTTCCACATCTAGATGATGATGATAATGGATATCCTCAATAAACAATTAATTTTTTAACTTTTTCTTTTGTTTTTATTTTTATCGTTTCACTTTTATTTTGTGTTAAACATGAACAAGGACATTGAAGATGATTTTTTAGATGCTATTGGAGATGTCTATGCTGATACCAAATCACAGTTTCGTCGTGAATATAATCGACGTGCTAAACAATATAAAAAGAACGACAAGTTTAAAGAAGAAATGAGGAAGCTCATGATTCCTGCAGGACAAGGTATTGGTTTTGCAACAGACATCAACCAAGATGAAGATAAGAGGTATGCGTTTACTGAAACACTTAGACAGATTTATAAAATGAAACATGCTGGAAGACCTATTGTAAAAGCAATAGCACTTGATGGAACTCACAAGTACTTCACACTCAGTGATAAGCACAACATCGAAAGTACACTCGGACATATAACAGGAGAACTTGATTTAAGTGAAGACCAATCAGATACAAATCCATACATCTCAAACATGTTCATTCCTGTTCGATATGAGGTACAATTTATTGACATGAATAAAACAAATGATGGTGTTCATTTTCGAACCAAGATGCAAGATATGGATACTCATGAAATCTATGATGATGAAGTCGAAATTGATGAAGACTATCGAAATACACCAGAAGGTAGTTTTTTTCCATACATCAATCGTTCTCCAATAGACCTATCAGCATATCAAATCTTTCATGAAGTAAGGAAAGAGAACTACAGAGATAATTGTTTTGTATATGCTTGTATACAATCAGGTGTGTTCACTGATGATGAAATAGATGACCTACGATTTTTTGTTCAAACAAGAACCATACCTAATAACAAGATAATTGATGTTGCTCAAAAGTTCAAGTGCAATTTTAGCATCATTAGAGTTGTTGAACAACCTGATAAATACAAGTATGAAACAAGAATCAACACCAGAAAGAAAAAATGGTCTGTTGATTTTAAAAGAGAAGTTAAACTGATATTGTTCAAAGACCATTATATGCTCAACAGGAAAATACCTTGTACATTATTCTACCTTCAACACTATGAAGAACTTGATAAAACATTTGCACATATGCCTTTTGAAAAAAGATGTAAGATACAAAGATTGCATGATAATGGAAAGACTGTCAAAGACTATAATCATGAAGGAATCAAACCAATAACCTTTTTCCAAAAGATGTTTGAACTACATCTATTCGAAGAAATAAAAGCATGTGAAATGGATATAATCAACACAACTGAATATGACCATGTGAAAGATTATGTAAGTCTCGAATATAATGCAGAACAATGTACAAGACTCATTGATAATAACAAGAAGAAACAAAATACATGGTCAAGGATTTATTATAGCGACTTCGAAACAAACTCTACAGTCAGTCCACATATACCATATCTCAATTGTACTATCTTTCGAGATGGTGCCAACATACATAAAATATCTATTCAAGGTGAAGATTGTGGACAGAAGCTCTTGAATTATTTATGGAGTGGTTCATTAACATATTTTCACAACCTCAAGTATGATGCATGCTTTTTCATTAACACACCTGGATGGGATACACAGATAACAGAACGAAGTGGTACTGTACTTCAAATCATCATGACATTATTCGAAGAAGGTACAAGGAAAGTCAAAAAAAGATTAACATTCAGGAACTCATACAGTATAATACCACAAGCATTAAGTAAATTTGCTACAATGTTCAACCTCAATGTTCACAAGGAAGTCATGGCATATAAGCTATATACACAAGAGAACATACAAAGAAGAATTGTTGATGCTACTGAGTTCCAACAGCAATACATCGATGAAAACCAAGACAAGTTATCGAAAGAACAACTTGATGCAAACTGCAAGCAGATTATCGAAAATGCAAAAATAGCAAATTGTTATAATGATGGCAAAATCGACATCATTAAATATGCCATCTTCTATTGTTTCAAGGATTGTATTGTTTTGATGAAGGGAATGGAAAAATTTAATAGAGACCTCGGAGAAGTCTTTAAAGAAACAAAGACAGATATGTATGGTGTTCATGATTTTATATCTATCAGTGCTATTGGATATTGCTTTGCAAAAAAATATGGTTGTTTTGATGGATGTTATGAATTATCAGGTAAGTGTCAAGACTTCATTCAACGATGTGTTTCAGGTGGACGAACAATGACAGCAGGTAATGAAAAGCAATACATCGAAGGAAGGATACAAGACTTTGATGCAGTTAGCTTATATCCATCTGCAATGTATGTCATGGATGGTATACCAAAAGGAAGACCTAAAGTAATACCACAAGGTACTACCCATGAACAACTTATGCAATATGATACATTCTTTATCGAAGTCAACATCAAGAAACTCGAATGTAAATCAAAAGAGCCATATAAATTTGGACAAGTATTTACAAGGAATGAAACAGGTAGTAAAATATTCGGCAATTTCCTTGTTGACCATTATTATATCGATAAAGTAGGTCTTATGGACTTGTTCGAATTTTATGATGTTGAATATGAGTTAATACGTGGCTATTACTTTGATGAAGGATTTAACAAGAAAATCAATGAGTTCATTGAGAAGCTCTTTAATCTCAGGGCAAGTTATAAAAAGCAAAAGAACCCTCTTGAACAAACAATAAAGCTCCTCCTCAACTCCATATATGGCAAGTCAATATTAAAAGCAACTAAGACTGAAACAAAGACAGTACCAAAAAGCCAACTATACAAGTATCTCTGGCGGAACTACAACTTTGTCAAGGAGGTTGTTGAAGATGTTAATATTGATAAGTGCTATGTCAAGAAGTTGAAACCAATTAATGACCATTTCAACCTACCTCAATTTGGTGCAAGCGTTCTCTCTTGGAGTAAGCACTTAATGAACAGGGTTATGGCTACAGCTGAGCAAGCAGGTATACCTATCTACTACCAAGACACAGATTCTTGTCACGTTATGGAAAATGACGTGCCAAAGATAGCTGACTTATTCCAGTTCAAGTATCATCAACCTCTTATTGGTAAAAATATGTGTCAGTTCCATAATGACTTCGATGAGTTCGAAGGTAGTCAAGGGGAAATACACTCAAGAAAACTCATTGCACTTGGTAAAAAGAGCTACCTCGATATCTTGGTTGATGAACAAGGAAATGAAGGATACCATATTAGACTTAAAGGAATTCCAAAACAAGTTATTCTCAACAAGTGCAAAAGGATGGGTATCTCAGTTGAAGAACTTTTTGAAAGGATGTACAAAGGAGAAAGCATGACATTTGATTTGTTGGATGGTTCGAATGCATTCAGGAAGTCAAAGACATTTCAACAAACCAACTTACCTAAATTTGCACGTACTCTTAGGTTTACGTAGATGGTTTAATTTTGATAGTTATGAACAAAGGACTTTTTAACAATATCGGCTGGTATTGGAAATCTACTAAACTTAATTCTAAAAATTTTAATGAATCTGTATATGTTTTTATTTTTAATGGTTTACTTTCAGTTTCGAAATCATATATAAGTGGTTTATTATCTAAGGTGAAGGTATTTATACTACCAATAACTGATGGTGTATATTGTTGTTCACCTATATTGGAGTATATGGCATTACCTTGTAATGATACTAAATACAACTTAGTATGATTTAATATTGGTATATCTTTTATTATATAGGTTGTATTAGCAGGCAACTCTAAAGGCAATGGAGTATTATAAAGACCAGTTACTAATGCAGCTCGATGAGTTAAAGACGTAATGGTAGTCTTCATTGTGGTTTTTAATTGAAATGTTCTTGTTTCTTGTTTATACTCCCATTGAAACCAAGACATTAAATTTAATACCGATTGTAATTCTTTGATAGTATAGGAAAATTTAGGAGTTCGAAAATAGGCTTTAATAGGTATTGAATCACTTGACATTTCAATATAATCATCACCATTGGTTAACAGAATATTACTCAAGGTACTAATTGAAGATACATAATACTTGACATATTTACACTTCCAAGGTATATCCAAATTGATAGATACCTTATTATATTCATCAGCATTTGTACTTTGTACTGATACTAACATTTTATTATATCCAAAAAATGTCAATTAAACTTTATTCTTTGCAATCAAATGAAGCAGAGAAGCTCAAAGACAAGGATGTTGAGATAAGTGTTAATGATGAAGGTAATATTGATATTATAAGAAATGAGGACCCAGATGATTATCCTACGTTTAGTTGTTTATATAACAAGGCTGAAGTAGATGAAAGAGTAGTCAAAGGTTATATCGAAAATGGAGGAAAGCTTGATGGTTTCGGCAATGTACCTATTACACACAAATTTGCCAATTATTTAAAATATGTATTTAAAGGACCTGAAAAGACACCTCTATTAGAAGGCTCACTACCTGAAAAAGCAGAGTCATATAAGGAGTTGATAAAAGATGAACTTTGCGTAAATACCTTAAATGAATTTATTGAAGAAGAATCTAATACATGTGAGGCTATTCATGAGATGTATACCGAATTGATGTGTGCTGTTGATGGATATGAACAAATATCAACAGATGAACAACTAGGACAAACAAAGGTTATTCGATATCTTCAAGACCCTGTACCACTTCCAACACCAGAGCCTGACCCATTTTTAGCTGAGTTTGGTTATTCGAACCTGGGAGATTTATTGATAAATGTCATAAAGAATGAAAGAACTAACATGACAACAAAGAGATTCTTATATGAGGCTTTTAATGAATCTAACTTTAAAAATTTCGTATCTAGGATATCTCAATACCATTGGAATCTAGATAAATTGTCAGTACAAAGAATAGGATATAGATACAAAGGGTGTACAGACTTGGTTGAGGCAGACCAAATTATTGAAGTAAGTAGCCCATGTGAATTCCTTGATATATATACAAGATACTACTTAGAAAATTACAAACACACTCCTCAAATACTTCAATATTTGCTGTTTTCGAGTGTATTAGGTTTAGGTATCTCAAAAGCCTTAAAATTATTTCGACTATCCAAAGCTCCAGATAATAAAATTACCATTACTCATATTGATGGTACTCAAATGTCAGTCACCTTAAATGACCACTTAAATGACGTTCAACGAAATATCGAAGTACTCATGATTGTAATTAATGATTTGATAGGACAAGTATCGCAGATAAAATCCTGTGATTGCAATCATGAAGAGGAGGAAGGAGGAGGTGGCATAGGTATCCCGCAAGATGAGATTGATGAATTGACGAACTACCTAAGAAATCAAAATCGACATCTTGAAGAACATTTAGGTGATATTGATGAGAATATAAATAGATTGAATCTTGGTGAACAAGTACAGTCATTTCAAGATGCTATGCTTGATGTTGTTATGTATGAGGATGCAATACCTGATATAGCAAAACAAGCTATGGAACAACAAGACCAAGAACAACAAATACCAGTTTTTAGACCAATTGGCGACCGTTCGAACGGTCTATATAATCAAGATAGTAATTATGTTTGGGACATCATCTATGAGGAATGGCGAGAAAGAGATGATAACTTGGATAGACCTGCAGGATGGAGACGAAATAGGAATGCTCCTGTACCTCAAAATTACATGTGGGATGTTGTTCATGATGAATGGGTTATGTTAAATATTTATTATCCTTTCGAGGAAGGTTGGAGAGAAGGAGCTAGTGAAGCAATAGTAGATGTATTAATACCAATCTTTGAAAATGACCATAGAGGACATCTCAGGTATAGTGATAGATATGAAGAATGGGTGTTCTTTCCAGAAGAGAATTCATATCTACATATGCCAACAAATGAAATGTTATACCGTAATAGAGAATATCATGCAGAATTAGGTCAATATGTAGCTTGGAATATTGTAGATGAGGAATGGCAAGAACATGGATATGACTTCCAAGATGATGATTGGATTCATGATGAATTATTAGATGCTCCTGACAATTTAATATGGGATATGACACATGAAGAATGGGTTATTTTATCACAACATTTGGAATGGATAGATAGATGGCGAACACAAAACACCCCAGCAGTAAATGCTCTTGTACGTGCAAGAAATAGTTTTGTTCAGGTTTTTGGAGAAATAGTTTGGAATGAAGATAAAAGGCAATGGGTTTGGGAACCAAAAGATGACCCATCTCCAATGGCGTTATCAATCGAAAATACGAAAGAAGCCAAAACAGATAACTCTTCCGCAGTAGCAATACCTGACTTTGTCAAAGGGTTTGATAAATTCGAGGATGTATTAAAATGTTATGGTGTTCAAATATCGAAAGATACTCCATCATTAGACCCAGTTAAACCAGTACTTGGTAAATATATTATAAAGGGTGATTTAGAAGTAAATGGAAAAATAATATGTGATTCTATTCCAAGTGGAGGTACCTCACCTGTAGACTCTGATTTTACTATAGAAAATGGTATACCTGAATTTGTTATTACTAATAAGGATGTATACTCTTTATCTAATACTATTAATGATGTTGCATACAACCTATTAGGCATCTTTGTACCCGATTTACAAAAACAAGCCTTTTTAAATTCGAATAAGCCTATCTTCAAGATAGTATTAAGAAAGAATGTAATATATGATGAAAGAGGTCGGTATATAAAAGAGTTCTATATAACATCCAGAAATGGTAAAATAGTTTGTCCAGTTATTACCTACGATAAAGAGAATGATTATTGTACCATCAATGATAACTCATCAACAGATGATAGGTATTATATAGCATTCGACAAAAGTCTACCTTTTCACCCTTATACTTTATATCTAAATGGAGAACTAAGTATTATGAATGAATATGAACCGACGGCATTAAAAACAGATAAGGCAATAAAATGTTCTATCATTGAAGCTGAAAATGCATTAAAACTCCATAAAAGCGATGTTCACTACTTTTATAAACCATCTATCATCACAGAAGAAAAAATAGGAGAGGACGAATATTATAAGATGGTATATGAAGTACCTGATAACTATGAAATACCTGATAAATTAAACTTTGTCTTCAAGGAACATTGTTTTGGCAATACATGGAACCTACAATGGAATACTGATAAAAGTCGTGAGAATAAGGGGTATTGGTCAGGAGATAATGCGAAAGGTCATCTTAATGGGAAAGTCATTAATAAATGGAATATTCGACCTACTAAGAAAGCCAATAGTTGTTATGGTTGTTGGATAACAGTCAAACAAACAGACATGCATGAAGCAATAATTACTAATGAAGGAAATGGTTTAATGCATTCACTATTAAAGAACTACAAAAATGAATTTAAACTGGAAATGAAAGATGGAACTATTAAAGATGGTAGTGAATGGAATATGACATGTGCATATGAGAACCACCTAACTGATGGCTTATCAAACTCATTACATCCTGGTTATTATGGCACTGTTCTTCTATACATATCGATGGATAGTACTGAAGGAATTAGAACTGATTTGGTTGAAAAGATATATTTAGATATATATGTAGGTGAGTCTTCTACAGCAACAAGGTTATCATTCAAACCTGATGGGTTCCATGCACAAAAGAATGGAGAGGTATTTGTTGATGTTATACCTGTTCTTGATACTATTGAGACAATTAGCTATGATTGGGGCTTTTGCTTAGATGTTGGTGAAACCAGAGACATAAAATTATATTTGAGGAAGGATTATACAGACCCGATTGATGAGATTAATTGGGATTCATCAACTAATGCATTTAAGTACATAATAGACCAACAGTTTTATGAAATAACACCAAATCCTAATGCAGCTACTACCTTATATACAGACTACAATATTACTAGTTCAAAGATTATAACAGCTGATAATATTACTACCATGAGGAGTGATTTAAATGTATTAACCAATAATTTTGATGTAGTTAGTTATGATGTTAAGGACATAACCTCGAAAGTAAATGTGTTAAATGCAGAAATGGGAGAGACTAAAAGGATTACTAAACATTTACAAGAAGACATAGACCAGGTTAGAATAGTATCAAATGTAGCACTAGCATTTGGAGTTATAGGAACTGCAGGTAGTATAGCTAATGTTGGTCTTACATTATTTCGAACAGGGTTCACATTTACAAAGGCTGGTGTGGATTCTGCTATTGAAGGTGTATCACAAGGTGAACAAGCTTTGTATCATCTAGGTGATGGAAGCAACCTACCTCCATTAAAAATAGGAAGGTCAACTACAACTGATTTAACACCTATTATTGATTGGTGTGATGCAGAAAAGGTAGTAGTTGAATATACTGATGAAACTGAAGACATTTCAAAGACGATAACAACATATCGAGATGCTATTGATTTATGCAACCACTTCAGGGAATCATTAAAACCTGCATTTAGGCTATTAGCTGATAAAATAAATGAGGTTAATGAGGAAGTAGAAAATAATAACTATGTTGATAAGAATGATTTAGTAAGAGATGATACTATTGATATAGTAGGTAGTATTGTTAATAAGGAAGTACACCTTGAAGCTGAAGATGTTATTACAGATGGTACTATTAAGGCAAGGCTAATGGTTATGAAGGTTAGTGAGTTTAATGACATCGACTATGAGGAGTGTATAATAACTATTACTATTGCAGGTGGTACTATAAGTCAATATGAGGGCAGTGATTACTTCCCAACATGCACCTTAAATGGCAAGACAATAGTTATAGCCAACCCACAGCAAGTAAGAGTTACTGGTATAGCCATTAAAGAAAATAGTGCTGTTAGGAGAATGTCATTTGAGGTTAAGGATATAGCATATACATGTGATATAGATGCACTTAACAACAAGGTAGACTCACTTGAAAAGATATCCCACGACAATAATGAATCAATAGCTACTATTATGAATGAATACCCCACAGTTGATGAGGTTAATGATGTACTAAAGGAGTATGCATTAAAAAAGTGAGCTTGAGGAAGTAAAAACAAAAATAGATAATACATCTAAAGCTCATCAAGATTTAGCTATTCTAGTAGGTGAACATGTTGCTAGTATCGTAACAATAAATAGCAAAATATCAAATTTAGAGAGAGAGAATGCAACATTAAAGGATACTATAGCAGCAATGGAAGCTAGGTTAGCTGCATTAGCGAATAGATTAACGCGAATTAAGTATACATTCAGCGTACCAAATAGTACTAGCATTCGTTACCAATTCGAACAACCATTTGATGCATATGAGGCAACCCTCTATTTGACATATCATGAAAACAAAAATAATGTTACCAGTGAAAAAGAAATTAAAATTAATATATCATTCAATGTTAAAAATTCACCTACGAGTGAATATCAATGTGAACCAACTAAGATCTGGTTAAACAATATTGAATTTCCATTAAGTAGTGGCAATTTAGTGGTCAATGCAACAGCTAATTTCATAGCGATTAATTCGACATTCTTTACATCAAATGGTATCTTACTTGAAGATAACACTAAGAATGAGATACATTCATTATAAGGAGGTAGGTACGAGATTCTCGGGGCAGGTACCTGTGCCGTTTCAGTAGTAGTACTTCAAGAAAAAACAAGTAGTGGGGACCCGAGGTAGTTGTTTAGGTCCCTAGTAGTAGTGGGGACCCGAGGTAGTTGTTTAGGTCCCTAGTAGTACTTCAAGAAAAACAAGTAGTGGGGACCCGAGGTAGTTGTTTAGGTCCCTAGTAGTACTTCAAGAAAAAACAAGTAGTGGGGACCCGAGGTAGTTGTTTAGGTCCCTAGTAGTACTTCAAGAAAAAACAAGTAGTGGGGACCCGAGGTAGTTGTTTAGGTCCCTAGTAGTACTTCAAGAAAAAAACAAGTTGAAGAAAAAATTTTTTTATTTTTTTTTTTTTTTATTTTTTTTTTTTTTTTTATTTTTTATTTTTATCACGAGTTCGTGTTGACGTGTGGGCTTAAGCGTAGCGTGGCCCCAACGGAAACCGACTCGTATATACTACTTTAAAAAATGCGTTCCGGATATATGTCGAACCTAGGATGTTAGGTAGGGAGTTTAACCATTACGACACACGCATAGACAAAGATGGAAACTCGATTTTGAATAAATATAAAACCAAATAAATATTGAAATATATTCTAATAACTCAAATAATATATTCAGAATTTAGTTTTAAAAATAAACCATCCAAAAATATTCTTGTATGGGGTCATAGCTCAATGGAAATATTTGGTGGAAAGTTACATGGTTCGAAAAATAGAAAGTCCGACATTTTTTATAAAAATTAATTTTAATAAATTATAACCATAAACTTGTAAAAATAATAAAAAATTTTATCTATCAATTTATTAATAAAATTTTCTTTCACAAATATTATAATTTTAAAGGAAAAAATTTTATTTCTCAAATTTGATGAAAATTTTGGAAATATGTAATGTCCGGACAATGTCTAACCAATGTCCGGCCAATGTCCGACCAAACGAAAATTTTAATAAATGTCCGACCAAAATTTTGAAAAATTAATTAAAATTTATAATAAAATAATAAAAATTTAAATTCAAAAAGTGAAAAATAATATTAAAATATCTTGATGTCTAGTTAACTTTTTAAGAATATTTTTATAAAATCTTTTCAAAATATTTGAGAGAAAAAAATATACTTCTGGCATAAAAATATTTGAGAGAAAATATTAACTCGATCAAAACTCAATATTTCGGGGTCGTGCCTATACAAGAAATATCGTATTTTCGGGTGTAGAATTCAAAAAACACCATTAGAAAGCTCAAAAACTACTCCATACCTTGGAAATAACATTGGTGGAATAGTGAAAGTAGAGAGTGTGTACTTACGATAGGTTTTCAGAGGGTATTTGGCCGGGTAGCGAGGCCCAAGCGAAGGTGTACCTGAGCTTGGTGGCGAGCAGTGTAGGCTGGGGTGAAGAATGAATCCCAGCCTATACTATACTACTTCTGCCCCTCCATCAAAAAGCTACATATTCAAAAAGTTTGGAGACAAAAAAATTCCAAACGAAAACATTTATCGTCTCGTTATCAAAATGTTTTTAACAAAAAAATTCAATCTTAATAAATTTATTAGAAAATCCCTTTGGGAGCATATAATCTAGACTGTCAGGGCTTAATCCCAGCTGCATCTCTCCTCTTTTGCTAAAACAAAATATTTTTTTCTTTCTCTTTTCTCCCCATCTAGCCCCCCCCCCCAGTTGAGGACTCACAAAACTGGCAACACGCACTTCGCTTCTGCTCCTTTGGGCTGGATCCCAGATATAAATATAAGAACGAAGAATTTTGTGGCACAAACACGGAACATAAATTATTTTCTTTATATCTGGAATTTTCTTATTGTATAATGAATTATTCCAATCTATATTAAAAGCTTTCTTTTGAGCTTCATACACTCATAAATGCTTGGTCCTCAGTCTGTAATTCGAGTTCTCGTTATATCAGATATATAGGCAGGCCCCAAACCTTTTTTTAAAACTCTTCCTCCATGGTATTATTTAAGATCCCCAATATCATTATCAATAAAATTCACAAACATTGGCCAGTTTCTTCTCTTCTTACATTACTTAAAACATTATCCTAAAACTGAAGGTTTAAAAGCAGTTTTCAAGATTGAGCCATCACCTTATTAATAGGGTGCTGGTAATAGTTTCACCAAAACTAGATGATTTTATAGAATAAGTTCGTGATTTTGATAAAGATGAGCCTTTACTAATTAAAGGAGATAAAGGTTACCAAGAAAAAAAAAAGACCTATTTTGGTTAAACACCTGACGAATTGACCAATAATGAAAAACTGAGTAATGTCAGAATAATTGTAGAGAACTTTTTTGGAAGATTAAAATCCAGATAGGATAATTGGGAACCGAAAACCGTGGGAGCCACATAAGTTAGGATCCACATTAATAAACTATGAAATTAATATGATCATCAACTGAGGAAAGAAAATCATGACTTTTTCCTCAAATATCGTGCAGTTGCCTTCCAATCGATTGAAGAATAAAAAGAATTACTTAAAATAAAAGCTGAGTAACAGAAAAAAGAAATACTTAAGGGGGAGTATACTGAGCTTTTTAAATGACAAGTGATAAAGGTTTCTTGTAATCATTTTCATCTGGGTAAAAAAATTAGATATTGAATGAAATGAATGATGTTATTGAATGAACGAACGAATTGACCTTGTTTGTGATAATATTGTAAGTGTTATTGAACAAATTGAATGAATGAATTAAACGAACGAATTGACTGAAATGAATAAATGAATTGAACAAACGAACGAAATGAATCTGTTCACTCCATTTTCTGTTTCATGTTGTGGTTGTTGATCGAAAACAGAAGGCGGTAATTCACCTCGTATTTGACCTTATTGTGAATGAATGAACAAATTAACTACACTTTTAAACGAATTGAATGATGTTGAATGAATGGAATTTAACGAATTGACCGGAAGCAATAAGGTTAGAAAAATAGGGTTAAATCTAACCCTCGTGCTCTTCACCTTAATGCAATTGACATAAATTGGCCTCTTATTTGACCTTTGTATTTGATTTGTTATTTGTTCACTCCATTTTCTAGGAGCATATTGTGGTTGTTTAAATGAAAGCAAAGGTGACAAAAATATAGTGACAATTCACCTGTTCACCTCAGTATTTGGCCTCTTATTTAGAAATGAAACGAGTGAACGGATTGAATGAAACGAATGAAACGAGTGAACGAATTAAATGAATAAATGAATTGTCCCATTCTTTCTTGTTGTGAATTGAATCTAATTATTGGTATTGAATGAAACGAATGAATTGACCTTTTTGTGAATGTTATTGCAAGTGTTATTGAACGAATTGAATGATAGTATTGAACCTAATTATCGATATTTCTAGTTAATGTATTTGGCCTCTTATTTGATTATTTAGAAATTAAATGAATTGACTGGAATGAATAAATGAATTGAAAGCAATAAGGTTAGAAAAATAGAGTTAGATTTAACCCTCGTGCTCTTCACCTTAATGCAATTGACATAAATTGAGTGCTGGTTTTGAACGAACGAATGAAACGAATTGAATGAATAAATAAATTGAATGATTTTATTGATTGAACATGATTGCTGGGTTTAATATTATTGAACAAATTGAATAAATGAATTGAATAAATGAATTGAACGAATTGAATCTAATTATTGGTATTGAATGAAACGAATTGACTGGAATAAGGTTAGAAAAATAGGGTTAGATCTAACCTGTAAACCTTAATGCAATTGACATAAATTGGCCTCTTATTTAGAAATTGAATGAACGAATTGAATGAATTGAGTGAATAAGGTGACAAAAATGTAGTGACAATTCACCCAATGATTATTTTTGACTGATTATTACATTTTTCTTGTTGTAGTTATTAAATATATAAATAATTACTCAGACGGTTATTATTCTAAAGAAATTATTCTGCTGGTTATTACTAAGACGGTTATTCTGTTAATAGTTATTCAAATGATTATTCAGAAGATGATATTCAAATAGTTATTTAGAAGATGTTACTCAGATAATTATTCAAATGATGATGTTCAAATAGTTATTCTGTTGATGATTATTCAGACGTTTATTCTGCTAGTTATTATTCAAATGATTATTCTATTGATGATTATTCCAAATGATTATTATTCAAAAGATATTATTCAAATGATTATTATTCTGTTAATAGTTATTCAAATGATTATTCAGAAGATGATATTCAAATAGTTATTCTGTTGGTTATTATTCCAAATAGTTATTCTGTTGATGATTATTCAGAAGATTAGTCAGACGGTTATTCTGGTGGTTATTATTCAGAAGATGATGTTCAAATAGTTATTCTGTTGATTATTATTCAGAAGATATTATTCAAATGATTATTCAAATAGTTATTCAAATGATTATTCAGACGGTTATTATTTAGAAGATTATTCTATTGATGATTGTTATTCAAATAGTTATTATTCAAATGATTATTCAGAGGATGATGTTCAAATAGTTATTCAAATGATTATTCTGTTGATGATGATTCCAAAGAAATTATTCAGACGGTTATTCTGTTGATGATTATTCAGACGGTTGTTCAAATGATTATTCTGTTGATGATGTTCAAATAGTTATTATTCAAATAGCTATTCTGTTGATGATTATTATTCATAAGATCATTCAAATAGTTATTCAAATGATTATTCAGAAGAAATTATTCAAATAGTTATTCAGAAGATAGTTATTCTAAAGATTATTCAGAAGATATTATTCAAATGATTATTCAGAAGATGATATTCAAATAGTTATTACTCAGACGGTTATTATTCCAAATAGTTATTCAGACGGTTATTCAGAAGATTATTCAAATAGTTATTACTCAGACGGTTATTATTCCAAATAGTTATTCCGAAGATGATATTCAGAAGATTATTCTGTTAATAGTTATTCCAAAGAAATTATTCTAAAGATGATATTCTGTTGATGATTATTCTAAAGATATTATTCAAATGATTATTCAAATAGTTATTGTTCAGACGGTTATTCTGCTGGTTATTATTCAAATGATTGCTGAATTGCTTCATAAAATAAAAATACATAATTGAATGGTTTACATTTTATTATTTGCTCTATCTTAACTAAATTATATACTCTTTGCATTTTACCTTTCTCTCTGTTATATCTACTTCTTATTTCATATCCTTCGGGCACATCCTTCTCGTTTTTAAACCCAAAGTGCTGATATAACTGTTTTTTGCCATTAAACTCTCTGTTCAAATCATTTTCGTTTTTCATTATTGTATCCTTATTTGTTTCTTCCTCGAGCGAGGCGTTTGTCTCTTCAACAATAACTTCTCCAATCTTGCTCATGTATCTTATCAATGAATCTTTGTCCATTGATTGCCATGCATTAGCTCTCAATTGGTTTAATCTTGTCTTATATCTGTTCTTGGCTACCTTGTTTATAAATTTCTCTTCTGGTACCTTTACTTGCCTCATGTATAGATAAGCTGTTGAATTCTCGTTGCTGTTTCGTCTTACGAACTGTTCAACTGATGATACGGTATCTAATGGGGTCTGAACTAATATAGACAATAGATTTTCCTTCAGTGACTGACCTGATTGGATACATGAAGTAGCAATAACTATATCAACGTCCTCCGTGCTAACAAACTTGCCTTCATCACTTATCTCTACTTCCTTCTTATCAGAGTTGTACAATGCTTTATTAAGTTCATTGTCGATACACTCCTTTAATCGTTCACATTCATTCTTGTCTTCTATCTTAATTAATATCTTATCATACCTCTTTATCTCTTCTAGTACTTGCTTAGCTATAGTCTCTCTTTGCTCTTTCATATTGCTTCTCAGCTTGTATAGATATATTGTTCTGTGGTATTTGATGTCAGCTAATGGGTTAATCTTTTCGTATTCTTCAAAGACTGATAAGCAAGAAATGTCCGATGCAGTAGCAGTAATCAAGCCTACTTTATTGAATTCTCTGCAAATCTCTATTAACGATATGTGTTCTAGTAGTAGGTGTGCTTCATCAATAAGGAGTGTGTATTCACTGTTGAAATCTATTTGATGGTGATAGAAATGCTCTATGATTCCTCCAAGACACTTAGATGCGGTAGAGAATGTAGTTATAACAACAGGATTAAAGTGCTTGATGGCTTCCTTAAACTCTTTAAACGCCCCTTCCTTGACACATAACTTTATTATTTCATCTATGTTCTCGGGGTGATTGTTGTTTAATGCTACCCGAGAACATAGATGAGTTTGAACTTGTTATCAGGTACTGTGTTATAGATCCATTTCCTTATTGCTTTAGATTTGCCTGAACCAATTGGTGCTTGACATATGAACTTCTTTATGGCTTTCTCTATGTTTATCTCTTCTTCCGCACTTTTAGTATAAGTTATCTCATATGATTTAACGGGAAGGCTCTCAAACACATTCTAGTCAACATATTGCTTGGTTGTCATTTGGACAAGAATAAAAACAAAAAAAGAAAACAAATGATGTGTATTTAATTGGATTTATATTTGTGCTTATGAGGGTGTTGTTTTTTCTATGATAAGTAGATGCTTGTATGTTTACTAGGTTCTTAATGGTATTATACTTATGAAGGTAAATATTTGGTCACGTTACTGACACAAAATCTGACGCCTAGTATAGAAGCTTGCGTAAATTGTGTCATAGCGTGACATAATTGACACAAGGTGTTAGGTCTGTGGGAACATAGCGACCGCAGCCGTAAAGTGGAGCTCCAAGAGAAGGCGTGCCTGAGCTTGGGGGCGAGCGAATTAGGCTGGGGGAGAGAAGCGAACCACAGCCTGACGTACACTACTTCATCGTATGACTGAATCTCTTACACATATCTATTGTTGATGTTAATGTCATTGCAACTTTGGACGGATCATCAAGTTCGTCAGTAAAATTTATTTTATTAACTGGTACATACTCCTTATCACACCATTCTATTATTGCATTTAATTTTTCTTTGTCTGTTGTTTTTGTTGTTTGATCTTAATAATGATCTCTGAATTGGAATAGAAATCATATCTCCAAAGAAAGGATCAGCACCAATATCTGGCAATTCACCAGTTAGTTTACCAGCTATATCTTCTACAACATCAGCACCTACATCAGACACTTTAGTTACAGTATTGACTAACTCTCTACCTCCAGCTTTAACAGCAGCTTCAACTCCTTTTTGAGCAAATGATAATGCTCTTCCAGCAACACCTATTCCTGTAGCACCTAATACACAACCAACAGCACCTAAAGCAATACCAACATTAGCTTTCATATCTATTTTATCTACTTCTTTTTCCAAATATTTTGTCTTCGCTTGCTTTTACAAAAACAGTTTTGATCTTACGTTCTACAAATTTCAGACTCTTATAAGTGATAGTAAACATTATGTCTTCATTTATCGTTGCATAATGTGTGGAAATTTTTTATTAAGCAAGACAGGAGCAAATATGCATTGTTGTATTCAATCAAAGATAGCCCAACTGCAAAACAGTATATTAGTGCGAATGGATTTAAAGAAGTTAAATTTTGTCTTCGCTTTTTATTTTTTTATTTTCTCATGATAAAATCGATATCACAAATCTTTGTTAATGAATATAATGTTTTTACATTTGTGAAATTTTATTTATAGCAATAATATTATTAACATTCTATTTATTCATAGATATCAGATTAATACTTTTCAAATATTGAGATTTTATAAATAAATGGATATTTATTTATTCTTAATATTTAATTATATATAAAAATAATA
The DNA here is from genome assembly GCA_039105265.1 of Tritrichomonas musculus. Lineage (NCBI taxonomy): Eukaryota > Parabasalia > Tritrichomonadida > Tritrichomonadidae > Tritrichomonas > Tritrichomonas musculus. Next base: position 317,550 of record JAPFFF010000060.1, on the reverse strand, counting down.
ACTTTTATTTTAGAAATATTTGTTACATATCAATATATATTTATTTTTGATAATTTTGCACAAAACAATTAAATTCAGAATTATATTTGAATGATCTCATAGAATCCGACACTCTAGTTACACCCCCTAAATTTTTAATTTTATAATTTATTTACTAATATCTTGCCAAAATCACTATATTTTCAACTTTCAATACCATATTTATTTATTAAATTTATGAGAAAATATTAATTTACATGATAAAAATATTTTTGTTCATAAATATGTGTGGGTAGACGATCAAAATTCGTTAAAATATTTAAAATTTTTATTTATGAAAAAAATTTTTTATTTTATTTTTATATATATAATAATATAAAAAAGCATTTAATTAATAAAAGTTGACCAAATTAAGATTTATAATTTTTCAATAGTTATATAAATATTGAAAGAAATTTAAAATCATTTAATATCTTGTTACAGAGCTCCGAATTTATATTAAATAAATAAATATATAATAGTATTATATTATAATATACTTATATTTATATCGGGAATGAACTTTTAATCAGCAATTTTTTAAAAAAAGTTCTGAGAAGTTTCTTTTTTTTATCATAAATTTTTAGCAATTCAAAATATTTGAAAATGAAAAAACGATAAATAAGAATCTTTAATATCTTGTTATAGAGCTCCGAATTTATATTAAATAAATAAATATATAATAGTATTATATTATAATATACTTATATTTATATCGGGAATGAACTTTTAATCAGCAATTTTTTAAAAAAAGTTCTGAGAAGTTTCTTTTTTTTATCATAAATTTTTAGCAATTCAAAATATTTGAAAATGAAAAAACGATAAATAAGAATCTTTAATATCTTGTTATAGAGCTCCGAATTTATATTAAATAAATAAAAATATAATAGTGATAAATTACATTATATTTATATTTATATTGGGAATGAACTTTTAATCAGCAGTTTTTTTAAAAAAATGCATACAAGCTATTTTGTCACTTTTTATTACTTTATAAAATAAAAATGAGTGAATTCTTGAAAGAAAACTCAGATATCATAATATATATGCATTCTCGAGAACTTGTCGAATCTTCTTTAATGGAATTCTTGAAAAATTCAGATGATCTTGAAGAAAATTATGAAAATTTAATTCGCATTTTTAATGATTACAAAATTGATGAAAATTCGCAAGATTTAAAAGATGTCTTAAATATAATTATTTCTTTTTGAAATAATTATCCTAGAAATCTACTATTTTTTTCAAAGATTGAAAAAATTATATTATTTTTTAAGCCAAAAATTATGAAATTCTGGTCAAATATTGAAAAATTCCATATTTTTAGAACCAACAAACGAATTCTTTTATTTGCGCTCAACGAAAAAATTGTTACACTTGACCAAAAGATATTGAATTGTTTTTTTAGCTCCAAAAAATAAACATAATTCTTAACATTAATATTTTTTCTAATATAATATATTTATATATTTTTATTTATATTAAATAATTTATAAATATAAGTAGTTCTAAAAGATAAAAATATTTCATAATTAAATTTTTATATTCAAATATTTCAATGATCTTATTCAAAAAATAAAAAAACGATCATTTCTCATTTAAAAATAAAATCGTTGATATATCACTTATTGCCCATTAAAATATTCTGGTATTTATAAAATAATCTAATTAACTCTTAATTAATATAATATATGAATATATAAATAAATGACGGAAGAGAATACATGTTCATAAAGATTAATGCCATATTTAATATATTTAACAAAAAAAAAAAATACTGGTATTTTCAAAAGTTGTTTCACTTGAATTCTAGTACTGATAGCAGCCATTTCCTATCACTAATATATTGTTTTAATAAATTTTTTTTAAATAAAAATTATCTCATTCAAAATTTACTCTTTTAAGAAATTTTTTATGACTTTTTAGATTTATTATTCAACATATAATCCATTTCAAAATGTTTAGATGTTTAGATGTTTAGATGTTTAAATAATTAAGGTAAGCTGAAACTTCTGATTCATTAACAGAAAATTCTCTTCTCATTTCTTCCGATTTCATCTCATCAACGATTTCAATGAAGTTTGGCCTCTGTGATGGATCACCCGACCAGCAATTTTCAATCAATTGACGCATTTTTCCAATTTCAACCAAATTTATGTCTGGTCGAACACCATCAACGATATCTCTAACCAAATAATACATATTTTGGTAGTTCTCAAAAGGAGGCTTGTTTGCGAGAGTTTCATACATGAGAATGGCGAATGAATAAGAGTCAACTTTGTACGAATACTGATTTCCTTCACATCTTTCAGGAGCCATGTAAATGTATGTGCCTGACGTTTCATTCATTTCGGTTTTTGTCAATTCTTGGTCAGTTGTGCATGAAATCGTGAATCCACAAACATGCGGGTAAAGTTTCTCATCAAGAAGGATTTTTCTTGGCTTTATGTTTCTATGAATGACACCTTTTGAATGAATGTATTTCAATGCAACGGCTGTACCAAGGAGAATTATATATTTGTTCGTATTCGTCAATTGATTTCCTTCTGGATTTCTTAAAACTTTTTCAAGCGTGTTTTTTATGTAATCTGTGATGATCGTTAGATTATTATTCTTATCAAACCCATATCCAATGAAGGAAACAATTGCGGGATGGTCAAGTCTTAAATAGGCTTTTATTTCTGTTGATGCAGGATTATTTTCGTCTTTTTGATCAAAAAGACTTCTTTTGGCTGCATATTGTTTTCCTGTTTTTTTGTCTTGAACAAGAAAAACCTGGAAGAATCCACCTCTACCAATTTGTCCCAGAGTTTCAAAATCTTTTAAATCTATAATATTTGCTGGAATATCAGTAATATTCTCTGAACTCATTCAATTGTATGAATTGTGATATGAAAAAATAAACATATTTTACACAATTATGATTTAAATATGAACATTTACTTGAAATTATAATTAAATATTGATATTTATCAGCTCTATTTTTCTATCATCCCTGATAACAGTTACTTTTTCTTAAAAAAGAGGTCGTTCAACTTTTAAAAAGAAATTCAAAAACAGATTATTTTTTAGTATGTTATTAAATGATATATAAATGTAAAGGGAGAATAATATTTAAAAAAAATTTCCGACTGATTTTTAGATATTTTAATTTTTAATAATTCAATGAAAATCAATAATAATCTTGACCATATTTTTGACCAAGAAGAAAAAATTTATTTTTATTACACTTTTTCAGAAGTGTTCGAAATTTTTTCTGTTCTAGTTTTCAGGATATAATTGATACCAGACAATATTTATATGTTTAACAAGTTGTTGGTCAAATATTGAGCATATTCCTCTGTTCAATTTCGAGAAACAATAAAATCAAATCTAATCAATTATTGAAGTTTTTTAAAGATTGATTAAATTAATAAATGTTTTCATTTATAATATTGTTTATTAACTATGATTATATATTTTTATTAAAATAAAATTCAAGTAGAAACTAGATATTTTTGTTTTTTTAAAAAATTTCAAAAGGCAAACGTTTTTAAAAAGATTGAGATTGCCCAGGTTTGAAAGACCCTATTTTGAATCTTCATCATATTGTATTCTATTATATTTAATTAATTGTTTTTTTGAAATTTGCTTCTGATAAAGAAAAAAAAAGAATTATTAAAAATTTTAAAATAAAAAATTAACGTCTTGCCTCAATTATTTCAAAGTATCACTGAATTTTTTCAAGCATCTTTAAGAAAATTTAAAAACTTGTTTTATATGAACAAATTTATTTTCATTTTTAGAAAAATTGGCCCAAGATTTTCATACACAGCCAAATTATTTATTAAAATAAATTCTAAAATGTTTTATTTACAAATTATTTAATAAAAATCTCTGTTTAATTCTGAGAAAAATATTCATTATTAATATTTGAAAAAATTTTTATATACATTTGATAAGCATAAATCTCTTATTCCTAAGGTGAAATAATGATTCTTACATTTCAAAACAAATCAACAAGGTTATCATGCCTTTGAACAAGCTTCATTAGGGGCTCGATACCATTATTTGATTTTTTTTATCAATATTATTTTCTTTGAATTAGCTTCCAAATAAGAATTTTAATATTAACTAATATGATAATTCTAAAAGCACAATAAACCAAAATAATGGTTGGAAAAATGTCATTTTCATTGTCAATAGACATTCACAAGTATTGATCCAAATAAAAAAATAATAAGTTAATTCACATAAATATCATATTAATGAGATATAATTAGTGAATCTTAATTTTTAAATGTTAAAAATAAATATTCACAATTAATGTTTTAAAGAATTATCTTCATAGTAATTTTGTGCTATTTGAAAGTAAATATCTTCTTGTATACTTATCATAAAAACATAAAAAAGAACACTTAACCTATTTTTTTAAAAATCCTTGCGAGATATTTCTTTGTTATTTATATTTTTTTATTTTCTTAAAGATGCTTGAAAAAATTCAGTGATACTTTGAAATAATTGAGGCAAGACGTTAATTTTTTATTTTAAAATTTTTAATAATTCTTTTTTTTTCTTTATCAGAAGCAAATTTCAAAAAAACAATTAATTAAATATAATAGAATACAATATGATGAAGATTCAAAATAGGGTCTTTCAAACCTGGGCAATCTCAATCTTTTTAAAAACGTTTGCCTTTTGAAATTTTTTAAAAAAACAAAAATATCTAGTTTCTACTTGAATTTTATTTTAATAAAAATATATAATCATAGTTAATAAACAATATTATAAATGAAAACATTTATTAATTTAATCAATCTTTAAAAAACTTCAATAATTGATTAGATTTGATTTTATTGTTTCTCGAAATTGAACAGAGGAATATGCTCAATATTTGACCAACAACTTGTTAAACATATAAATATTACATGGTATAAAGGAATTTCTAAAATCTTGGGCCATTTTTTTTTCAAACACTTCTACTTTTTCTCATTTTTCATAATTCATTATTTTATTTATTTAATAATTTTTTTTTTTAAGAATTGCATACTTTTACTAGTTTATTTCATAAAAAAATAATTTGATAAGCATTTTTCTCTCTATTTTTTAAAAATAATTAATTCAATAGAATCTAAGATTAACGTGATTCTTAATTCAAAAAAAAACTAGGCTTTAAATGGTCATAGTGGACATGCCACTTTTTTCGACAGCTTAACTTTTTCTGTGATAATAAAATGGCATCTTGATTGATTAGGACATTTTCGATTTTTTGAAATAACGGATTCTTCTCAATTACATCAACTTTTTCTATGGTGGACATTTCAAATTTCTCAATGAATGAAATGTGATCTAAAAAAAATTGAGCTATGTCGATCAAACAATGTCAAATAATTGCTTTTTTAGTTTGCAATATCAATTTCGATTTTGGCTGATTTCACAAACTTAAAAAAAAAAAAAAAAAAAAAAAAAAAACAATTAAAAAGTGTATTACATGGATATTGATGCGAATATTGAAATTATGATTATAATATTGATATTATTCGGCTTTATTTATCTATCATCCCAGATAACAAATACTTTTTCCTGCAAAAATATATAAACTTGATCGATTTTTTAAAAATGTATGTAGTCCTTCAATTTTCAAGATAAAACGATTTCATCCTAATATGGTATTGTATACTCTATTAAGAAAAAACTAATGTTGAGATATTTAGGATTTTCCATTTGTGGAAGAAAATGAAAATATTGATTTTAATTTTCTATAAGATGAAATAAATTTTAGAAAAAACAAAAAATATATGTTTCCAAAGTGATTTTTTAAATTTTAAAGAACTATTTTTCGAAATCTGAAATGAACTAGAAAAGAAGTTAGAAAAAATAAAAATTGAGAGCAAAAGTATACTTCACTTTTAAAAATTTGAGAGCAAAAGACGTTTATTTTCAAAAATTTATAATAATTCCTAATTCATATAAGTTAGGACTAAGAAAAATGCATCCAGCTAATTCATTACACAATTCCGCAAATATTGAATATAGTTTTTTTTTATTGGCGAATTTGGATCAAAAACTTAATGTTTGCATATAGCAAAGTGCATCATCTTGAAATATGCAAGAATAAAAGAATTTTCCTATGAAATCTGGTTCATTGTTACTTTGGGAGATTTCTTTCTTTGTGAATACTAAAGGTAAAATAATGAGGATTTAAAGGTCAATTTTTTATTTCTTAAATTTTCTCAAAATTCTTTCTATGGTTAAATTCAAAATATTCTATAAGATCTCAGAAAAAAACGATTATTTTCATACATTTCATATAACATGTCATAATGTATTTTTTAATTGTAAACTAAGTGTCAAAAACAAACCTAGTCAATTTAATCTTTTTCAGAGACATGCAACTACTCAAATAATAAACGTTCTCCTATTCAAAAAATAACTTACTGGATTTGTACCTTAAAGAAAAAAATTAATTAATGATTTGGATGTTTTTAAATAAAGATCAAAACTTATAATTGAATGTACATAAAAGAACAGAATAAATATTTTGAAAAAGGATAATAATGAAAAAAAAAAATTGATTTTTACGATTTTAATCAGCTGTATATGCAAAATTCATATGATTTAAATTGTATTATTTAGAATGATTGATGAAAAATATTGGTTAAATAAAATTTTAGTTACTAAATTCGAAATGATCATAATTATTTTTACATAATTCATCTATGAAAACATAAATAAAATAGCAAATTCTTATCAAACATTGAATTATAAAGCATATTATTGATATAGTCGATTTTGTTCTTATTAATACTTATTTTGGATAATTAGCTCTTTGCATCTATTTTTAATAGTTTGCTCATATCATTTGAATTTAATATTCTTTTTTTAAAATATTGTCGAAAATGTTTTATAGATGCAAACATTAGCTTTTTTACAAATATTTTTTTATTTGAGAATTTTAAAATTTTCACAAAAAGTTTGTCGTCCACAAATTTTCAATAAACGATTTTTGATTTGTGGTTAGGTCTAATATTTTTTTTTTATTCAACATATTTCTTTAAAAAATCATCAACTTCAATGGTTTCTGAATTGTTAAGGCACAAAACTTCTCCATTGACTGCAAATCTGAGAACACGCTTTCCACGCATCTCCCACAGCTCAGCGGCCAGGTGTGACGCGTAGGGAGGGATTCCGTCTCTATTCACAATTCCGAGTCCAAGAAGAAAAGCGGAAATAGTAATATCGTGTCCACTGAACAAAGTGAACTTCACTTTAGTTTCATTGTTCATAAACTTTTTGAGATGGCTCACAAAAAGTTCAATAATTGGTCTGAAAGCTTTTTCTCCCAAAAATTCAATGAAACCGGTAGTAGCCAGCGACATATTTGAGTTCAATAAATAGTATAAACTGCCAAAACATTTTGCCTTACTGTGGATCATCATTCTGTACCTTTCGTTGTCGTCTTCGATGATTTTTGGCAGTTTGCACCCATTGAATTGAAGGCAGTAAAGAAAATCACCCGCCAAAATTTGATCTATTCGATTTTTAGGGATAACATTCTTAATTTCTTGTGGAATTAATGATAATCTTCTTTGAAACTTGACGGACTTCATAAAAAGTTCCCCTTGTTCTCTGAAAAAGTCGTTTGAATCAGAATTTGGACATAAAATTTCGTTTCCTGGCTCTCCTGTTTGTATGAATAACTTTTCTGTACTTGATTTCGGTTTATACATTCCTTGTAAAAAGGAAACTGCCGATTCAATGGCCCGTGGAACAATTGAAGATCTGATATATATTTTGGATAAATCGTAGTTATTAGACCGTGGAAGGAGGTTGTTTTGTACCGATAAATAATTATAATATAGCTTTCCTAGGTTTTCTTGCTGTTTAACTCCAGCTTCAAGTAATCGTCCTTGCTCTGGAACTTTTAAAAAATCATATTCGGATCCATTTACAACGGGAATTCTTCTGATAATTGATTTGTTTTTATAAGTATCTCCATATTCCCATTTTAGTTGATCAACAGGATAATCAGACCAATTAAAAAGTGGAGCTCGAGCCCCATGACGTGTAAATAGAAAATATGAAATAATCTTTCCCCCTTGAAGAGGCGGAGGAACATTGAGTGGGGCAACTTGTGTTGAAACCCAATTGTTCATTATTTTATATAACATTCAATGAATTAATTGAATTCAATTAATTTAATTAATTCAATTTTTACATAAAAATTTTATAGTGCCACAAAAAAAGATTGAGGATTTGAATAGTTTATTTTTTATATAACACAAAAAGTTATATAAAATAATCACCTCAAATTTTGCATACTTTTATTTTATTACAAAAAAAAGATACAGGTCAATGAGAAATATTTTTTATGTTAAGTATATAATATATTATAAATATAAAATATATAATTGCATTATTCCGCCAATAGTTAGATAATTATTATTAAAAAGATTGATAGAATTGAGAGGAAATTTTCTTATCCACAGAATTTAAAATATTTTTTTTCTTCATTTTTTTATTAGGTTGATAGCATTAACGAACTCTTAAAACACTTTCATACTTACCAACCATTATGAAATATGGCATTAATTATTTATTATAACGCATATGCAAAACATAAATGAACCATGGCAATACATTAATGTTCTTACCAAGGAGTAAAAAGACATATGATTTTTCAGGATTTGGATGATTCATATTGGTCAAATGAAGGCCAAATTTTGAAAAATTATCTCTCTTTTTGTTTCTTTGAGAAGAACAAAAAAGATTGATTTAAACCAAAACTTATTAAAAGAAACCGATCAAATTTTTAATAGCAAAAAAAAGTGTATTAAACACTTATTGAATTTTTTTTTCCATCAATCTTTTTTAGTTTCACTATATATAATATCACAATTTTCTGATATAAATAAAGTTATCACTTTATATGCTTTTATGCTATTTTTATTAGTATTTTATGTGAAATAATAAGTTGCTTTGTTTATATACCGTGCTACATTCTGTCCTTAATAATAAATCAAACCAAAATATTTTTCAACTACTCAATTTTTTTGGTTTGCAGTAAATATTTATATCTAGTGCTACATATTTTCCATTGTAATAAATAAAGGTTTACTTCAAATTGATTTTAATTTGCAACAGGTGCTAAATAATGAATAGAATTATGGATATCTTGTGTGATGTAAAAACATTCATAATAAATAACATCATTGTGTTCAAATGTTTCTGGATTTTATTGTTTGGCTGCAATATTAAAAAAATAAAGGATTTAAATTATATCTTGTTGAACGTTATAACCTATTATATTAATTGATTCAATATATTCATAGGCTGAAATATAGTTATGTTCTGCAGAATTTATAAAATAATGAAGTACTTAATTGATATCTTATGTGATTAATTCATCTTGAGAATAAACTAAACTTAGATTTAAGCATGTCAACAATAGCCTCCATAGATTTAAAATCCGAAACTGGTTTTTATTGGTGGTTTTTTGCCTAAGCCTTTTTTCTTTGAAAAATCAAAACATAACTATGAACTTAGAGAAAAGATAGGGAAAGGAGGATTTGCTTCCGTTTACAAATGCAAAAATCACAGATATAACGAAATATTTTGTGTAAAAATTATCGAGATACCCGAAGATGCTAACGAAGCATTATCAATTACGTTTGATTCTGAATTTAAAACTCTTATCAAGATAATTCATCCCAATATAATAACATTATTTGATCATTTTCAATCTCCACATTGCTTATATTTAATACTTGAATATTGCCCAAACGGATCTCTGCTGGACCTTATCAAAAAAACAGGTCCGTTTGATATGCCCAAATTAATTGATTATTACCAGCAAATATTACAGGCAACAGATTATATCCATTCAATAAAAATAGCTCATCGCGATATAAAACCGCAAAATATCCTATTTGATATACACAATCGGCCAAAATTAGCAGATTTTGGTCTAGCAGAATTTTTTAGATCAAGTCAAGGAGAGAAGCTAAGATTCGGTGGTTCAATTCCGTATATGGCACCAGAACTTATCAAATTAAACGAATTCAGTCCGGAAGCTGTAGACGTTTGGGCTTTAGGAATTACATTTTTTCAAATGGCAACAGGATCCCTTCCTTGGGTGTCAAATTCCATCCAAGCAGAAATAGTATCTGGATTTATATGTTTCCCAAGCGATTTAGATGAGCAAGTTCTCTATCTTTTGAAAAAAATGTTACATCCTGATCCGAGCCGAAGACCGACATGCAAACAACTTCTCCAGTTCCCCATTTTTAACACCAATAGCAATAGTGAATCAAATCAACAGCCAACTCCATTAATGCATTTGAAACAAGTATCATATTTTTCACCATTATCATCTTCGAAAAAATTAGGCCAAATTTCTTCATCTTCTTCCCTTATAAATACAAATAAATCAAAGAGAAGAATAAAAGCTTCCGGATCATCGGTTTTCTTTAAAAAACGAGTCTCTCTTTCTTACACATTTTCTGACCACGGCTCTGAGGTCAACTCTGACAACGGTTCTGACTCTTTGCTCAAATAATTGATCCAAACATCTTATGTGAGCGTATTATATGTTATATTTAAAGTTTTTTTTTTTTTAATTTTAAATATTTTTTTTTTTTTTTACCTGAAATCCTGCCGTTTATTTGAATTATTTGACAAGCATTATTCAATAAGTTCTTATATCTCTTTTTTAATTTGTATATCAATTCTATAATGTAAATACGAAGAGATTGTGCACTCCTTCTTTTTGAATGTATATCTGGTCAAGACATTCAAAAAGTAAGTAATTTTTCAAAGCAAAGTGCTGTGAGTATACAAGTTTCATTCTTTCAACTTATGATCTTCATTGAATTTCAAATCCAAATCCTTCATAAAAGAGGCTCGTTATTTCTTTGATTTTTAAATTTTCTTGTTGATTTGCATTTGCCTTGTGATCAAATATTTTCTTTGATTGAATGACATCCTCGAATGATCCATATAAAAAATCAATGCTTTTAAAAAAATTATGTGTATTTGTATAAACAACCTTATTACGCAGTTTCAGATTCTCAATCATTTTACAAAGAGTTGATGATAAATCATTTGCTTTTTTGGCATGCTTAGACAGTTCTTTGATAGCTTGAGTTTCAAATGAAAATCCAAATTTAGCAATTAATGCCAAACACAATAAATATTTAGAAGGAGAAAAATTAAGCATTGATGATCTTATTAATAATTTAATAGATTCATCAATGCTGTCTTTGACTGTGTTTTCAAACAAACATAAATGAGCCAAATTATACATGCATATTGCATCATTTGAGTGATTTTTTGCTTCTTTAAAGTATTCTATTGCTGATCCAATTCTTTTAGGAATTTCTTCTCCAAATCCATACTTATACAAAATTCCAAGATTATTTTTAGCTCTTTGATTATTGAATGATGGGGCTTCTTTGTAATAATGAATGGATTTGCCAATATCTTGTTTTATGTACTTTCCTTCATGATATAAAACTCCAAGTTCAAAATGCGCTTCAATATTTCGATTTTTCGAAGAAAGATTCAAAAGATAAATCCATTTTTTAATATATTGTTGAACGTAAATTCCTTTCAAATAAATCATCCCTAGAAAAAGTTGGGCTTTTGAATGCTTTTTGTTTGAAGCAAGCGTAAAATAATGAATTGCTTTGTTAACATTTCTTGTAGCATTCACACCTTGCAAATAAGCAAGTCCAAGATTATATTGTGCATTAGGATGGTTTTGATTAGCTGCAAGAGAATAATAATAAATTGCTTTTTGATATCACGAGAAACATACGAACCATCATCATACAATACACCAAGATTATATTGTGAATATGGATCATTTTGATGAGCTGCAAGAGATGTATAATAAAAAGCTTTGTTAATATCACGTTGAACAAATTCACCATTGAAATATAATACAAACCAAGATTATTCTTCCAAGTAATATTTGGGAGTCCAAATCATTATGATTTGCTACAATTGTAAAATAATGAATTGCTCTAGTAATATCTCGTGGAACATATTTATTATCATAATAAATCAAACCAAGATTAAATTGCGCTTCTAAAAAGTTTTGTTTTGCAGCAAGTGTAAAATAATGAATTGCTTTAGTTATATCTCGTTTAATATGTTTATTTTCAAAATAAATTAAACCAAGATTAAATTGAGCAGTTGCATTATTTTGATTTACTGCAAGTGAATAGTAATAAATAGCTTTGTTAATATCTATTGAACTAAAATCTTCTTGTGAATAAATATATCCAAGTATCATTTGAGATTCTAAATTATTTGAATCAGCAGCGAGTTTGTAATAATAAATTTCTTTGTTTATATCTTGTTTAATATATCTCTCATTGAAATAAATGTTCCCTCTATTAAATTGTGCTTTTATATCATTTTGATCAGCTGCTAATGTGTAAAAATGTATTGCTTTTTGAATATTACGTGGAATAAATTTACCCAATAAGTATATTTCCCCTAGCATTAATTGGGCTATACAATAATTTTGTTCTGCAGCCAACGTATAGTAATAAATTGCCTTTTTAATATCTGGTCGAATAAACTTTCCTCTATAATAAAGGTTTCCAAGAAAATATTGTGCAACACTGTAATTTTGGTTTGCAGCACTTTGAAAATAATGAATGGCTAATATGGATAAAAGGATCCAAGGTACGTTTGTGCATCAGGATGATTTTGATTTGCAGCAAGTTGAAAATAATAGATTGCTTTGCTTATATTTCCCTCAGACTCAAAAAGTAGACCAAGACTAAATTGACCATCTGAATTATTTTGTTCAGCAGCTAATGAATAATAATAAATTGCTTTATTAATGTTTCTTGAAACATATTTTCCATCTTGATAAATGCGACCAAGAAATATTTGTGCTTCAGAATTTTGTTGATTTGCAGCAAGAACTAAATAATGAATCGCTTTGTTTATATCTTTTGATATATGCTTTCCTTCAAAGTAAATATATCTTAATTTGTATTGAATCTCTGAAAAACATTTTTTATTATTATTTTTATCATCATTAAGATCAATGCTTAAATAATATATTAAATTATTAATTGCTTTTAAACTCCATTCTTTGTCGAAATATAATCCTCCAATTGATCGTTGAATTTCATATTTTGCGTGATCTACTTTTTGATTTTCATTTTTTAATTTAAAATATATATTGATTAAACAAATGAATATTAAAGCAAAAACTCTTTTTCTCATTCTTACGTTCAACCATTTTTAAATATTCTCAATTACATCAAAATCTCTATAATTCGGTATTTTTTCATCAAATAGCATTTTTAAATCTTTTTTTCGTTTTAGAATGTAGCAAAATCTTACGCAAAGGTATTGCTAATAATAATAGTCAATAATATAATAATAGTCAATAATATAATAATAGTCAATAATATAATAATAGTCAATAATATAATAATAGTCAATAATATAATAATAGTCAATAATATAATAATAGTCAATAATATAATAATAGTCAATAATATAATAATAGTCAATAATATAATAATAGTCAATAATATAATAATAGTCAATAATATAATAATAGTCAATAATATAATAATAGTCAATAATATAATAATAGTCAATAATATAATAATAGTCAATAATATAATAATAGTCAATAATATAATAATAGTCAATAATATAATAATAGTCAATAATATAATAATAGTCAATAATATAATAATAGTCAATAATATAATAATAGTCAATAATATAATAATAGTCAATAATATAATAATAGTCAATAATATAATAATAGTCAATAATATAATAATAGTCAATAATATACAGAAGAGAATTCAAATTCAAAAAAGTTATGTATAGAATCAAAGATATAAAAACTAACATACATTTATTAATAATAAAAACAAAAATTTCTATTCATTTATATCATCCATTTCATTGTTGCTATAATTTGACACTCTCTTTCTGTGACAGCAACGGTTTTTCTGAGTAGAAGATTCAGAAGAGTCTTCATCTTCAGATTCTTCTTTCTTCTTTCCCATTCCTCGCCTCCTGATGCAAACAATGAGCGTCATTGCAGTCATTCCAACAATGAACAGGTGCGCAGAGATAGAAATGCAAAGAACAGCAGCGAACAAATTATAACAAAATCTGACACGCACAATGTTAAATGCGCCAATCAGCCACTTCAAGTCAATTCTGTCAAAAATAGGAATAATTAAACGTAATGTCTCACCAACCGTTTCCCCGATACTTTTGAGAATCCCTCCGAACAACTCATTAGCAAAAAGTGACACTTTTTGAGGCACCTCGTCGAGCACTGGGCCAATTTGATTTCTCTTCTCAGAAAAAGTTGATTCAATTTTATCAAAACCGTCAAAAAAGCGGTTATAATTTTCAGAGAGTTCAGAAAATTCAGAGGAGCATTGCTGATAGCAATTTTCAACAGATTTTTCGTAAATTTCCAAAACTTCGTTCATTTTCGAAATGTTGGCGAAATCAGTCAAATTTGCATCCGGAATAGTCGACTGCGTCTCGTTGATTATGTCCTCAATTGGGCCGACAATCATGCTGTCCAAGTTTGTTGTTTCAGAAGCGCTGTAAAGGGCCTTCTCAATCATGTCGGCAATCTGATTGAACGGCATCTCGGCAATGCTGAAGACGTCAGAAAGAGTCGAGTTTTGCATCGATGAAGTTCTTGATGAAGTGTATCTCGCTCAATTTGATTGCCTCGAGGGGGAAGGACCCGATGACGTTATTTGAAAGTGATGACAAATTTAAGGACCCAAAATAAATGGTCCTGTTTTCATTTGTCACCTCCTTCATCAGCGTGTTGAACACGTCATCGCCCTGGTCGTAGAGGACGTTCATCAGGATGACAAACAGGCAGAAGAAAGTGGAAAATAAACCAATCAAAAACTGGCAAAAAGTGCAAAAACAACATGGAATGCAGCACGCAGCAAGGCACCGTGAACAACAGTTCTTGGTCAGAAAAGCAAGAAACTGAATCAGCGTGAAAATAAACATCAAAATCGGCATCAAAAATAAAACCGCTTTTCCTATCGGAAATATAAATGACGGAATCTCATCAAGGAAGTCCAAATAATCATGAACGTCAGCTGACGTTCTCAATTGAGTTCACAGAATTTTCAATGCTGTCAATTGCCTCAATAATTGACCTTTTGCCTGAATCAATGAAAGAAGTAACGTTCATTATCTCAGAAATATTTGTGAGGTAACCGTCAAGATCACCGGCAACACTATCGGCAGACGAAAAGTTAGTAAAGCTCTCGATAAGCGAAATGTTCGTTATTTTACTTTCTTTACATTGATCATTCAATTGTTGATCGGCATTCATCAAACAGGTATTGAATTCATCTTCACTTTTTGAGCAGTTTTTGGTCGTTTCATCATCTCCGAAATTTGAGAGGCTATTCATCGTCTTCGAAATTTCTGACAAATTTTGGGCGGTTGAATTCAATACATTCAAAAGTTGAGGCAAACTTTCGTCTATCGTTAAAGTCGTCTGATTCGAGATATTCGAGATGGCTGGAGTTAGTTCATTCACAACTTTTTGAATACCATCGTTTATTGATGGATTGAGAAGTTTACAAACGGTTTCGGCTTCATTCAAAATTTTCTTTGAAAAAATGTAGTCAACAACTTTTATCAGGTAAACAGAGGAGGCAATATTGAAGCCAACTGAGATGAGCATGCATGACGAAACAAGTATGAAAACAATAATGCAAAAACAGCCAGGATTGAATCGCTTTTTGGCCAGACAGCAACAACAACGAAAAATAGCAAAAAAAAGGTAAAATAAAAATGAAAAAATAAAAATTACTATGATGGGAACAATAATTAAAATAAATGAGAGAAATTGGCCAATTAACTCGTCTGGAATAGAACAATCAATATCATTGAATAAACTATCTCCAATAAATCTGGAAAGTAAATGTGCATTTGGATACAAATCTTTATTGCATTGCTCGTTTTGAAGTTTGCTCCCTTCTAAATATGAAATTTGATTTAAATAATGATGTATTTTTGGAAAAATTGAATTTGAAGGAAAATTATTCATTTTACGTAGTTTAGCTATAAAATTGGATGTTTCATTCGACATTTCATCGTTTGAATCCAAATCTTGTTGTATAGAGCTAATCATTTCTTCAATTATTGTTGAAAGGCTAAAATTTAATCGACCAGAAATAAGTTTTTCTGTGATACCAGCAATGTTGATCTCAGATTTATAGAATCGAATGTAAGGAATTGGGATTTTGGCCCAAAGGTTTTTCTGTAAAGCAAGGGCATCAGGCCAGCCGAAGACCCCACCTTCCATATGCTTTGTTTCGGGTAGATCTTCACTTTTGGAAATAAAAATAAGAAAAAGAAGAAAGTCGATCATTTTAAAATCTACAGTATTTAAAATTTGAATGTGAAAAGTTCAACTTTTCAAAAATTAAATTATAAATTTTTTCAAATATTTCTTCAGATTTTAATTCTATTCTAATAATAGCTTCTATTTTTGTATACACTCTATATTTTTTTACATTCAATTTTTGAATACTATCACAAATTTGATATAATTTTAAAAAAATTTCTAATAATATATTTTTTTTCATTAATTTATTAATCTAGATCACAGCTCCGAATCAAATGTAAACCAGCCAATTTGCATGAATAATATTATTAAAAAGTTACTTTAAGGAATTTGTGATGTGAAAAAACGTTAAGGCTAGTAATTATTTTATCTCAGTTGAATCTTCCATTAATGTTAAAATATTAATATTAATTATAGCATCCTGCTAACGCCATTATGAATCAAGTTGTCATTAAGAACGACCGTTTATTATTTCTTTAGAAACGCAATAAAAACAAATTTTTTAGATATAAAATTGTTATTTTTGATATATTCATTATGCAAATGCTCCAATGATATAGGTTTTGATTTTCATATAAATGTTTGAGAAAATAATTTAAATATTATTTTATTAATTATGGCAAGAAAAAGTAAATGCCTATGATTTTAGAATTATTTGAGGATTATTCACAAATAGAGGATTGCTGACAAGATTTAATAAGAATCTTAGCATATAATTTTATATATATTAAAAATATCTGAGAAACTTTAAACAAAAACAATTATAATTCGACTAATTTTTAATTTTCGATAACAATCAGGGTTTTTATTTTGATTTCATTGGCTAAAAAATGCGAAAATTGCTTAATGACAAGAAAATTTCCTTAATGACAACCGTAAACCAAAGGTTAAATATGCTCAAACTCGCACCAGTATTTGATCGTCCTTAATGCCAAATAACCGCTCTTAATGACAATTAACGGTCAGTAGGCCAAAAAAGAGTAATAATAGGTAAATTTAAATCGTTCTTAATGACAATTAACATCTCTTAATGACAACTAACGGTCGATTGGTGAAAAAATGATAATTGTAGGTTTTTTCAGATCGTTCTTAATGACAATTAACGGTCAAAAGGTGAAAATAAGAAGATTTAATGTATATTTAGATCGTTTATATTTATTAATTATTAAACGACTGAAAGGTTAAATAAAATATTAACAAAGGTAAAAATTGATCGTTTACTTTTATATAATTTAAGAATATTTTTCCATAAAAGATTGTCTCTATTGGCGTTAATTTTAGGATTTTTTTGGCGTTAGCAGGATGCTATTATATTAATATAAAGGACATTGTCCAGTTGATTTTGAAAAAAAAAAAAAAAATAAAAATAAAAATCCAATTTCATTTACTGAATATGTCCCAAATGGTACTTTAAAAGACTTAATTGAATCAGAAAGAGAAAACCCCAAACAATACTATTTCAGATTCTCAAAAGCTTATAATAATATATGGAATTGCATCAGTCATTTCATATCTACACATTCACGATATTCTTCATAGAGATTTGAAACTTGAATATATTCTTATTGATTTTATCAAATCAAATTCCTTTTGAAACTTGAATATATTCTTGTCTCTGATATTTTTAAATTAATTAACGTTCTCCTTTTGAAAGTTCATTTATAGAGTCGTATAGAAAATTAACCGAAACGATTTAATTCTCAAATCAAACTTCAACTCAAATCACAAGCACCAGGTTAAGGCAATATTTTAATGCAATTTTATCCAGAAGAAATTTGAGATTTAATTTCTAAAAAAAAATTATAATGTACAAGCCCTCAAATATTGAATTAATGTTAAATGAATCATTAAAACTATTCTTTTAATCACTCACTTGGTATTTTTTTTCAATTAAAAAATTATTGAATATATTTTATCATTTATATGTTATTTATTATTTTTCATTGGCAAGCATATCTAATTGTTGCCAAATTTGGTACATTCCTCTTGGAACATGGAAACATCCTTTCCATTTTCCTCCTTTGAGTGTTAGGAATGGTTCACCTCTACGATTTAGGTATCCATACCATTCTGGATATTCAATATCTTTGAAATGACTCCAACTGTATTCTTGGAGTTTGAGGAACCAATCAAGACATTCTTTGTTCTTTGTGAGACGGTATCCTTTTATCATTGAAATCATTTTTTCAATATGAACCCACCAAATTTTGTGATCCCATTCAAGTTGTAAAGGAGGACGATCAAGACGATCCATGAAATAAAAGATTCAATCATATTTTGAATCCCAACCTTTCTTAATTTCTTTTAGGGAAATTTCAACAGCCTTTTCAATGTATTCTGGCTTATTTAGACGGACACCAAGATCCATAATGAACCATGTTGCTTCAGGTGGATGTCCAGGGTTCAAAAGACGTCCTTCAAAGTTATCCGCTAATGAACCATCTTCATTTACATGTTCAACAATAAAACCAAGTTCTGGTTTGTAGAAAACATCAAGGATTTCATGTAGACATTTATCTATTTTTTCTTTAACTTTCTCTTTTCCAATAAGGTTTTCTATTTCAAGAGAAACATTACATAAAATCATTGGAAGATCAAAAGCTTTCATTTTACGTGCTTTTAATGAAGCTTTGTTCCAGTGTCCTTTTTGATTGTCAATTCTAGCAAATATTCTAATGATTGTTCCTAGATTAAGAAAAAGTTGCACTTATGATATTGAGAGAAAGGTGAAAATTTAAATTTTATACAAAATTTCAATTGAAATTTTAAGGAGTTCAATTTTATTTTTTTGCAATTCTATCAAAAAGTGAAATAAATAAAATTGAACTCCTTTTTTAATAAATTGAATGCATTGAAGTTTAAATAAATTTCATTTGTTGCTTTATTTACATAAAGGAACTCCATATACCATATTAAAATGAATATACGTCGAATGGTACATAAATAAAGAAATAAAAATATTTTGGTTTGTGCCTTATTCCTGCAATTGTTCATTCTAAACATAAATATCTAGATATAAATTAATATATTCAAAAAGTTTTTAAGTTTTCAATGTGCATTCAAGCACTGATAATAAATTTACTATAAGATTATGAACAATAAATCCACAATGGTTTATAAATATATATAAATATAAAAACAATTAGAAATTGTGCTTTAATAGACATAATAATAAATGCTTTTTGAATGAGCAAAAGTCAAATATATTTTGTTGAATCATAATATTTTAATCTTTGGTCAATCAGGCCATAGCAACTCTTGAAATAGAGGGAAATGATGAAGATTTAAATCTCATTAAAAACCATAGTTTTTTCTTAATTGTATTCCACAGGTATCTGTGCACATTTTATTTTACTTCATTTTTAACTTATATATTTATTAAATACATTTTAAATACTTAATTTTAATCACTAAATAGAATAAAATCAAATAAGTAGGGGCAAAAATGCAATTGATCTCCAATACTCAAATAGAAATAAGATGAGTTTTTGCAACTAAAATAAAACTCAAGTTTTCATGTCATGTAAGCAGATAAAATCTTTTTGAACATAAAGTTTTTTATTGAAAAAGTGAAAAAAGTTACGTTATACATATTGAATTATTTATTTTTTTTTTTTTTTTTGATTTCTATTAAGTTAAATGGATGCACAAAACTTATTATCTCTTAGAAAGCAAATTTACGATAAAATTTTAATGTATATTGATAGCGCTGTTGAAGATGAAGATGAAAATCTTTATTCAGATTTAATAGATATTTTACAATCTTCAAATATTACAGAAAATGAGCATGAACTCAAAGAACTTTTTATTTTAATATCACATATTGAAATGTATCATCACCCATATCATCCTCATTTAAGCAAAATTGAGAAAATTCTTCAATATCTTTTGAAAGATATTAAGCAAGAAATGCTGGGTTATGAAATATGCAATATTTTCCGAAAAAATAGACGAATTCTACTTTATCTTTTACAAAGCGAACTGATATCAATAGATGATTCAATAATCCAGTTAATTTACGATACCAATCCAGCTACCCAATATCTTTTTTATGCCACAGAATTAAAAAAATCGATGAGCAAAGAAACCTGCCTTTTGATCGATGAAGAAATGAAGAAACAAGGTGAAGATTTTTATAATCATTTTGAAGAAAACCGCCAAATAGGTCAAAATGAGTCATATTTATGTAAACTGATTCGAGAAGATTCAGTTGATGAATTTATTGAATATACCAGTCGGACAAATACCAACCTCTCAAAAGAAATAGACGAATCAATTTTTGAGACAAATTCATATTTAATTGAGAACAAACCGACAATAATTGAATATGCTGCATTTTTTGGAGCCATTCAAATTTTTCAATTTTTAAGATTGAATGAAGTTGAATTAAAAGGCCAATTGTGGAACTATGCAATTCATGGCCGAAACCCTGAAATCATTCATCTTCTTGAAGAAAACAAAATTGAACTGAAAAGAGTCTTAGACAACTGCTATGAAGAAGCAATCAAGTGTCATCATAATGAGATTGCAACGTACATCATAAATAATTATGAAGTTAAAATTGATACAGATTATTCGTATATTAAATATTGGAATTACTCATTCTTTCCTGATATTGAAGATATCATTGAATTCATGCCATATCTGTGCCAATATGACCATAAAGTTCTTGTTGGCTTGCTTTTAAGAGAGCCATGCCAAAATTTAAATCCATCGCTTTTGTATTATGCAGTTGAATCAGACAATTTAGATATTTTAAATCTATTGCTGTCAAATCCAAAAACTGAAATCTCTGATATATGCTTCATGAATAGCCAAAAATTAACGAAAATAACAATTCCATCATTTATTAAATCGATTGGATCATCATCTTTTTTTAAATGCTCGAATTTATGTGAAATAACAATTCCTTCTTCTGTTAACACAATCGGAGAGAGAGCTTTTTCTAATTGCGTAAGTTTGAAGCATTTAACAATTCCTCCATCCGTTACATCTATTGGAAAATTTGCTTTTAGAAGCTGTAGTTCACTTACCGAAATCGAATTACCTCCTGGTTTAACAATAATAGAAGAAGGTCTTTTCTACGAATGTTCTGGACTAAAAAAAATAACAATTCCTTCATCCGTTACATCTATTGAAGAATTTGCTTTTAGAAGCTGTAGTTCACTTACTGAAATCGAATTACCTCCTGGTTTAACAATAATAAAAGAAGGCCTTTTTTCCAGTTGTTCTAGCCTCAGAAAAATAACAATTCCTCCATCGGTTACGTCTATTGAAAAAATTGCTTTTACACGGTGTAGTTCACTTACTGAAATCGAATTACCTCCTGGTTTAACAATAATAAAAGAAGGTCTTTTTTCCAGTTGTTCTAGCCTCAGAAAAATAACAATTCCTCCATCGGTTACGTCTATTGAAGAATCTGCTTTTAAATTTTGTTCTTCCCTTACCGAAATAGAATTACCTCCTGATTTGACAATAATAAACGAATATCTTTTTTATGCTTGTTTTAACCTAAGAAAAATAAAAATTCCATCAAAAGTGACAATTATCTCAAGTAATGCATTTGACTTGTGTTATTCTTTGAATGATGTAAACATTCCTCAATCCGTAACTTCCATTGAACAAAAAGCATTCCCTAAATCTTATGACAAAAAAAAATCATGCAATATTTACTAAACACATTATTTTTGATATTTATTATTTAACTCATGATTATTGTGGAAAACTTTAATTTATTGAAATTAAGTCATCTGAAAAGTAAAGCTATTAATATCATGATAAAATCTGGTTTTAGAAGGAAGTAAACGGGTTTTGCTGCTATTTATTGCATAAATATAGTAGTTTATTATCATTCAAAAAGTTTGATTGGTTTTCTATATAATGTCAAAATTTGACCTTTAAAGGTCAAATTAACATGATCTGAATCTTGATTTTTCTTATATCCATTTCCTTTGCCGAAAGGACGAGGAATCGGTATTAGTCGATTCCATTGCTAAAAAAAAAAAAAAAAAAAACGTATAATTAAAATTATCTTTTTGTTTATTATAATTTTAATTTATCAATAATTAAAAATAATTTACTCTTCTTTTTCCTTCATGAATAATTCATTACTTGAACGAGTTATAGCTTTAACTCCCAAGTGATTTGCCATATTCAATTGCCCATAATCTGTGAAAGTCTGAACATCACCTTTTCCTTCAACATCAAGGGTAATTGGGTCAAGTACATCTACAGAAACGAAAGTAAAAGGCATTGAAAACACTTCGAATAAATACATTGGCATTGATACAGTTGTCCAAGCAAATTGATTCCAACCATGAGGCACAAGAGGCTGCCAGTAACGAATACAAAAAAGCTGAACTTTTTGTTTTGATAAGAACGCTCCACGATGAAATTTGAGCAAATGATCGCCATTATTCATTGTTGCTTCGGGAAAAATAAGTACTGGAAAACGTTTAGGATTGTTTGCACGCTCTACTACATGCTTGGAAGCTCCTGTGTGAGCGCTACGATCGATGAAAACTGGATCAACTATTTCCATCAGATATTTTGTAAATGAAGAGCCAGCAACCTCCTTTTTCATGACAACAGTAACGGGATGAATACAACTGATGATCATTGGATCAACATAAACAGTATGATTTGCAACAAAAACGCGAGTTTTGGGATCAATTTTACCATTGACTTTGATATGTACGATTCCAAAAGCAAATAGCAGAAATCTGAAGCCAAAATTTGCAATTGAGATGCAAAATCTTTTACCTGTATCAATTGGTAGCTCTAACTTATGTATTATATATCTGATTAAAACGATTAAGCAAATTGTTAGAATAAAAACAGTGATGCCAATTACAGCACGGATCGGTCCTAAGAATAAGAAAAAACAGATGATTTGAAAAACTCGATGATACCACAAATATTTGCGAGGTTTCCAAGCTGACATAAATTCTTCGTCTGAAACGTCTGATAGTTCCGTTTGGTGAGTATATTCTGGATAATAGCTTGGTGTACTTGAATAGAGTTTAACCATAATTTAGTATGGAACGGCTATTTATCAATTCAAAAAAAAAATTGAATCAAATTCACATTCTCACAATTTTTAATTTAGAACACATATGTGTTCACATTCTCACAATTTTTAGTATGCATTTAAGGGAAAATTTCTTCACATTTTACAAACTTTTTGAAATAAATTGAGAGGCTTGTTTACCATAATTACATACTGTAATATATATTCATTATATTTATTTATAAACCAAAAAAAGCTTATGTGAAAAAACTTTTTCAATTTGTTTTATATAAATAAATAAATAAAATTTTATCAAAATTGAAAAGCTTATTTTTATATAAAAATTTCTAATAGATTAGAATAGCCGAAATTCTTTCAATTTGATATAAAGGTTCTTCTGAAAAAGTGAATTTTAAAATGCTTATATCTTTTTTAATTTTAAGATTTTAATAAAAATAATGTTTAAATATGATGAAAAATTAAATGTATAAATAAAAATTAAACATTAATTTATATTTTTTGCCTTCATAATTTTTTTTTATAAATCATTGTAGGAAACACATGTAAAAAGTTTCTAATATTTATGTTTTTTATTAATAATGTGTTGATCTTTGAAAGATCATTCTAATGATTACCAAGAATTTGAGTTCATCCAGCAACTCAAAATCATAATATTTTTCTGTAAAATCCTATTTTTTTTCTAATTAAAAAAACCTTCATAGAATTCATCTTTGATATCTTTCACCATTTTTCTACCATCATCTTGAAATTTTTTAGATTCAATATTAATTCTGCCAAATAAAATACTAAATGGATTTTGATACAGAATTTGGGTCATAATTGAAATACACTCCTTAATTTGTTCAATTAAAATTTTTTTCAAATGATCCTTTAAAATTACAAAATCAAATAATTCACCAGAATCTTCAAAAATAAATTTTTCTTTTGAATCATTATTTGAATGATTGAATGCATAAAGAGCAATGCCTTTAATATAATTGTAAATATTTTGGAATAAACCATTGCCTTCATTTTTCCTTGAATTCACGAATTCATCAATATTTTCTCTTTCAATTATGTTTGGATGAGTTTCGACATTCTCTAAACATTCCAAATCGATGTCATTTGTTCCACTTTGTTTCAAATTGCTCGAATCATTCAAATTAACATTCAAATTTGACTGATTAGTAAGATTGAATAAAGGAAAATTGAGAATAAACGTTTTAAGATATGAAAAAACATTGTTTGAATCTTTTTCATTATATTTAAATCTAAATTTATATGATTCATCTGCATATTTGTTTTGCAGGTTAGTAAAAATTCTAATGAAATATATTCTGGCTTCTTCAAGATTTAAATTTGTCAAAAAATAATCTGTCAGCTTCAAGTTTGCCAAACAAATAACGAATAATTTTGATATCTCTAGTCTTTTATCATAATGATGATGACCGTGGAATTTCAAAGGCTCATTTATATGATCAGATGCTCTGATTAAATAATCAACTGCCTTTTCAATTTGATTATTTTTTTCATAAAAAATGGAAAGATTGAATTCAGCAAGTGGAAAATTGTGCTCTGATGATCTTTCATACATGTATTTCGCTTTTTCAATATCATTCAGATACAATTCATTTAATAAGCCGAAGTTATTTTGTCCAAATGGATATTCATTAAGAGCAGCTCTTTTTATATATTCGCATGCTTTATCAAAATCTTTTGAATATAGCAAACAAATTAAACCAAGATCATTGAATGAACGATAGAAGTATTTGTTATATCTAGTAAAAGAAGAAACCGATTTTTCAATGTAATTGTGTATTATTATTTTTTCATTATTTTTTTCAATGCAATTAAATAAACATTGAGTTGCTTTTGGTATGTCAATTTTAATTTGATCACCTGTTGAATATAATGAACTTAAAATAAACTGAGCATATGAATTATCGAGCTGTGCTGCTAACTCATAATTTTTTATAAAAATCCATTGAGATAAAGTTTTCCCAATTTCAAATATGCTTCAGAATAATTCATATGTGATGCTTTTTCAAAACATTCTTTTGCTTTTGAATAATTCTTTTTAACATAATATCCATGGTAATATAGCTTTCCTAAATAAACAAATGCAGCTGAATTATTGAGCTTTGTTCCTTTTTCAAAATTTTCTTTTGCTTTTCGATAATCTTTGGAAACACCTTCACCATGGAAATAAAGACAACCAAAATTAACATAGGCAAAAGAATTGCCTAAGTCAGCTGACTTTTGGAAATAAATTTTTGCTTTCAAATAATCTATTGGGACGCCTTTTCCTTCTTTAAATATATTTCCTAAATTTAAAAAAGCATTTGAATCATTCTTTAATGTTGCTGATTCATAATACGACTTTGCTTTTTTATAATCTCTTCCGACACCATAGCCATTTTCATATAAATTACCCAAATTATTCCAAGCACAAGAACTGTTTTGCTTTCCTGCAATTTCATAATATTTTTTGGCTTGTAAATAATCTTGTTTTACTATTTCTCCATTATAATAGAGATTTCCTAAATGTATGAGTGAATTTACATTGTTTTGTTGAGCAGATTTTTCATACAATTCTAATGCTTTTTTATAGTTCTTTTCACCAGATAGTCCTTTTTCATAAAAGTATGCCAAATTGTATTGTCCTAATGGATTATTAAGCATAGCTGATTGTTCATAAAAATATTTTGATTTTTCATAACTCTTTTCAACAATTATCCCTTCATAATATATATCGCCCAAATTTGCTAATGCTGTCGAATTTCCTAATCGACCTGCTAATTCATAATATTCTTTTGCTTTACTTGGATTTTGTTTAACTCCAAAACCGCTCATGTACATAGTTCCTAAATTATTCATAGCATCTGAGTTATTTAATAATGCAGAAGATTCATAATATTCTTTAGCTTTTTTATGATCTTGCTTAACACCATATCCATTTTCATAAATATCACCGAGTTTCAACAAAGCTTGGGAGTTGTTTTGTTTAGCTGCTTTTTCATAATACTTTCTTGCTTTTAAATAATCCTTTTGAACACCAAGACCATTTTCATACATGTATCCCAAATTAATCATTGCAATTGGATGATTTTTATCAGCTGCTATTTCATACCAGAATATCGCTGCCTTAAAATCTTTATTCTCTCCATCCCCATTGAAACAAATATTTCCCATATTTAAATAACCATCAGAATTGTCTGAATTCGCCGATAATTCAATAAGTTCTTTGGCCTTTTTGAAATCTTTCTCGACTCCTTTTCCATAATAATATAGCATTGCCAAAAATATATATGCAGTAGAATTTTGAAAACTAGCTGCATTTTCAAAGCATTCTTTTGCAAATTGATAGTCTTGTTCAACACCTTCCCCATTATAATAAATTTTACCTAACATTAGCACAGCATCTGGATTTCCTAAATGTGCTGATTTTTCATAAAAGTTTTTGGCAATTAAATAGTCTTTTTTGACACCATATTCATGATAATAAAGATCACCTAATAATAAAAGAGCATCTGGATCATTATAATTTGCAGATTTTTCAAGATATTCTTTAGCTATTAAATAATCCTGCTTAACTCCTTCACCATTATAATATAATTTTCCTAAAATATAATTTGCTCTTGGATGATTTTGATTTGCTGCTTTTTTAAAATATTCAATTGCTTTAGAATAATCTTTTTTCCCTGTAGTACCAATTAAATAATAAAAACCTAATTTATAAAGTGATTCTAAGTTATTTAATTCGGCTCCTTTTTCATAATATTCTTTCGCTTTTATATAATTTGGACTTTCTATTTTCCCATTAAAATAGAGATTTCCTAAACAGTCAAAAGCAAATGAATTATTTAATTGTGCTGCCTTTTCATAATACTTTTTTGCTTCATTAAAATCTTGTTTGACACCTTGTCCATTATAATAAAAATTTGCTACACATACCATTGCATCTGAAATATTCAAATCTGCTGACATTTTACAATATTTCAATGATCTATTGTAATCTTGTTTAACACCAAGAGCTTCTTTATATATTTCGCCCAATTTTAAAAAAAGCATGATTCATCATTTTGTTTTATCATGATGATCAAATCAAAAACCAACTTAATATCATCATATATTTTATTGATAAATCTTTCAGATGTGTTATATTGCATTGATAAGCTTTCATAAATATAATCAATTAACAAAGAATCATTTTCAAAAACATTTTCATTAATTAAAAAATTTTCCATGTATTGAAAATTATTTATTTCTTCACAAAGAACTTGCTTAATATATCCAACTCCAGGTCGATTATTTTGATCAACATTAATACATTTATTATAAAGATTTTTGAAATTCAAAGGACCAATTGTCATTGTTGATACTTCTCCATCACTTTTGGAATGTTTTTTCTCAAACAAGAAGTAAATGATTAATCCAAAAGAATAAATATCAGTTGGATATGAATAATATTGACCAGAATATTGTTCTGGTGACGAATATAATAAAGATCCAATATTATTTGTCAATGATTCACCAGCACGATAATCTTCTTTTCGAATTGAAGTCCTAATCGTTTCTAAATCAGAAATATATGGAACATAGTTGTTGTCAAAAAGAACATTTGCTGGTTTAAGGTCTCGAAAAATGAGAGAATTACAATGCAAGAATTCAATTCCTTCGAAAATTCTACTTAATGTCATCAATATGAAAATATTATCAATTTTTTCATTTGATTTCACATATTCATCAAGTGAACCATTGTTTAAATACTGATATAAAAACCCAATGCAAACACCTTTTTCTTTTATTAATCCATAACACTTCATGAAACATCTATGTGAATATTTTTCACCAAATTCTTTTTCATTGGTCATTTCTTTGACATTATAATATATTTTCAGAGGAGATGAAAAACGAATTTGCTGAAGGGTTTGGATAAATATTTTGCCACAGCATTTTATACTTATTTATGAATATAAATATACACTTTTTATGAAGATTTAGTCCTTCAATTTTGAGAAAATAGGTTGACAATATATGATGTGATTTCATGACCGTTTGAAGATACTTGAATATTATTAAAAAATTAATAATAATATTAATATAACTAGATGAAATAATATTTCAAAATAGTTTAATTTTAAATATTCTTTGAAATATTGCCAAAACAATTTTTTTGGTAATATTTTTCTTAAATATCTTTTTATAATTTTCACCCGGTATTGAGTTACATAAATATTTAATCATGTAATAAATATTAAATCCATAAATATGCTTTTTAAAAAAGAATATTATATAGAATAACATAAAAAAATCAGTTATTTATAAAGCTATATATTAAACGATCATATTCTATTCATATTTTCAATATATCAGAATATTTGAATTTAATATTATTCAAATTATCTAAAAAATTAAATAGGCAATAAGTTCTTCAAAAAAGAATATTTTTGATTCGTTTCGATTTATTCAATAATTATTTTTGAATAATTTGATGTTGTAAACATAGATTTCGAATATCAAAAGCTTAATGCTATCATATTTTTATTTGATACATTGTATTAAAGATTACATAAAAAAGAGAAAACCATATAATAAAATATTGTAAAATAAATTAAGTGTAGCAAAAAGTTTAGCTGTTCAAAATAAAAAGCATGCAAATAATTATGCATTTCATATATCTCAATCAATAAATGTAGAATGAATAAAAATTTAATATTATTTTAATTATACCACTTATTAAAATGATAGATATTCATATAAAAAACTTCTATAATAAATCTTTAGAGAATTTTTGAGGAAAACTTTAGTTTTAAAAAACTTTTTCAGAGATACAGAATATTTTAAAATGTAAATTTTCCAAAATTACAGGAGAAATTTTTAAATTAAAACATGAATTTATAAATTATAATAGATATAAAATTAATATAATATATTAATGATTCAATTCTTTCTGCAAAAAATTTAATATGATCCAAAATATGATCAAAATGTACGTTTATTTTATATTTAACGTATTTTTCAAATTAAACACAAATATCTTGGAAAATTTTAAAATCTTTTGATATAATTATAATTTATATAACAAAAAAATTATTAAAACATACATATTTATCAAAAAAGTAAGATTTGCTATTTGCAATGAATTGGAAAATCAATTTAATTTAATATTCAAACGCTTAAACAAAATGGCTTTTAGTTTCGCCAGAAAATATTTTTGCTATTTAAAATATATTATTTAACAAATTTATTTTATTTTTTATTTTTACTTAAATACTTACATAAAAAAAGATTCACATCATTTTTTTGGATCAAAGTGTCAAAAAAACGAAAATTATGCAAAATTAAAATGGCTTAAATTTTTTATCTAGAAAAAAAATTCACAAATTCATAATATTTTTATTATGAACATGTTATGTCTTATCAATGCTTAAAAAATCTCGATACCGGGTGATCTGTAAATTTTTTTTTGCGTTTGAAGTTTTGTGAAAAAATTGATGTTTTTTCGTTTTCATATGATCAACATTGATTTATTAGTTTCCGATCAATGATCTAAAAACAACTTAGGATATTAATACTTATTTTCTATTTCTTTTAAATCAGTCACTGCCAGATCACGAAAAAGGGTATCTAAAAAATTGAATTTGTCACCTCATTTTTTCGAAAGGTAGGCTAGTTATAACAAATTTAAGAGAATATATTAGTTAGTGCATTAATTATCTATCGAATGGCATATATATTGTTTGCCATAATTGCATATTTATAAAATGCATCTCCTCTATATTTTCATCATAAAGATAAAAAGTGTTTGTAGATGAATAACCAAATAAAAGTAGGCTTTTCCATTATCATGTATTTTCCTTAATAAAATAAATTCATTCTTTTGGAAGTCTTTTAAGTATATTTGATTGTCTTTTGCATTTATTTCATTTGCTATTTCAACAAATTCATCTTGGCCGATAAATTCAAATTTTTTATCAGTATCAATTCGAGTGAATATGAGTTCTTTTAATTTGGATTTCGTTTCTTGCTCCTTCGTTTTTGAATCAAATGTAAAAAAGTTTGGATCTTTAAAAAATTTGGTCGGATAAAAGTATCTTCGAATCAAATATCCAACAATTGGCCTGATTGTGTCATTTACAAATTTATTTCTTTTGATTTCTTTTATAAAATGAGTAATAAAACAATTAATCTCTTCATTTGCTAGACGATCTATTTCTTCCCCTTCATCATTTTGTAAATCTATGTTTGAGTTAATCAGTGAAATATGCAGATTTTTTAATTCATTAAGAATTTTTGTAAATTTGGATTTTGGTATATCATGAATCATTATACACTCATTTTCTGCGCAAAATATTACATGAATATAGTCACTTTGATCAGAATTTATATCGATATTTTTATTAAATAATCGGCATCCTATTCGTGTCATTAGCAGATATGTTATAAATTTAAAATCTTTAAGATGAGAGATAATAAAATCTTCTGGGCTATTTGTTATGCTATTTTTCTCTTCATTTTTGATTTCCGAAAATGTTAAATATCTGAAAAAAAATTTCGAATATATCTGTTGAATATATTCATTCTGAATTCCATCTTTCATTGCTTGGTACTGTAAAGGGAGGTCTTGAAAATGTATTGTATTCATTAAATCAAATGAATAACAAAATTTTAATTCAATTTCCAAAATTTTAAAAGTTTTTTTCATTGGAATTGAGAGTATAAACTCAAATATTATAAATCATAATATCTTAATTAATTTTGATTATTTATTTAAAATAACAAATTATTTATTTATTATAATATTTCAATTTTACTATTGGTAATAATTGTTTTATTATTTTTAATGAACTTTTTTTGTTTATTTATAAATCAATTAGTTCATCATTTTCTTCGAAATCATCATCATCATCGATGACTTCAGCTAATCCGGCACTTTCAGGTGTATTAGAAATAACTTTTCTGAGGATTTTTTCATATTCTTTTCTTTTTTGTTCATAAATTTCTGCATCTTCATCACCATTTGATTCTATCCAATCAAACGCTTCACGAATTGCTTTTTTGAGTTCTTTACGTTCATCATCATCAATTTTTTCTTTTATCTCATCTTTATTTAAATTTGATTTTGCCGAATAAATAAGCATTTCCAGACTATTCTTAGCCTGGACTGATAATTTTATTTTTTCATCTTCTTGGGCCCAATCTTGTGCATTACGAATTGCTTCTTCTTTATCAGTTTCAGAAAGGCGCGCTTCTTGGGCGTTGATTGTGATTGACTCTTTATTCTCGCCATTTTCAGCAGTGACTTTTAGGATGTTGTTCTGATCGAGTTCAAAAGTTACTTGTATTTGAACGGTTCCTCTTGGACCAGGTGGAAGTCCTGTGAGATCGAATGCTCCAAGGAAATGATTATCACGAGTCATTGCACGTTCACCTTCAAAAATTTGAACTCGAACATATTCTTGGTCATCTTGCGAAGTGACAAATGTTTGCACTTTTTTCACTGGAATGCGTGTGTTACGAGGGATGAGTTCGGCCATAATTCCACCGACTGTTTCGACGCCAAGTGTGAGTGAATTTACATTTATAATGACAATGTCTTGAGCATCAGGATCATCTGAAAGAACACCGCCTTCAACAGCAGCTCCATATGCAACTGCTTCATCTGGGTTGATTGATTTACATGGTGATTTGCCATTGAAAAAGTCACGAACAAGTTGTTGAATCTTTGGAAGACGTGTTGAACCCCCAACAAGAACTATTTCATCTACTTCATGCTTTGAAACTTGTGCATCTTTCAAAACTTGCTGAACAGGAGTCATTGTTTTTCTAAAGAGATCCATGTTTAGTTCTTCAAAACGAGCACGAGTAAATGGCTCGGAAAGATCTTCGCCATCAAAGAATCCTTCTATTTCAATGCGTGTTTGGTGAAGAGTTGAAAGTGCTCGCTTTGCTTTTTCTGCTTCACGTTTTAGTTTGGCCATCGCCTTGATGTCTGTTGAGGCATCTTTTCCTGTACGACGTTTGAAAACATCAAAAAAGTGATCTACGACTCTGTTGTCAAAATCTTCTCCACCAAGATGTGTATCGCCTGCTGTTGCCAGGACTTCAAAAAAGGAATCTTCAATTGAAAGGAGCGAGACATCGAATGTACCGCCACCAAGGTCAAAAACAAGGATTTTTTGATTGTCTTTCTTATCAAGACCATAGGCAATGGCTGCTGCTGTTGGTTCATTAAGTATTCGCATAACATTAAGTCCAGCAATGGCACCAGCATCTTTTGTTGCTTTTCTTTGAGCATCGTTGAAATAGGCAGGAACTGTAACCACTGCATTTTTAACTGTTTTTCCAATATAATCTTCTGCAATGTTCTTCATCTTCGTAAGAACCATTGCTGAAATTTCTTCAGGTGAAAGATTTTTCACTTCGCCTTTAAAGTCTATTTCAACATAAGGGCGATCATTTCTATCAACAACTTTATAT
The DNA here is from genome assembly GCA_039105265.1 of Tritrichomonas musculus. NCBI lineage: Eukaryota > Parabasalia > Tritrichomonadida > Tritrichomonadidae > Tritrichomonas > Tritrichomonas musculus. The sequence goes on along the minus strand of JAPFFF010000060.1, from coordinate 284,671 downwards.
GGCAAACGTTTTAATTCGTTTTGAACTTCTGGATCATTGTAACGACGTCCAATCAGACGCTTTACTGCAAAAATTGTGTTCTTTGGGTTTGAGATCATTTGAGGAGTTGCTGAATCACCAACAAATCTTTGATTTTCAGTAAAAGAAACAACTGATGGAGTAATACGATTACCTGCTTCATTTGCAATGATTTCAACTTTGCCATTTTGGAAAACACCAACGCATGAAAATGTAGTTCCAAGATCGATACCAATAACTGTTCCAATTTCTTCTTCATCGGCACTGACTTCAAGTACTGTCAATATAAGTAGAAGCAACATTGCAATGTGATATGACCAAAGTTACAAAAATCAACTTTTCAATGATAAATCACTTTATTTTTTTATTAAAATATCTGTATTTAGATTTTTTTTAAAAAATTATTTCAAAAAGTTTCATAAATTTTTCCGGGTAGTTTGAATTTTTAGATTTTATTTTTACAACATTGTCTTTATCACTGTTTTAAAAAGAATTGTAATAGTATAACTTAATTTTAAAATATTTTTTTTTTGGAATGCGGCCAAACTTACTATTTGGCCGCATTTCTTTTCAATTTTGAAAAATAAATAATAGTCATTACATTGATTTTGTCATATGATAATAAATGGCCATAATTACGAACACTTTTTAATTTAAAATCATGTGTCAACCATAATTTTGATTCTAATGCAGATTGATAATAATTATCATTACAATCAAAATCAACAGAATGCTTTGCAAGATATTCAGTATCATATACTATTCCTTTATCATGAATGTTATCACAACAACTTTTATCAAATGTGAATTTATTCCATTCAATAAGTTGTTTTCATTACCATTAAATTTATTATGAAATATGGCAATCAGATTATTTTTAATTCCAAATGAAGAAATATTGTTATAATGTGAGAAAGGAAACTTTATTTTCTTAAGATTTTTGCTATCTAAAAATGTATTATTTTTCATTGTTGAGACAGACGAATGAACGTGTATTTTGGTGAATAGAACTACATCCTTTAGAGGAATCATCACCAATCAATGAAACATAAGATGGGATATCAATTGATGCCAATGAAAAGAATTGGATAGAATTAGATAAAGTAACTCTGTTCAATTCAATACAATTTGAAAAAAACCGTTATTTCCAATCAAAAAGACAAAATTAGGCGTTTTTTTTTTCTTTTCAGTGATGAGCATTCATCAAATACACCATTTCTAATTATCGCTATTGAATTAGGAATAAAAATATTTACCAAACTGGTGCGTTGATAAAAAAAAAATTTTTTTCTAATGATTCTATTGAAATTTGAAACACCACTTTTTCTAAGAACTCACAAAAATAGATGGCTTCATTCTTAATAAAAGTGACAGAAACAGGAATTGTTACTCGTTAGTAATTTACATTTACTAAAATCACCATTTGTTATGGAAATATCTCCATTTCTCGCTAATTCACCATTTTAGAAAGCATTCTTTTCATTTTTGATTCCTCATTACATGTAAAATGGAATAATTTCTATATAATTTGTGCAACCATCATTAAAATAAAGGTAAAAAATAAATATTTTTATCGATTTTTTTTTCTTCTTCTATTGCTTTTATTCAATTTTCAATAAAAATGCCCCTTTATTCATTTTTATATGGAGCAAATCAAAAAAGCTTTCATTAATGAACATCAGCTTAAAAAAGCTGCGTACATGACTATTACGCCAGGAATGACTGTCCTTGAACTAAAAAGTGCTATAATTGTAAAAATGTTTAAACCTGAAAGCAGAAAATTAATTAGTGATCTTCAAATTACAAGAAATCAAACCAATTTTTTTGATTCAAAATATCACAATAATGATGCTTTTATTATATTTTCAAATATTGAAGACAAGTTTTTTTATATTGAAGATATACGATACAACATTTATATCAAAGCTTTTAAACAAAATACAATTATTGATTTATTTTTTCCTTTAGCTTTTCAAAACAATTTTCAACATTTGATTGATTTTTTGACTCAAGAAACTAAAGTTAATCCGAAATACATTCATTTATTTCAAAACAACCAAAGCCAAAAAGAAGTTATATTCCCTGAAGACATAAAAAATATTAGGGAAGATGGATTAATTGCCCTTCTTTTTCCAATAAATGTAAAATTTCTTTTTAAAAAAAATGATTATGAGATAAATTTTAAAAAAAATCAATCAGTTTTAAAAATTCATACTCAAGTTAAAAATAAATTCGAAATCAATTCCAATGATTTTATTTTCCAAACAAGCAACGAAATAATAAATATAAAATCTCATATTCATAATATTTTATCTAATTATGAAGAAGATCCCGTATTGATTAACGTAATTTTAAAAAATGAAATAGAAGGCATTAACATCCATGTCCCATTTCATGATTCTTTTTACAAAATTCTCTTTCCCATGAAATTAGACGAAACAAGTAGTATATATAAATGGCGTGATTTTTTAACGTCCCTTCGGGTCCGTTAAAACATCCCTCCATTTATCGGCCGGAAACGACTTTTTGAAAAGATATAAGGTCACCGAACTTTTTGAGAGCTTACTTGTCTGGCCAGATAATTCAATAGGTATTTGTCCGGCCAAGAGATTGACAGCTTAGCTGGCCCTCCTGAAGGGAGTGAGAGGTAATTTAGCCATTTAAGAAATTGAGAAGGTATCTGTCCTTTGAACTTTTTGAGAAGGTATTTGTCCAGCCAAGAAATTGAGAAGGTATTTGTCCGACCAAGAGATTGAATAGGTATTTGTCCGACCAAGAGATTGAATAGGTATTTGTCCGACCAAGAAATTGAATAGATATATGGCCGACCAAGAAATTGAATAGATATATGGCCTTTGAACTTTTTGAGAAGGTATTAGGTCTTTGAACTTTTTGAGAAGGTATTAGGTCTTTGAACTTTTTGAGAGGTTCATCTGCTAAAACAACATAAATAAAAAAATTTTTTTACTACTTTTTTACCCTATTCTTATTTTTTTTATTCTTCAAGAAAAACATTATCGAAAATGTCTTGGATGAACAATGATAGTGGTGAATTCGTTACTTGGGATGATGACCCAGATTTTATGAGCTCTATTCAACAACAACAAGCTCAACAGGAGGCATATTATCAACAACAAGCTCAAGAACAACAAGCTCAACAACAACAAGAAGCTCAACAACAATATCAGCCTCAACAACCACAACAATATATTGACACAGCACCAGATATCGATCAAGATGAAGCACAATATCTCGCGACATATCAAAACATGAATGTTGCTGATGTATCGACAGAACTAATCACAAAATTGCGGGATGTAGTTAGTGGATGGATCCCAGAATGGTATAACGAAATCAAAACCTCCATTGACAAACAAAATTTTCCTAACTATATCAAATTTTATTTCCTTCGACTTTTTATTGAATATTATACTGGGAATTATATTTTAGGAAAAGAACTGACACCAGCACAAGCAGCAGCACAAGTAAAACAAACATTCTTGAATGGAAATAGTTTAAGAGACGCCGTTGGAGCTGTCCAAACAGTGAGATATCAACAAATCGTGAATCTGCCATTAAACAATGTTATTTTGGAACATGCTGGTTTGACAGAGGAGGAAGCTCATGTATTTTTCAAATTTTGGAAGAAAAATAAGCAAAAACCTGACTTTTGGGAATCTTACAAGACTCAATTTTATACAGAGAAATATGTTTTTGGAGATAATGCATATCAAATTAACTTATCATATGCTCAATTAGCGAGCACCTTCTTGGGTGATATGGGTAAGCTACATACTGACTGGAGAAATCTGAACGAAACTTCAAATGGATTAAATATTTTACGAAGTCTACATCTATCTATTTTTGAAAATGAGGATTTTCAACCATCCTTTATCGATTTTTGGACACAAGGAAAAGGGGATGACGCTCAAATGATTAAGGAAAATCTTGATTTTGAAAAACTCATGCATGCGATCCAAGGAGAAATCGGAATAAATGACTTTTTATCAGTCCAAGGTACGACAACAATAATATCCCATAACCTTCCATTCAAAAATTTGGAAAAAGCAATATTAACTCTCCAAGCTTCTGGTGAGAGAATAACTGCTGAAAATGTCGCAAAACAATATTTTGCTTTAGGAGCTGATTATCAAAAATTAAAAGAAATTGCAGAAATTCGTGCTAGACTTGCTGAATTGAAACGACACGGAACCCTCCAAGCAAGAGCAATGCTAAAGACAATGATAAGAGATAAAGATAAATTTTGGGAGAGATTTAATATCAGTGATCAACTTCCTGAGAATCTCCAACATTATTTCAATGATCTTGAAAACAGCATCAGAGCACAAAGACATGACTTTATGGAAAGAGAATTCCAATTTGCGGATGACAATAGAGACGGCGATGAAAATAAATGGTTCGAAGAACAAATCACAATTCTCATGAAATCTTTGGATGAAACAAACGACAAATTACGAAATTCTTTGAAAGAGAAAGAAGCTCAAGCTTCAAATGGAGCAAAAACAACAATAATAAACGTTGAAAAAATTCTTTCAGATGCTATAGCAAAAAGGAATGCTATTATAGATGAGATCAAGAATGGGAATATCAAAAGAGATGCTGTCAAAGATATGTTAAAAGCAAAAAATCCTGAGGTTACAAATAAAGAAATTGAGGAAGAAGCAGAAAAATATAAAGATAAAGATGTTGATACTGCCAAAATGATGATAGAAAATGAAAAACAATTATCAGAAAATCAATGGTTAGATGTTTATAATTATTTTGCTGAAGTAATGTCAAGAGTCCGTAAAAAGGTCCCAGGACAAAATGGTGAAGTTATCGAAATTCCTTTACTAACCTATTCAGACCCGGAACAAAAAACAATACCAGAAGATCAATATAAAAAATTGGAACCAAGAATCAAGAAATTAAAAGAGAAACATAAAGGTAATGCAGATGCGGCTATTGCAGACCTCAAAGAAGATGAAAAAACGAGACTGCCAATGATTAAGAATATTACAGATAATCAAAGTGAATATGATAAATATTTTCTTTTTCAAGATTGGCCTGCTCTTTTAGAACATTATGATTGGGATATTGAAAGATGGTATGATTATACAATTCAAGTTATACCAAAATTACAAACCATTATTAAATATAATAGTCAATATGACAACAATTATGGTGCTGAACTTCGAAATAAAACAAAACCTATAAGCAGTATTGTTAAACAATTAGATGATAAAATTGTAGAATATCAAAAACGTCAAAACATTATTGCTACAGACCAAGATGTTATGAATTTTATATCGACAAATTCTGATTTTATAACAATCGAAGAAGTAGCTGGTCATGCTAAAGACGTCAAAGAAGCAAAAATATATATTAAATGGAAAGTAGCTTTGAAAAATAAATCAGGCTGGGATGCTGGAGTCAAAGATTATAAATTTCGACAGACAATAGATGTTGGATTTTATTCAAAAGAGATAAATGGTGATTTGATAAAATGGGATCAAAGGATGAAAAAAGAGAATCCTGACATGAGAGAAGAAATTGTTAAGACAACAGAAAAAAATCAAAATTTTTATGGACTTCCGAAAGAGAAATTTGATGATCTTCGTTATTGGAAAGATATAGATGATGAAAAATGGAGGTTGAAATATTTTGAAGTAGAGAATAATTTTGGCGTTCTAAAGAAAATCGATCCTGATGCTAAAAACTGTAAAAGTTTTGAAGACTACATTGTTAAAAAAAATAATCCAGATTCATCTCCTGCATATTCATCAGATAAACAATGCTTTATTAAAAACGCTGTGCCAGAAACAGATAATGCAGCATTACAAATCAAGAATTTTATTTTAAGATTTGACGAATTTCAGAAAGCAAAATATAATATGATATCAGGAGATTTTAAAGGGGAATATACATTAGAATTAGCAAGACGATTATGGAATAAAAATATTAATAAGCCTCATTTTGAAACAATAGAACAATGCGCAAAATGGTTAATGGATTCTGGAAAAAGGGGAGAAGCAGGAATAAGTTATTTAGTCAATGAAGTTAATTCAAGAAATCAAAGTCTTTTTGCTGATAAAAATTTTAATAAAGTTTGGGAAAAATGGGCGAAATTTGCTGCTGATAATCTTGTTGTTCTTGAGCCAAAAGATGTTATGGCAAGAGCTGTTGGAGGTTATCAAGCTTTACAAACTATGCTCAATGCTATCGAAAAGAATTTTTGGGATGAATATTTTAAGTATTATTTCCGAATAGATCTTGCAAAATATTTTAAAAACAAACAAGCATCAAATGGAGAATTGAAGGTTGATCCAGAAGAAATTTATACAGGTTTAACAAACGATATTCAAAAAGCAAAAAGTGTTATTCGAGATTTTCAAAATACTATGACTTCTTTAGACAATGATAGAATAGAAATCAATAAGGAGTTAAACAAAGAATATGCCGACCAACATCCAGAAGATGATTTTTTAGATATTGGAATTGAACTATATAATACCAAACCTTGTGATTGGGAAAGTAGATTTAAGGTCTGGGGAGGAAACATAAATAAAATGAAAGCGGAAATATTAATTTTGTATTATAATGCTCTATGTGATAAACAAAACAGACTTGGAGAACAAATTGATCCAACGCATATGATACCTCTGATTAACAGCAAATATGGTGAAGATATCAAACCACTTTGGGATCTGGTAGAAAAAATCAGAAATAGTTATAATGTTAAAGAATGGTGGGAGAATAGCGCAGAAGCGAAGAAATTTAAAAATTTGACAAATCAGACTGAAGTCTGGGAAGTGTCATGGGATCAACAAATACCTCAGATGAGTAGCGTTGATGAGGCTTTGAATTTTATGATAAATATTTTGGAAAAACAAGTTTATCCAAAACTTACAGGGGAAGGTCCTTATGACTGGAAAGATGGAAAAACAGATTCGGCAAAAGCAAATTGGGAGATAATTATAAGTGCTATAAAAAAAGAATATTATGAAAATAACGAAATCTTATCTCAGAAATCAAATTTAAAAGCAAAATTTGATAAAGTTCAAGGTTCGACAGGATTTAAAAATTTTCGACTCTTCTTGAAGAAATATCCAGATGAAACACAAGCAGAACAATTTTTAGATAGATTAGATATCGAAAATGAATATCGAAAAAAATTTGGAAAACAAAAAATTCCTTATCCGGATAATATTAAAGAGGGTGATGATGATGCAAAAATAGATTGGTTAAGAAGAGAAATTGACAAATATACAAAAATAAATGTTTTCCTAACAAGTTTAAAATTCACTACGCCATGGTCAAAATATCGATGGTCAAAATATAAAAAATATTCTAATATGCAAGACTTAGTAAGAGATATGGACTATGATGAAACTAAAATATTAGAACATATGGATTTGGCAAATGCAAAAGATCAATATCAAAAAAGTTTTTCTCATGAATATGCAAATCCTAATTCAAAAACAGATTCTGATCAAATTGCCGAAATCGATTCTTTAATAAACAAATTAACGTCATGGAAACAAGGAAATTTAGAACTTGAATTAGAAAAATATAATTCTAGAAATAATTCTAGAAAAACAATTCAAGATATTGTTCTTGACTCAGAGAAAACAAAAGAGTCATATGAAAATTATTTATTGAAGTATGAAGTTGAAAATACTATTGGAGATATTGAATCAATAACAGGGAAAAAATTTGATGGATTAAGAAATATAACAAAAGAAAATTTAGAAACGTTAAAGAAAAAATATGAATATGAATTAGAAAATAACAACAATTTTGATAATGATGAGATGAAGCAAATTATTGAAGACTATCAAAAAGTTTTTAAAGTACCAATCACAGTAAAAGAGATAAGAGATAAATATCCTAAATATAAAGATGCTCTATATGCTTTTCGAAATATGATTTTGAAACAACAATTAATAGATGAATATGGATATACAGAACAAGAATTAGCATTATTTAAGAAAGAGACAGATGAACAAACTCATACATCATTGACTCGGGAGAAACAGAAAGTTGATAATGACTTTCAAAAATTAACTTGGAATCTTCCAGGCAGAAAAAACTTCTTTAATTATAAAACAGAGACAAAACGGCTATAGACTGGAAAGATATTTATCAGAAATTTCATCACAATTCTGAGGAAGTTATCTTTTTCTTAACTTGGTTTCAGTACAATAAACGAAATATTGATGATTCAACAAAAAAGAAAAGCATGAAGGAAAAATTAGCTCAATACAATGATGAATATGACCGTGGAATATATAATATGCAGCAAGATATTGATTTATATGATAGACGAAAAGCATTATTTGAGAAAGAGATTGGAAAGCAGATGAAGGCAGCAAATCTAACTTATGATGAATTAATGAAATATCAAGAATTAAAAAGTACAGATATTGATAAAGATTTAGAAGTCGCAAAAGCTTATTTCGACAATAGATCGGATGAAAAAATTTATCTCGATTATCTTCAAGAACTTGGAGATAAAGATTATTCTTATCAGAATATGAATGCTAATCAAAAAAGAGAACATTTCAAAAAGAAAATCAAAGAAATAGAAAAATACAAAGATAAATTAACTTCAGATAGATTTAATGAATTATTTGGTACTTATCAAAATAATCATCCAGCAGAGAATGTTTCAACTTGGAGTGAGAGATATATTTGGTCTAAAAATCTAAATGACCCTATAGATTTAAAAAAGACAGAAACAAAATTAGAATTAGATAATTTAATACATGAATATGAAAAAAATTATCCTGATCGTCCTTGGTCTGAAAATGAAAATAGTTCTAAAAATGATGAAAGTCAAATTAAATATTTAAAGAAAGTCAATAAAGGAAAAACAAATTATGATCAAAATGATGATTTACAAAAAGCAATTCAAGAATGGAATGATGTATTTCCTACATCAAAAGTAAATTTACCTCAAATAATCAGTCAGTGGAATGATGATACGGTAGGCGCAAGATATTATTTATTACGAACTGCTCGAATCGCTGAGGCTAAAAAATTATTAGGAAATCGCTTTAATGAAAACAAATATCCAGAAGGAGAAGAAGGTTTAAAGTTATTATTAAGTGATATTACATTTGAAAAAACAAAAAGAGATAAATTTGAGAAAGGAGAAGGGACATTCAAGAAAGCTTTAGAAAATTATAATAAATATTTCAAATCTGAAGGTGCAGAAAGAGATATGACTTGGGTCAAGAATGAATTTGATAATTCAGAGAGAAAAGCATTTTATGGCTTGCAGATTTATATTTTCATTGATGAAATTAATCAATTCTGGGAAGAAATAAAATATAATAGAGAAGATATTCGAAAACAAATTCTTCAGAGTTCTGATGATGGTTTAAGTCTCTTTTCGAAAATAAGTCAAGAAAATACAGCAATGCATATTGAATCTACAAATATGAATATGAATTCTCAAGAGCCAGTTTTTAAACAAGCTTTAGATTTTTGGAATCAACAACATGGTACTCAATTTAATGCTGACAGAGCTTTGAGAAAATTAGGTGTTTGGCCTAATAGTAAAGAACCTTATCCAAAAGCAAATAAGGCATATGCAGAATTGTTATTATTTTATCGAAATTCCTTTTATCCTACGAAACCATTAGATTCTTCAAAAATATCTTTTAATACAAATTTCCCATCTCTAATATCATCTTTAATAAAGGACATTCAAAATGCAAAAGAAAGATCAGAACAAGTCTCGTCAAATCAAGATTTAAATCAAAGATTAGAAGATCTTGCTGTTGAGATAAATGAAAAGGATGAGATAAGAAGAAAATATGTCGATGTTAAAGATACAGAATTACATATTTCTTTAATGGAATTAATCCTAAAAATGAATCAAATAAGCGGTAATAAACAAATTAAGAATGTTGATGATGTTAATACTTATACTTATCGAAGTTTGAAAGGTTCAAAATTAAAAAATTATTTACTTGAGGCCGTCAAAATAAATTATCCTGAACTTGATAAAATATTTGAAGAATATAATGAGAATTCTCAAGATGATTCTACTTTAGAAAAATGGAAGTCTTTAGATGAAGTTTCAAGAGATTTTGATAATGCTTATGAAGCAAAAGCTTATATGGTTTTAGAAATTCCAAGGGAAGAATATAATGAATTAGCGAAAACAAATTTGACGATGGATACTTTATTAAGACAACATAATTTTTCAATAGAAGATGCAAAACAATTTCTAGAAGATAATATTACTGTTATGCAATATGCAAAAGCAAAAGGGAAAAAAGCAAAACCTATCAAACAAGATAACAAATTATCAAAGTTAGATGAAGAACAGCTTCGGAGAGAAATAGACGATATGAATGAATTTTTAAATGGTTTTGATGATAAAGTCGATAAAACTGCAAAACAACATTCTTTGATGTCTAATAAGATAACAAATGAACAATTAAAAAAATATGCAAATTCAGAAGAAGATATCAAAATTATTTATATGATATTAGAGGATTTAGATAAATTTAACAATAAATTTGGTAAAAATATTACACCAAATAATTTAGATGAACTATGTAATGAAGAAAATGACTGGATGTCTGCTTATTTTAATGTCAAAATTATGCCGTTAGTATTTGACTGGAATTATATTTTGAAGAAAAGTGGGAAAGAAGAAAAAGAGCTTGATTTTATTTATGAGAATTATTTTCCTGTCGATGGAGAGAAAAACCCAAATATCAATATAACAACAATCAAAGCTGCAATTCCAAAGATTCAAGAAGCTTTCGAAAAAGATAGAGATGAATATTTCAAAGAGATTTTGGCTTCTTATAATTCTTTGGCAGAACAGAGTTATACAATGGATCAGGTTTTAAAAATTTATCCAAAAATATCAGATGCTGAAAACTTCCTTCGAATAGAGAAATATTTATCAGCTATCCGAAAAATTATTAGACAAATTAAGACAATGAAATATGAAATACCTACATCATTAGAGTTAAATGAAGAATCTTTTCAATATAAAAGAGTTATTGCTCAATCTTCTGATATAACATCCTTAGAACAAAATTTGACTCAACAATATCAACAATTCTCTGCTTTATTGAAGAAATTCCAAGAACAAGATGCTAAAGTCAAAACAGAAAGACAATATATGAATCCAAAGATAGCAGATATAAATAGAATGAGAAGCAAATTAGGTATGTCATCTCTAGGAGTTGATCATTTTAGAGGAATGGATTTTGAAACTGCTAAATCTGCAGTAGAGGAAGAATTAAGAGATTTAAACGAAAGAAGTAGACAAAAAGAAATGCAAAATGCAGGTCTTCGAAATACTAATGCTATAGGAAGTGGATGGAATTCAGGAACGACAATAGGCGGAACTCAAGGAACTCCCTTAAGATATGGATTTATGGCTTCAAAACAAACAAATCCTTTAACTTCATCATCAACAACTTCATCAACATCAACGACATCAACAAGACCTGGTTCAGAAACAACAAAAAGTGGAGTTGGAGATTTAACAAGAGGGAATGCTCCTTTAAGATTAACAGGATTTTCTACTGGAAATACTACTACTTTAAAATCAGAAACTGATTCCTTATTTTCTTCAAAACCTACTTCATCATTATTTGATTCAAACAAATCAGATAATAAATTAAATTTTGATTTTACAAAACCTTTAAGACCTCATAATGATTTTGAACCTCCTGTTTCGATACGAAAATGGATGATGGATAAAGATAGAGTAAATAGATTAAAGACAGAAAAATGGGATGAAAAAAAGCCTGAACCATCATTAAAAGATCAAATCATGAATCCAAAAAAAATATCTACAACTCCAGATTTCAAATTCCCAGAAATCAAACCATTAACTTCTCCGACAATTATCACAAAAGATAATAATCCAATCGAGAAAATAGAGTCATTATCAAACAAAAAAGATACAGAAATCAATTTATCGATTTTTAAAATGCCTAAAACATCCAGAAAAAAGAGTGATTTATTACCTATTCCTAGAGATAAAAAGGTTACTATCAAGACAAAGAAAGGAAATAAAAAATTACCTAAAAGAGCTCGAAATAATGCTCCATTACGAGAAGAAAAAATTAAAGAGACTCCTATTGAATTAAAGAAAATAAATCCTGTTATAAAGCCTATTGAAGTAGATATTGGACCATCTTTAAGTGATTCATTTGAGATGCCAACTCCTACTTTACCTCCTCGAATACCTGAAAAGAGAGAAACTTTTATTCCAAATCGAAATGTATCAAAACAAGAAGTTGATAGGAAATTATTAGAAATCAGAAAACAAAATAAATTAAAGAATGCTCCAATGAGATTACAAAAAAAGAATAATCCAATATCTATCTCTCAACAATCTTATCAACCTCCTATTCAAACAAATAATATTCCTGTTAGTATTTTAGAAAATCCTGAATTAAGGGCGTTGATGAAAATTTAAAATCGATTTTTATTTTTTTATCTCCAAGGAAATAAAAACATGCCAGCCAGAAGAAAAAGCTCAAGTCGCCGTAGATCAACTACTAGTCGTCGTAGACGCTAAAACCCAAAAATATAATGCATAATAGAAATTATGCTCAAAACTCGAAAAAGAAAAATTATTTTGAACTTTTTTCTTTTATGTCAAATATGACAACAAGAAGCTTAAGACGTAAAACGACAACAGAAGAATCAACAACACAACAAGCTAATTTACCGCCAAGACCTCGTCGCTCAGTCAAAAGAACGGTCTCAGCATCCCCTGTCCAGGTAGTAGCAGAAGCTCAAGATATTGTTAAACATCAAGATAATGGAGAAGTTGCTGAATTAAGAAAAATGGTTCAAGAATTATCAAAAGAAAAAAGTGGAAGAAAATTATCTGCCTTGAACAAATTTAAGAAATATGTCTTGTCAAAATCTACAGAACAAGCCTTAGCAGAAACAGATTTCTCTGACTTAATCCCTGTCGATAAAATGAGACTTCTAAATAAAGCCTATCCTATTGTCTGGGAAGAAATGGTTTTGAAACAATTATATAAGAAATATGGTTGTAATACTGAAGAAGAACAAACTAAATTACGAAACAAAAAGAATATTCAATTAGAATATCAAATTATCGTTGACAATATCATCGATGAAAGTAAGGAAGGAGAATTAGATGATCAAGAACATTTTAGAGAAGATATTACAAAAATTTTATGTTATGCAATAAGAGAAGCAGCAAAAGGCTTTAAAAATGATGATGATGATGATGAATCAAAAGACAAAAAAGAAGATGACAAAACAGAAGAATAAATAAAATAAAAATATTTTTTTGTAATCAAAGAAAAAATGTCTAGTGATGATGATTATTACTCTGATTCTGATTCTGAACCAAAACAATTAACTCTTGAAGAGAAATTACGTCGAGTAGATGACGAAGATAAAGATTTTAATCATGATATTAAGAAAAAAATACAAGCAAAATTAAAAGCTAAACAAGTCGATAATAAAGATATTATGATAGCTCCAATACATCAAGATATTATTACAAAATATAATTCTGTCAATGTTATTGTCGGAAAACAAAGCCTTGGAAAAACCGTCACAGCCCTCGAAGAGATTATAAAAATAGGTTATATGGGCACTCACCATTTATTAGTTTATATAACTAAGGATGGAGAAGAAAATGATAAGAGCTGGCAAACTTTAAAAAATATGATAGAAATGCCAATTGTTTTAGTAGCTGAAGATGATGCTGAAGATTGTATCGATGAAATTTTAACAGCTAAAAGTTTATATTATCGTATTCGAAGAGAGAGAACAAAAAATGAAGTATCGGAAGAACAAAAAGAAGATTTGTTTGATGTTTTGCATGTCGAGAATTTCGAAAAGAAATTTTTACATACCATTTTCTTGTTTGACGATATCAGTAATTCAAAATTATTTTCGTCCGAAGAATCATTTTTCAGTCAGTTATTACGAAGATGTCGACACAACAATGTATCGTTTTTCTTATTGATTCAAGGTTGGAAAGGTATCAAACCTCATATCAAAAATGAGATTACAACTTTATATCTCTTCCCTGGATTCAACAAACAACAAATTCGATATATTTATGGACAATCTGCTTCGAACTTAGATTGGGATGAATTTTTTGAAAAATATAATGAAGTCAATAAAATTAAAAATCAAAATCCTGATGACCATCCTATTTTGATAGTTCAATGTACTGACGGAGGAATAACATATATTAAAAAGTAAAATTTTGTGCCGTGTCAAGTTCATTTGTCAAATTTTTTTGATAAATCAGTTCATTATGTCAAAGAACAACAAGCAAAAAAGCCATGACTGGAGATATCAAACAGTTAGTATTTCCAATCAAGCAGAATATCTAAGATGGCTTCAAGAATCTGATGATGACGAAGAAGAAGAAATTCCAACTCCGGAAGAAATCTTTCATACAACAACTTTCTCAAAAGACGAAATTGAATATATGAGGAAAAAATTAAAAGAATACGATGATGAAGATGAAAGAAATCCTCCAATTCCTCCTGAGGAAAGGAAGTTGATAAAAAGTGATAAGAAAAACATAAATAAATAAACAATTCTTTTTTTTTAAATTTTTGAATTTTTTTGAGTCAAAGGGAGTTTTTTGAGTCAAAGGGAGTTTTTTGAGTCAAAGGGAGTTTTTTGAGTCAAAGGGAGTTTTTTGAGTCAAAAGAAAAAACTCATGAGTGATGTGGTCAGATAAGTCAGTTCATTTTTCAAAAATGATGAAAGCATTCCCTGTCGCCAAACAGAAATGGGGCATGATTCTTGTTCAGTACGATACTTTGCCTCGTCCCTTTTATTATCCTTTAGATCAGAAAGGAAAACTTGTTTTCAAATTTGCCAAAAACAAACGAAGAAATATGAGGGAAGAAAGAGAGAAGCTTCAACAAGAAATTGAGGCAAAAAAAATTGAGCAACAACAACCACCACCACAAGAAGAAGAAGAGGAAGAAGAAGAGGAAGAACAAAATTTGGATCCTCAATAGATAATTTACTTAATAAACAATAAACTTTTTTTTTAAAATTTTGTGGCTTGTCAAGATTTTTTTGAGTCAAAGGGAGGGTTTGAGTCAATAGAAAAAGTAAGAATTTCTGCCTCAGAAAAACTCATGAGTGATGTGGTCAGATAAGTCAGTTC
The DNA here is from genome assembly GCA_039105265.1 of Tritrichomonas musculus. Classification (NCBI taxonomy): domain Eukaryota; phylum Parabasalia; order Tritrichomonadida; family Tritrichomonadidae; genus Tritrichomonas; species Tritrichomonas musculus. The sequence continues at coordinate 269,481 of JAPFFF010000060.1, read as the reverse complement.
ATTTTTCAAAAATGATGAAGACAACAACGTCCTTCAAAAAATGGTTGAATGATAATGAGAAAGTCTTATTCATTCAATATGCTGGAGAAAATGAATATTTCGGCTACAGGAAAGAGATCGTAAGAAAGATGGTAGATATCATACCAAAAAATGGTCTGACAACTTTTGAAGAAACTCTTCGAAAATCAGATGTTGATCCAAATCAAACTGAGATCGATCTTTGGTCTGATCTAACAAAAGATTATTTGACAAGGCAGTCTGAACCAAAAGAAATAGCATGGTTGACTTTCTCAAATGTTGATGATTCCCAAGATATGATTATCCCATCTCCAAGCGAACGAGAAAAAGAAAAAGAAGAAAATACCCCAATTCCTCCAAAGAAAAGATCTTCATCTATCTATTCTGAATATTACAATAAAGTTCCTCCAGCATTTCGTCCAAGAGTGATGCATGCTGATAATGAAGAACTCTAACAAAAAAAAAATAATAAATAAATACTTCATTTTAATTTTGAATTACAGAAATCTATTATATCGTTGATTGTTCCTTTTATTTTTTTGAAATCATCTTTTAAATCATCTATTTCTTTTTCCATTATCGATTTATTTTTTTCGATTTGGATTTTGCAAGATGTATTTTCGAGCTGTAATTTTTTTATTTCATCATATATGTTGTCGATTTGCTGCTGAGAAGCAGAGAGAGTTTCGACTTTTTTGCTTAAATCATTTCTAACATACTCATCGACTTCCTTTTGTCGAGTCGATACATTGTTGATTTCCTCTTTGATTTTCTCTTCTTGTTCGTTCTTATTATTATCCCATCTTTTTAGCATCAAAACTCCTTTGATTTTAGTAATGCGATAACCTTTGACATAATACATTTTGTTTAGCTTATGAGTAGTTAGTTTATCCAATTCCTCTTTATGAAGAGAGTAGAAGGCATTGAACTCATCTGTCGTGTTAAATTCTTTTAAAAAATTCTTGATTGGCTCAATAATATTCACAGACATTTGAAAAAAATAAAAAGTTCTTATTCCTTTTTAAAAATGACGATTATAACAAATTGTTTGTTAGGTTGCCTTGTTATCATTGAGTTTTTGAATTTCTGTGTTCGGATAATGAAAATCATACCAGAAAAAGAACCTCCTTTAGACGAAGATATTTGGAGGAAAATGTATGCTTAACTCCAAATCAGGGAGTCTTTTTTTTATTCAAACTGCGGCTTTAGAAATCTATCCGACCCTCCTCCTCCTCCGGCATATCGAATTGTATTATCAGAGCCTTTTGCATCAGGTAATCGTTTTGCGATATCTTGTGCTCTATCTCCTGCCCAAACTAAGCCATCACCAATTTGTTTTCCAATTCCGGAAGTATTTTCTTGAAGCCAATGACCTGCTGTCGAAGCAGCTGAGCCAATTTTATCAACCCAAGGTTTTGCTTTCTGAACAAAATTTGTAACTCCATCTTTGATTTTCTTAAAGAACGATCCAAATGCCATTTTTACAAGACGTAAAAAAAATTCATTGATGTAAAAAAAATTTCTGGTTTTATTTTTTTTATTAACTCAGAAAATATGACTTACGCAAACGCTCAATATCAAAATCGTGGAAATGACGAAGGAGATATTTTGAACTTTTTTAATGATAAACTCAGGAATTTAGTCCAAAGAAACAGCGGAGATAACACTTTCTCTATCGTCCAAGAAAATTGTCATGACAAAGATGAACCAGTTCCTTTAAACACAAAAACAAAATTACGTTTGAGTCATTCTGCTCATACAATATCTCAAATCGAAAAAGGATTTATTGAATTAAGGCTATTTTTGACTGTTGGTTTAGAGAATGTAGCATCAGGCAAAATAACAATTGATGATGATTTTAGTCATCTAAATTATCTTTTTATTGGATTTAAGGATGCTGTCGAAATAATTTCTGAAGCATTTTTCTGGGTCGATGGAAGGTTAGTCGATAATTATCATCAAAATGAAATGGTCAGAGAATCCTTTGCTTATAACTGTATTAGGCCAAAAGACGCCAAAAAAGCAAATCCACATTCTCATGCTCTCTGGGAAGATGTCTGTATGATGTCTCCAAATGTTTGTGGTGTATATGTCCCGCTCGAAAAATTCTTCAAACCAAGAACTCCTCCGGCTGATGAAAGACTAATGATAAAGAGGATTATGTTCGAATTCCAGATAATGATGCGACGGAGGAAAAGAGAGGAACTTGGAAAAACTTTGTGAAAAATGATGATTTCAATCCTGTCGAGAATGTCAAAATCGAAATGAAGTTATGTATTCCATTCACAGACCAGCTTGTTCTTCAAGCATGGAGGCTTTATCCAAATAGAATTTTGGGAGAAATCGAAGAAGAAGTCAAATTTGCTTTGAATGGCTTAGTTTGGTGCCAAGTTCCTCCTGAGTGCGTTGCTGAAGTCAAAAGATTTTGGGGCGCTGATGGTTTAGAATTAGGAGTACCAAAATATTTGCCTCTCCCTCATCGTTTTACTCAAATTGGTCAAGAGGCTTTGATCGTCAGTGATGTTCATTACGTCAATGTCGGAAAGGATAAAGCTCCAGGTTTGATGCCTTTTGAGGAATGATATTGGCTATGGACCGACATTTTAAGGCCAAATCAACTTGTCAATGGGATGCTGGAAAAATCACAAAATTCGGTCAAACTGGCCGATGATGGGAAAAATGTTGAAGCAGAAGCAAAAGACCAAATTCCAGGGTGAAGCAATGAGTATTTGGAAACTAACCACAGCAACATTGAGGGTGAGAGAAAATGCTTGTCAAATCACTTTGCTCAAGACAAATTGTGCAGGATTTGGAGTTAAGCCTGATGTTATTCAAGCTTTGATGGAATCGTTAAATGAGCCAATCATCATTCCTGCTCAAGAATTAACAAGACATCAATTTGAAGGTCATGCGGCTTATGATAGTATTGTTTTATCAAAGACAGTTCCTTTGAGGAATGCTACGAACATTACAATGATGTTTCCATTCCATAGTGAAGACTGTACTGTTTTCCAAAATATCAACTACCGAAACGTCAAGTTAATCGTAAATAAAAGGACATATCCAGAAACAGACTGGGATAATACATGGGATGGGCGATTTGTTCAATATCAGCTTATGGCGAATGAGCTTGATGGTATGATTGAGCCAACCCGAGAATTTGTCGAGTCAATATCAAAACCTTTATCTATTGAATATCAAAGGAAAGATACTCGTGAAGATACGTATCATGCAAAGAACGAACCAGACGAAGGAAAAAGATTATTGATGTGTCCTTTCGATAATACAAGCTTTGGTATTAACTTTCAGTTAGAAAGAGGTAATGCAGGCTATGTTTTCGATGGAATCGATACTGGAAGTCATACTGTCACGGTAGAGTTTCGAGGATATGCTCTTCATCATTCAAAACCTGCTGATCCGGTTTGGTTCCCAGATGTCTCTGCAGATTTAGTAACATACGAGAAAAAGACTCCTCCACCACCAGAAATGTGGGTATGCTCAGATACATACTGGACTTGGTCTGTTCAAGATGGAGTCAGATATTATGCAAGAGGAATTCCTGCTGGATATGAGTAAAGAGCTAAAAAAATATTTTTTTGTTATTCAAAAAAACAAATGACTTATCAAAATGCTAGATTCAAAAATTCAGGAAATAATGAAGGAGATGTTTTAAACTTTTTTAATGATACTGTCAGAAATTTGATTCAAAAAAACGGAGGCGATAATACTTTTTCAACATTTTCAGAGGAATTTCATGAAAAAGATATTGCATTGGCGATAGGAGAAAAAACTCATCTTATGTTAACTCACCCAAATCATACAATATCTCAAATCGAAAAAAGTTTTATCTCTATGGAGATTGAATTTGAGGTAGGTTTCGAAGAAGAAGTCGAATGGGGAAAATGGTTAGAGTTTGGGGATGGTGGTGCGGAGGTACCCCAAGAGGAAGATCAGCTTAATCAAATATTTGTCGGCTTTAAAGATGCTGTCGAAATAATATCGGAATGTCGCTTCTTTTGTGATGGAAAATTGATAAAGGAATATCATCAAAATGAAATGATCAGAGAATCCTTTGCATATAACTCAATCAAAACAAGAGATTCAAAAATAACAGCTCCTCACTCTCATTCCCTCTGGGAAAATGTCGAGATGATGTCTCCAAATGTTTGTGGAGTTTTTATACCTCTCGACAAATTTGCATGGTCAATTGACAGTAAACCAACCTTCGTCCCAATAAAAATGGAACTCATCATTCCTTTCACAGATCAGCTAGTTCTTCAAGCTTGGAGACTTTATCCAAATGCTATAATCGGTGAAATTGTCGAAGAAATTCGAACATCTTTAGAAGGTCTTGTCTGGTGTCAGATTCCGCCAAAAAATGTTGCTCAAATCAAACAATTTTGGGAAAATATTCCAGAGCTTGCAAACTGCTCAGCTGAGATCAATGTCCCAAAGCGATTTAATCAAATAGGCCAGGAAGGTAAAATCGTGTCAGATCCTGCTAATGATGATATTGTAAAATGGCCTTTGATGAATAATACTTTGATAGTGAATCGAAAGAAAAAGCCTATGATAACGAAAGGAAGGACAAATTGTTTCGGCTTTGGAGTCAAACCAGCTGTTGTTGACGGCTTATTGGAAATATTTAATGAAGAAATATATATTCCAGCACAAGAATTGACAAGACATATTTTTGAACAAAAACATACCGAAAAAGGAATTGTATGCTCGAAAATTGTACCGTTGAGGAATGCTACAAATATAACAATGATGTTTCCAAGACATTATCATGACACGACCTGCTATCAAAATCCGATGTATAAAAATGTTCAGCTCCTCATTGATAAAAAAGTTTATCCTCAACAAGAATTTGAAAATACATGGGATGGGCGATTTGTTCAATATCAGCTTTATGCTAATGAACTTGATGGGGTAGAAGCAACAAAAGAATTTATGGAATCTATCTCTAGACCATTAAATAATGTTTATGATCATTCTCTCAAAAGATTTTATTCAACAACTTTTGACAATACAAGCTTTGGTCTGAATTTTCAGCTTGAAAGAGGGAATGCAGGATATGTTTTTGATGGAATAGACACAGGATGTCGAGGAGTCAAAATAGAATTTCATGGTGATAGAATCGATATTGACGAAAATGTCAAATTAGAAGATAATGATACATATTTATATCCTGCTACTGATGAGGATGGAGATGTTGCCGACGCAGAATACCAACCTCAAATACCTCCTCCAGAAATGTGGATTTGCTCAGATACATTCTGGACTTGGTCAGCAGAAAATGGAGTCGAATATCATAAAGAAGGTTTGCCTGTCGGATACGAATAAAAATATCTCAGGAATTTTTTTATTTTTAAATGACAAACTGGGCAAAAAAAGCTCAAATTTTAAATCCTTGGGTAGCAGAAGGGAAAAAAGCAATAAAAATAGAGAAGCCTGTCGACATGACTCCAGAAAAAATCCAAGAAATCACCAAGAAACAAAGATCTGAATCTGATGCAACGAAAATATTATATGCTTATGCGACAAATCTCAGATATCAAAAAATATCCAGTATTGGTGATATGAAACAATCTTGTTTGATGATGATCAATTCTGATACACATGGCATGTTTCATCTTGGTCGTGGAGTGATCAATGATGCAATTACGCTTGGTTCGTATCTAAAAGAGAAAAATGATGGTTTTTGGGCATTCTTTCATCTCAATCCTACAAAACAACAATTTATTGATGAACTCAAATTATTTTTGGAAAAGACATCTGATCAGTTAGTTATTTTTTACACTGGACATGGCGATCTTGACTTCGACCAGGAGACAGGATATCATCGATATTTAATTTTTACGAAAAAAATAGATGATGAAACCTTCATAAACGAAAATTTATATGATTATGAATTATCTGAGATTTTGAAATCATACAAAGGAAAAAAAATTCCAAAAACGTTGTTTTTAACAGATGCTTGTTTTATGGAAAATCCTTGTCTCATTCCTGATAATCCAAAGAAAAAAGAGGAATTCCCAGAAAATTTCGTATCTATCTCATCCTCTGATGGGTATCATGGATCTGGTCAAGGAATCGTAGAAGAACAATATCAAGGTCTTTTTTCCGCCCTTTTTTGGAAAGCATTAACGGAGCATCCAACTTATTCCTTCCTACAAATTCAACAATATCTTAATCCAAAAATTCATCAACAAAATCAAAAGTGTAGTCTTCATTATACTTCTCCTGAGTTAGTTGAAAAGCCTTTCTTCTCTCCTCAAAAATAAAATGAATATTTTTTTTTAAAAACAAAAAAAAAATGTCAAGAATCATTTCTTATAATATTAATCCTGATGTCAATGTTCAAACTGGAGCAGATAAGACTTATTTCCCAATTCGAGGATGGAAATTAACAGACAAAGAATGCGCAGCCCAAAATGAAAATTCTTTGAAAACACAAGGTTTTTACTATAATTCTGTCACTCAACATTTCACATTTCAATATCCGAATGAATTTGTCGCTCCAGGAAATGTCGAAACAGATAAATATATCGTCTTTCAATATTGCCGATGTACTGTGAATGGTTCAATATCTGGAGAAGTCGAAGTTCATTCCGATTTTGTTCCGAGAGATAATTATTGTGATTCTCTAGTTTATTATGCAAATTTGCAAGTGCCAGATGATAATCGAAAATATAAAGTAAATGGTAATAGAAGTTATACTTTTGAGGTCTGGTTTACTGACGGAAAAGGAGATGGTAAACAAGTCATTACTCCAGATGAATTTGTCATCTTTTTGAAATTACTATATTAAAAAAAAATTCATCCTGTATGGGCGAATTAAAAATTAATAAATTTTTTTGATTAAAAAACATATTAAAAAAAAATGACAGGAACTTATTCAGCAAGAGATATTGAACTTTTAACTCGAGCAGCTCGAGGAAATGGGACTGGGCCTGGAGGAAATAATGAAGAAGAAGAAAATGGAGAAAATCCAGGAGGACCAAATAACAATCCAGGAGGAAATGTCAATATTAATACTTCCCTTTTTGTGAAAAAAAATTCTGATTTTACATGGAATTTGACAGCCCAAGGAAAAACAATTTTTCAAGCATTCATGCCCCCGACCGAGGAAGGTGTTGTCCCTCCAGCTGAGATCACACAAGATATTGTCGCACAGTTTCGAGGAGCTGTTGATTTTTGTGATGATGTATTGTATCGTGGACGTTCTCTGGACGTGATTTTTTCTGAGATAGCTAACAGCGGAAGTCCTGGAGGTAATCCCGGAATTGGTGACGGAACTGAGCTGACTCCAGAGATGCTAAAAAACCTAAGCGATATGTATGAACAGATCAATAACCTTAGGGCTTTTTTGAATATGGCAGAAAATGAAGAATCAAAGCAAAATCCTTTCGTAAAATATCATTTTGGAAAACATGATTTTTATTCCGAAAATTTCGAGAATTCAGATAATTTTGTCGCTGAATTTCATGGTCCTGTCAGATTTCAGGAGCCAATATGCATCGATTCAGTTCAGTATCTTCGAGCAGATGGAAATCATTTCTTTTCTCAAAATCAGATTATGAAAATGGAGGCCATAGCAAATATCGCATATAAGTTAAAAAGTCTAGATTGGGCATCTGATGATGATGGATCAAAAACTGTTATCTTCTCTGAGGATTTCATTTTTGGCAAAAGACTTATTGTTAAGGATCTAATATCAAACGACTATTTCGTGCTCAATGACGTCGATCATAAAATAAAACAAATAGCGAATCAGACAAAAGAAGTCGAAAGTACATTGACAGAGAGATTAGATCAAATCCAAAATGACCAAATTCCTGCTCTTATTAGTCGAGTAAATAATCTCCATACCTGGTCATCAGAAAGTGCTGTTCAACGAGATGATGCTTCCGAACTTCAAAATTTTTCATTTATATATAAGCCTCTTGACGAATCTCTTCGTCCTGCTCGGGAGAATCGCGTGATGTATGCAGATGAGGTTGGCCGGCAAGTTGATAAAATGAAAAAAATTACACAGGAGATGATCCGCTGGGTCAAAGACGGTCCAGTTCAAGAGTATTTAAAATTTCCAAATTCAGTTTTTGTAGCAGATGCATTTTTCAAAAATCCAAAGGATAATACCTGTTTTTCGGCTATCAGATTGAAGAACACTCTAGATGACCTCAGTAAATGGTTAGACCCTGAGACAGGAATTCTCAAGGATGGAAAACTCAGATATAAAAAAAAGATAGATGCTTCTCAGATAGGAGAAATGTCATTTGATCAACTCGGACAAAATATTGATATCTTGCTTAAGAAAACAGAAAATCTGAGAGAGGATGCTGGGATTGGGTCAAACACAATGATTTATGCTACTTCAAAGTTTCTGAGAGCATCCCAAATCGTGGAGGCTTGTTCGTCATATCAAACTCTCTCAGAGAAATTAACCAAATTTTGCTCTGTTTGTGATTTTGTGAATGTTGATTATGGAAAAGGAACAGATCATAATTTTCGAGAGTATATATCGTTTGACCGACCCTTGCAGTTTCATGTCCGAAAACTCGACTCAGATCAACTCCCTGAGGAGGAGAAATACCAGGCAATAACGTCATCGGAGATGTATCGACAGCTAATGGATCTGACAGAAAAATACAACGCTATGGATGGAGATATGGATCAATATGAACCAGACAGTTCTGGATTTGGACGGTAAATGTACAGATCAGAAATCCGATCTTGCCCTGACAAAGAGCGATATCGCATTGCTGAAGGCTGACTATGAGAAGACGAAGGTAGAGTTATCAAAACTCAAAACGGGTATCGAAAAGGCCAAAAACGGCGTTACCCTAAAAACAAATCAAGCAAGTAGCGGAAGTCCGGTAAAACCAAAACCAAAACCATCACCGCAATCAACACCATTCTCGCTGATGTCTAGCCCAATGTTATTAGCAGAAGGAGATGTTGAGACCCCTGCTGACGAGACAACAGACGAAAATCAAGAGGAAGAAATAGATTTTGCAAAAACTTTGGAAGATCAATTTGACTTTTTCTATTTTGCCGATCAAGTTTTGTTAGAAATGATAAATGATATTGTCGATAATTATTGTGATTTAGAACATCTAGCTCAAATTCAGACAAATTCTATCTTGGCAGATGCTATGAAAAATGAATTAACAAAAACTCAGTTTTCAAAAGAAACTTTAGCAGGATTAGGATATAGTGTTTTTCGATCTGGTTTTGTTTTGAAAGGCTATTTAAATGACAAAAACAAAGAAGAGATGAGTATTCGACTTGACGGTATCGACGATGATCATAATCATTTTTTAATATACATTTTCCATACAGAAGATGACAAAATCAAATTTTTGAAAGAAAATATTTTGTTCATTTTCGAAATAATAATTCATTCAGACGAAATTGTCGAACTCAGATCGAATATCGGAGGAGAAAATATCAATTATAATATCTCAACTTTTGGAAAAATCAAGACATTAAATTTGACTTTTGAAGCAGATATTATTATGAGTGATAATTTAGAACCTCAATCTTATGTCTTTTATAGAGCTCCTCAAAATCCTATTTATAAACAATATATTGCTTCATTAGGTTCTGGAGGCGGAGGAGGAGGAGGTAATGTCTCTGTTGACCCAGAATTAAATACGAAAATTTTGACTATGGAAAGTCAGTTAGCGAAAATACAAAAAGCTTTTCAAAATACTAGACAAGATATTTTAGCAGAAACAGATAAAGGATTTCAATCTGAGAATTCTCCACAAACTTTTGAGATAAGTCCTCATGAAGAAACAATCACAGAAAATTTGACATTTAATCAAGTTTTGAAAAATTGGGAAGACGTAAATAAACATCAAATTGAATATTTAAATGGAGGTTTGACAGTTTGTTGGGATACGATAAATGCTATAGATGATGATATTTCAGAATTAAAATCATCAAAATTTGGAGGAATTCAACAACTCGAAGATAGATTAAAAGTTTTAGAAAAGAAATGTGAAAATATTGAAGGAGAATCTCCTAATATAACAACAGGAGAATTAACAATAGAAAATTTATTGAAAAGTTATAATGAAAGAATTACGATTTTAGAAAAGAAATGTCAAAATATAAAATAAAAAAAAATTGTTGTTGAAAATATATTTTTTTGGGCTTACAAAAAAAAATGACGTCTCGGACAACAACATTCTTAGGAGATATAGAATTTCAAGTTAATGGACAAATCAAAAAAGGAAGTGATTTTATAACAACAGAAGATGCATCTACGATAATTACTCAAAAAATAAAAGAAATAAATCCTTCAGGAAATACTCCATCATTAGAAGGATATCCAACAACAGATGAAGTCAATACTGCTTTAGAAGAAATTCAGCAAAATTTAGACAAAAAAGCAGATATTGAAGATTTATATACTAAAGAAGAAGCAGATGCAAAATATGCTTTAAAAAGTGAGATTCCAGAAATCCCAGATGATTATGCGACATTAGAAGATCTTTATCCTTATGCTTTGAAAACTTATTCATATTCAAAAAGCGAAGCAGACACAAAATATGCTTTAAAAACATCTTTTCCTGATATGACTCAATACGAAACAAAAACAATAGCTGAAGGAAAATATGCATTAAAAAGTGATATCCCAGATGATTATGCGACATTAGAAGATCTTTATCCTTATGCTTTAAAAACTTATTCATATTCAAAAAGTGAAGCGGACTCCAGATTCTTTTTACAAACTGAATTTCCTGACGATTATATCACAAATACTGATTTAGCAGAATTTGCCAAGACAGTAGACCATTATACAAAAACAGAATCTGACAAAAAATATCGAGAAAAAAATGATTTAATATATGAAGAAACAGAAGATGTTCCTTTTGCTCATAGGAGAGATGAAAATGATATCTTCGAAGTCAAAATCTTAATGACTCGTTTAACGAGGCTTGTTGGGACGATCTGTGGGCAAGATGGAATTGTCCACAATTTTGAGATTTTGTTTGATTTTGACGTCAATCATCAAACTGGTTCTGATATTGAATGGGGTGTCGAAATTGACGGACAAAATTATTATGCTGATTATATGAAAGTCGCAGATGATGATTGGCGGTTTTTTATATCCAATGACAAAGAAAATTTTGATACCGAATTACACAAAGCAGAAAAAATACTCAAAAAAGATGATATACCTTTAAAGGCAGATTTATATACAAAAGAAGAGGCAGATACAAAATATGCAAAAACAGAAGAAAAAATTATTGATTATGTTGAGAATAATTTTGCTCATCCCGAAGAAATAGGAGAATTCGCTTATAGTAAAGAAGAGATTGACAATAAATATCGAGAAAAAAATGATTTGATATATGAAGAGACAGAAGCTGTTCCTTTTGAACATAGGAGATATAGCGATAATTCATACGATGTAAAAATCAAAATGGTTTGTCCGACAAGGCTTGTTGGAGAAATCTCCGGGCAAGATGGAGTTGTCAAAAAATTTGAGACTTTGTTTGATTTTTACGTCAATCATCAAACTGATACTGATTTTGAGTGGGATGTCGAGATAAACAATATAGACTATCGAGCAAATTATACGAAAGTCGCAGAAGATGATTGGCGTTTTTATATATACAAAGACGAAATAAATTTCAATACCTATTTGCGAAAAGCAGAAAAAATAGTCAAAAAAGATGAATTTGCTTTGAAGGCAGATCATTATACAAAAACAGAATCTGACAAAAAATATCGAGATAAAAATGATTTAAGATATGAAGAGACAGAAGCTGTTCCTTTTGAACATAGGAGAAGTGCCAATGATAATATCGAGGTAAAAATCAAAATGGGTCGTTTCACGAGGCTTGTTGGGACGATGAGAGGAAATGATGGTTTTGTTAAGAATTTTAATATAATTTGGCCTTTTACCCCAAATTACGAAACAGAAGAGGACATTGAATGGGGTGTCGAAATAGACGGACAAAATTATTATGCTGCTTATACGAAAGTCTTAGCAGATGATTGGCGGTTTTTTATATTCAATGACAAGGAAACTTTCCATACCGAATTACAAAAAGCAGAAAAATTGCTCATACAAGATGAATTTGCTTTGAAGGCAGATTATTATACAAAAACAGAATCTGACAATAAATATCGAGAAAAAAAAGATTTAATATATAAAGATGCTGTCAATGTGCCTTTTGAAAATATCTTCGATAGTGGAGGAAGGTGGGAAGTCAAAATAAAAATGACTCGGAAAACTCATCTTGTTGGGACAATCTGCGAAGAAGATGGTGTTATCCATAATTTTGATTTTATATTTGATTATGATGAAGGTGTCCCTGAGAATAGCGAAATATATATCGATGTCGATATTGACGGAAAAAATTATTACGTCAATTATGTTGACAATGCGCCTGATGATTGGCGGTTTTTTATAGAAAGCGAATCAAGAAATTTAGATACCAAATTAACACTTGCAGAAAAAATACTCAAAAAAGATGAATTTGTTTTAAAGACAGATAATAATTTTGAATTAGAGAAATTTTTTGAGACAGCGATGACCGAGTTTATTCGAACAGATCGAAACAAAGATGCCTTGGACAGTCCGAGTCAATATCTTGGATATTTCTACTGGCCTGATAATGATTTTGAACTTGGCTTTAAATTCGATCTAACCAAGAGTGAAGATAAATATCTTATTTTACAATACCAAATGTCATTCAAATGGGACTTTGTATTGTTTTTGAATATCGCAACAAAATCTGGTACGCTCATCGTCTTTTCGAAGCTTGGTGATTTTCAATATCGAATCGTCAAAAATTTAGTCCTCAAGACAGAATTGGATACTGATAAATATCGAAGAGAAGTGTCAAAAGTGTGTTGTACTTTTGAGAGACCTCCAGGGTTTGATCTCGTTTCTGATGATTATTTGGAAGATCTTGGTGATTTTTCTGACGTTAAGTACTTCAAAGTTGTTAGATCAAATAATGATTGTCCTGTTGGTGAGATCCTTGGATATTTCTTTAATTTCTTCCTCTCATTCAATAATAAAATTAAAGACGATACAGAATGGAAGATTTTTTATCCTGGATTTGTAGAATGTTATGACCAAAATGTTGCAAATTCGATAACATTTATGCATCCGTCAAAGGAAGGACGAATACTCGTAATTTTCGAATATTCTGATATTTATGAAGTTGTTATACTCTTTTATGATTTGACTGGAAAACGTCATTTTATTCGAATTCTTCACCACTCACAGATTGCTTTACTTGATGAAATTTATGGAGGAAAAGCAGTACAGATTGCGAAATTTGACGCAGACGCATATGAATATTCTTTTCCAATAGCGTCTAAATTGTGGTTAGCTGAAGATCCAGAAAACCATTTATATATCAAACAAGTTAAATTGAACGAATAAAAAAAAACATATTTACGATACAAAATTTTTTTTTATACAACGACAAATTTTAGACATAAATGATAAACATTAACTAAATCATTAAATTCTTTGTTATAAACTTGTTTAAAGTCAGTTATCATTTCTCCATCTTCATTAACGATTTTGATAGCTTCAATTTTTCGGATAGGAGATACTTTTGAAGCACAACATTTGATATCTTCATCAATATAAATTTCGACCGAACATTTCTTTCCTAAAATTGTTTTGATAATATTTTGTAAAGCGTCAATTGGGACAATAATACTATTTTTAAATATTAAATTCGATATTAATGCTTTATCTTGATTTAATAAAATTTTTGCATATGTCTCTAAAATCTTATATTTAACATCATATTCATTAGGGTCATCTGGAAGAGATTTTTGTAATTCAATATCTCTTGTGATGACAATATCTTCTTTACCATCTTCTCTTTTATTAATAAAGATATTATTTGTTAAATTATTAGTAGATTGAGATGCTGCAGATGGTTCAAGGGAGACATTTGCATTAACTCCGGCGTTTGCGTTTCGTTTCTTGATCATTTTTTATGTGGTGGAAAAAAATTTTTAAAATGAGTTCTGAATAAAGAGAAAATAAAAAAATTATTTCTTTTTTTGAAAACAAAGTTTCAATGGAACAAGTCTATCCAGGAAAACAAATTTTGCCAATATTTTATGAAATAAGATTTAATTCTCCTCTAGATATGGTCGAAATACAAAAATTATTAAAATTAAATTTATTATTTACAGATATCTTAGTAGATAATCAAATTATAGGTGATGACTTTCATATCGATAAAAACTCTCATCGAATAATTTTGGCTCCAAAATATCCTTTTCGATATGTTGATTACGAAGATTGGATTGCTGATTTTAAGAGAATCCCTCCTCTGATTATTGAAATTGAAAAAAGAGTCAAAGGAGAAGTTTTTGGGATTACTGTTAAAAAACAAGATTTTGGAACATATTATTTAACATATAATGGTTTTAAGATTAAAGAAGAAAAAAATAAGGAATTTGTTATTGGAGAGATGGATAAAATACAAGATTTCCTAGATTTATTTCAAGATTTACGAATATCGATGAAATAAGGAATAGAATTATTTTTTTAAAACTCTAAATGATTGAAGATGAATGGTTATTGCCTTTGAATTCGATGATAGGCCTCGTAAAAAATACGAAGAAATGTGATATCAAATTAAATGTCTTAAAATTTCATTCTGATTCGAAAATGGAATTTGTTTCTTGTCCTACTTTTGAATTCAAAATACCATATCAATGGTGTCGAAGATCTCTTTTTGATGAAGATGTTGATAAAATTCAAAATTTTTGTAAAGAGACTGATAATATGGTTTATGGCTTAATTTATGGTTGGAGATGTCTAGATCCATTTGTCGAAGGGAATGAAAATTTTATTGGAAAAAAGGCTCGAATTTATTTTGATTTAGCTACTTATGAGAATACAGATTGTGAATTTCCAATACAAATGAAACCTAAAGACTTCCCTGTTAAAAGATATCCAAACGAAACAGATGAATCATCCTCATCATCATCAGAAAGTGATTCTGAAGAAGAAGAAGACAAAAAAGAAGCGTCAGTTGTGGAAGACAAAAAAGAAGACAAAAAAGAAGAAATTGAAAAATTCGAAAAAGAATATGATAATGACAGAAGAAAATTACGAGATAGGTTAGATGATTTAGATAACTTAATTTCTGAACGAGAAGATGAACTACAAAATTTTGAAAAATATTATGCAGAAGGTCGTTTTTTGAATCGATACTCTATCCCTCAAGATGTTGATTCTCAAGTCGGAATGGAAAAGACAAGACAATTTATTGAAGAAGACTTATCGAATTATCAAAAAGAATTTGATATTTTAGATAAATTATGGGATAAAGGAGCAGATTATGCATCAAATACAAAAGAAATAATTGTTGAAGAAGAAGAAGATGACCCTGAAATCGCAAAAGTCAAACAAAAAATGAAGAAATTCAAAAAGAAATTAGAAAATTTTGCTTCCGATGAAGATTTTGAAATAAATGATGAAATGGAAGAAGATAAAGAAGAGAAAGAAGAGAAAGCTAAAGAAGAAGTTTTAAATACCGAAATCGGAGATAAAATAAAAGAATTAGAAGAAGAGAAAACTGAAAAAAAAGCAGAAGAAGTTGTTGCTGAAATTCAGAAAATGGAAGACGAAGAAAAAGAAAAAATAACCGAAATAAAAGAAGAAATAAAAAAAGATAAGAGTCTGACAGAAGACGAAATCAAAGATGAAAAAGAAGAAATAGTAGATACAAAATATCGAATCAAATTCCTGAAAGAGAAAAAAGAAGAAATTCAACAAAAATATCAAATAAGTTCCTTTATCCCTCCTCCTCCTTCGGCAGATTCAGAGACAAAAAATAAACCATCAGAAGAGTCAATACCAAAAAATACAACAACAGAAATGGTTTCAAAATACCCAAAAGCTAGAGTTCAAATAATAGAAGAGGAAGAAGATAAAAGTCCAAAACTACCTCCAACAACATCAAGCAAACCTGAAGTTTCTGAAATTGTTATGAAAAATGGAAGGCCGATAAAAATAAAAGGAAAAGATTTATTCCCAAGATCGAAGAAAAGTTCATGGGATTTTGGATATCATCATGGAGATGATTTTGATAGTTTTGGAAATAAACAAACTATGAAAAGTATTACAAAAAATAGAAATAAAGCTTTGAAAAATATTCAAAATTGGATGTCTGAATTAGGAAAAATGAGAACATCTTCCGTATCTATAGAGAATGGAAATATATCGAAATATGTTGATGATTTACGAAAACAGACTTTACAAGAAGTTCAAAATCTACCAACTTTAGAAGTAGAATTCCCAGATATTCATCAATAAATAATCTGTCAAAAAGATCTCTCGAGAGCATAATAATATTTGTCATCCAATAATGTTTTGACCAAATTGTTTGTGCAAATCGCCATTCCAATATTAAATATAATATGTCTTTACAATTTTCTATTTCTTCTATATGATTCATTTTATCTTTATATTAAAAAATTTTTAGTCTAACAAATAATCTTTAGCTCTTAATTTATGCATTTTTTTGTTTTCTTCTGGAGTTAGTTCATAATCTTTTGCCTTTAAACTATGTGATTTACTCTTTCGTTTCCTGAGAGGTTTGTCATCATCCTCGACAATCTTTTTCTTATGTCTTCCAATTTTGCTGCAGCGAGCATATATATCTTGACTTTTTGTTTCCTTCTTCTTACATGTTATTTTTGCAAAACTTTTTTCCGTATCTTTTGCCAAAACAGTTCCATTTTCTTTTGTGCCTTTTTTACCGATAATACATCCGCAAATAGATAATTTTTTATATTGTCTTGCCTCACGATAAATCGGTCTGAGCTCTTCGATAAATTTGTCTAGCTTCACCCACTCAAAATATTCATAGGGGTCGATAAAATCATCATTGTTAACAAACAACAAATCACTTATTGAGCTAAGATTATCTCTTTCCTCTGATGTAAGATGTCTTGAAAACCTCATTGTTGATTGAAGCGGCATGAAATGTGTCATTTTTGAATTTTTTTGCGACAAAAAAATTTATTCTTTTTATTTTTGATTTTTTTTTAATACCTCGGATAATATTGTCTCCAGTGTATCGGAACATCATCTTCAATAACTCTTCCATTTCTAACATAAAGCCTTCTTGGTTCACTATCTCCTCCATCTCCGATAAAACCTAATAACTCACCGCTTATTCTTGTTCTTATATCAGCATCATGCTTCATATAATCTGCAATTACATCAAGGGATTTGACTACTTTATTATAACTTATCCAATTATATTCGTCAACATAAAGTGCTGCTCCATCAGAAGTAAAAACATCATTTGGTAAATCTTGAAGTCTTTCCATATCAGTACTATTTATTGGAGGTGAGAAGTGTAAATTACATTTGCATACGAGAATTTTTTCTCCCATTTTTTTTCATTTTAAAAAAAAAATTTAGCATTTTAAAACTCATAATTATCATTCATATATTCATCTATATTTTGCCATTCATATGTATCATCATTATTATTTTGATTAAACCAACCATCATCTATTTCGAGTCCTGGCTTCTTATGAGTCTTTAAATATTGTTGTCTAGCTTTATTAATTTTCTCTTTTGTCTTCTTATTTTGAACTTTTGGACTTTTGATAACTTTCTTTTTCTTAACAATCTTCTTCTTTTTCTTTCTTCGAAGAGGAGCTTCTGCAGCTCTACGAGGAGGACTGATAGGAGGAGGCATAGCATCTTGATCAGAATCAGATTCGTTATCAGGAGCTTGTCTAATATCATCTCCATCCCAATGTCTTGGCATACCGTCATCTGAATCACTTTCTGGATTACTATCATCTAGATTATCAAAATTATATAGATCATTATCATCTCCTCCAATATTATCATCAGAAGAATTAAAATCTGGTATATCATCGAGTCTTCTTTGTTGTTGTTGTTGTTGTCTTCGTCTTTGATTTTGATTTTGAACATTCCAATTTTCAATATCATATTCTGTTAAATCTTTATTTTTGACTCTCTGAACTTGTCGACATCTTATTTCGATATTGTTTATTTGAGCTTCTCCTTTTTTGATTTGGATTTTGACACCTTGTCTTTGATGAAATAATCCTGTGTTATGATCTTTATCTCCAAATAATCCATATATCATTCCAAAAACAGTTATCTTCTTTTTTTTACAAAATTCAGCAAAATTATTACAGCTATCAAGAAATAAATCTGCTATTTTCCATTCGTAAGTATCAACAAAAATTCTAATTTTTGGATAGCGCTGAGGCCCATGTCTTCTGTTTTGAGCTCTTCTTTCTGGAGCTCTGTTTTGAGGATTTCTTTCTGATTCTGGGATTATAAAAACATCATTAGGATTTTTTCCTAAATCTTCTTCCAAAATTAATTCTGGACACCAAGTAGCTCTATCATCAGAGTCTCTTATTTTATTAACTCCTCTTCGAACATAAAGAGAACTCTCAAGAGGTAAAAAATATTTGTCTTTTGGCATAAAAAATTATATTTCAAAAAATTTAAAATAAAAAAATTTAAAATAAAAAAATTTAATTGTTTATTTATTTATTAATTTTGAGAAGTCTTTGAGGTAATCGTTCTTGGGAATTGTTCTTTTTGAACGGAGGCTTTTCTCTAAATATTAATGAACCGACATCTGTATTCACAGCTGGATTTGCATTGCTGGTTAAATAATTTTTGATCCGAATCTTTCTCTTTCTCTTTTCTTTTACTTCTTCTTCTTCCTCCTCAGATGAAGATTGGGAATTTTGCATAACTATTTTTTGTGCTTCCTTGACCACAGGACGAATATTTCCTTGCTGATATTCATGCAGTAATATGAGCTTCTTCTTGATAGAGTCACATTGTTTCTTAACATCATCTGGGACAGGACAAGGTCTTCTCCAATCTGCAGCATGACGAACTAAATCTGTCACTATTTGTCCAGCTCCTTCAAAAATCCCAGTTAAATTATTTATCCAGTCTTGGAGGTAGATATCTCCTTTCAAAGTCCAAAAATTCCTGTCCATGGCTCTCATCTTCTTTTGTCCTTTATAATAGGCCTGTAGTAAATCCTTCCATGCTGTCCGAGTAAATGTTGACCCAATCCTGACGGGATGGTCTGACTGGATGCTTTCGTCCTTTGAATAACCCAACCAAGCTAAGTCTAATGGGGAAAAAGGTTCAAAAACTACAGGGTCTATGGTCTGGTCGTCCCTAAGAACTTCCCTGTGAAAGACGATATGGTAGTGGATAATGAACAAAAAGGCCTGGAACATATCCCATCTTCCATTATTAGAGTTCAAAAATTTCTCTAGTCTTTCCTCGTTGCCAGGTTGAAAAAGACGAAGCCTGTTATCACATTGAGCATTATCTAGAGTCAAGAGTCCAGGGTAAAGTCTCATAAGATGATCCCAAGGAGCCCAAATATCAAAGTTTGGTTTCGGAATTTTCTCATCGTCAGGGACAACATAATATCGAGAAAATTTTTGGATAATTTCATTTGGAGTTGGAACATTTCCAGTTTTTTCTGCTTCTTTCTCTTGGAGTTCATGGATGACCTGGGACATAGTGTTTGCTACATCTTGAGAGATGATATTTACAGCATCATTTAAAATTTTGTCGTCTTCGTCATTCTTTTGGACTTCTTGGATGACATTCTCTGAGAGTTCATTAACTTCATTCTGGATCAGATCGGGCAATTTTTTTGTAATTTCCTGGCTGACTGCTGCTACTGCTGGTTCCATTTCCTCAACATCAGAATCAGATGGAAGATGCTGTGATGGCTGAGAACATTTTTGTTTCTGCTGATCTGGGACTTTCATTAAAGCATCAAGAAATGGATCTCCATCTTGATCATTTTCTAGATGATTAGATTCATCATCTTCTGGATTGTCATAATAAACAGGGGAAGCATGGATTTCTGGAGCTTTCTTAGGTTGAGTAAAATCCTCGAGATGTTCCATAGGATCTTGTTCTTGATCTTGATCTTGATCTTGATCATTAGATGTTGCTGATGGAGCAGGAACGCTGATATGGGTACCGGATCGAGCTGATGGAGCTGGTGTAGATGCTGGGTCTATCAACCTTGTTAGGACTCTTCTAGGCTGGACTGGTCCAAGGATAGATGGTAGTTGTTTTTGCATTCGAGCAAAATGAAAAATGAAGTCAAATCTCGGTGATGTGCTTCGATAAGATAATTTGAGAGGACGCTCACTTTTTGTGAATACTCCTTTCCGGCTTTTTCCGGTAGCTGTCAAAAAAGTAAGAATTTTTGCCTCAACTCAGATAAAAATTTTTGCCTCAGCTAATGTGCATAGAAAAAGTAAGAATTTTTGCCTCAACTCAGATGAAAATTTTTGCCTCAGCTAATGTGCATAGAAAAAGTAAGAATTTTTGCCTCAACTCAGATGAAAATTTTTGCCTCAGCTAATGTGCATAGAAAAAGTAAGAATTTTTGCCTCAACTCAGATAAAAATTTTTGCCTCAGCGAATTCAATAAGCTCTATCAAAAACTGAGATTCAATAAGCTCTATCAAAAACTGAGATTCAATAAGCTCTATCAAAAAGCCGAATTCAATAAGCTCCTTCAAAAACTGAGATTCAATAGGCTCCTTCAAAAAGCCGAATTCAATAGGCTCCTTCAAAAAGCCGAATTCAATAGGCTCCTTCAAAAAGCCGAATTCAATAAGCTCTATCAAAAAACTGAGATTCAATAAGCTCCTTCAAAAAGACGAATTCAATAAGCTGACTCAAAAAGCCGAATTCAATAAGCTCTATCAAAAAGACGAATTCAATGAGCTCCTTTAAAAAGCCGAATTCAATAAGCTCTATCAAAAAGACGAATTCAATGAGCTCCTTTAAAAAGCCGAATTCAATGAGCTCCTTTAAAAAGCCGAATTCAATAAGCTCTATCAAAAACTGAGATTCAATAAGCTCTATCAAAAACTGAGATTCAATAGGCTCTATCAAAAACTGAGATTCAATAAGCTCCTTCAAAAAGCTCGCAGCCGGCTTATGATTAGGCATCAAAAAAGTAAGAATTTCTCCCCCTCAGAAAAAGTTCATCTGCCTTCTCAAAAAGCTCGCCGGCTTGCTCTGCAAGACTAGGGCGTTGCCCCCCGGTAGCATTGTCAAAAAAGTAAGAATTTCTGCCCCTCAAAAAGTGGACGTGCCCTGTCAGGACATATCACCACTTCATCACTTCATTTTTATTTTCGAATGTCTAGAACAAAGTTCCCAGGAAGCCTTGTTATGAAATACGAATCTGAATGCAATAAAGAACTTAGAAATCTCTTCCCAGACGGTATCGAATTCAAAGACTTTTTAGACCTCGCTTACTATGTTTCTTTACGAACCAACAGACCATTATCAAGAGACGACAAAAGGTCTAATTACTATCTCAATGTCTGGTTCTATATGAATGACGACGTTTCTATTGATGCAGCTAAAGAATACATCAAAGAACAAGAACAAAAAGGTAATTAATAAACATTTCTTTTTTTTAATCTTTTTTTTAATCTTTTTTTTTATTTATTTTTTTCTTTTTAGTCTTTTAATCTATTTGAGTATATAATTCAATGAGCTCTATCAAAAAGCCAGATTCAGAGAGATGTCTCAAAAAGCCGAATTCAATGAGCTCTATCAAAAACTGAGATTCAATAGGCTCTATCAAAAACTGAGATTCAATGAGCTCCTTCAAAAAGCCGAATTCAATGAGCTCCTTCAAAAAGCCGAATTCAATGAGCTCTATCAAAAAGCCGAATTCAATGAGCTCTATCAAAAACTGCGATTCAATAAGCTCTATCAAAAAGCCGAATTCAGAGAGATGTCTCAAAAACTGAGATTCAATGAGCTCTATCAAAAAGCCGAATTCAATAAGCCTTATCAAAAAGCCGAATTCAGAGAGATGTCTCAAAAAAGTTCAACGGCCAGATTGAGCCTCAAAAAGCTCCCTGGCAAATACCAAAAAAGTAAGAATTTCTGCCCCCTCAAAAAGTGGATAAGGCAAGGTTAACGGCTTCTTCAGCTCATCACTTCATTTCGATTTCAAACACGATGTCAACCTGGAGAACAGAAGCCGCAGTTGATGGATTCGATAAAACATACGCATCTTACATCGATTTACGAAACGCTATACTCGCAGATAACGACGCATACGAAAATCAAATTAACATCTATACAGCGATTCAAAATCCTACAGACGACCAAAGCTACGAACTATTCAATCTTGTACAGCGCTACGATGAAAATTTAATATACATACAGAATCTCAACGATGATATTCGTGAGATGAATCAATATTTAATACAGCATGAATAAACATTTAATATTTTAAATACTTCTTTTTAATTTTTTTCTTTTAGTCTTTTAATTTTTTGAGAATGCCTATAGAAAAAGGCTTATAGTATTCAGAGGAAGCTCAGAACTTCGATTATCAGTTTGAGAGGAAGCTCAGAACTTCGCTTATCAGTTTGAGAGGAAGCTCAGAACTTCGATTATCAGTTTGAGAGGAAGCTCAGAACTTCGATTATCAGTTTGAGAGGAAGCTCAGAACTTCGATTATCACATTCAGAGGAAGGTCTCAAATCTCTGCGTCTTCGTCAAAGAGGAATAGGCGCCTTCTCAATAAGCTCAAAGACCAGATTGACTCTCAATTTCTTGGTCGGACAATTACCTATTCAATTTCTTGGTCGGACAATTACCTATTCAATTTCTTGGCCGGACAATTACCTTCTCAATAAGTTCAACGGCCAGATTGACTCTCAATTTCTTGGCCGGACAGATACCTTCTCAAAAAGCTCAATGACCAGATTGACTCTCAATTTCTTGGCCGGGCAAATACCTTCTCAAAAAGCTCAATGACCAGATTGACTCTCAATTTCTTGGTCGGACAGATACCTTCTCAATTTCTTGGTCGGACAGATACCTTCTCAATTTCTTGGGCGGACAATTACCTTCTCAATTTCTTGGTCGGTAAGTTGTCAAAAAAGTAAGAATTTCTGCCCCCTCAAAAAGTGGATAAGGCAAGGTTAACGGCTTCTTCAGCTCATCACTTCATTTATTTAAAATGAACACTCAAGCACCATACATGGATTGGTATCCAAATGCTAAAAGCCTTGTTCGTAGAGGAATCTTCACACCGCAAGAAGCATTACGTTCTGCAAAGATTTATGCTAAGCAATCACTCGACATGGTCAACGAGCTCATACGAGAAAATTGGGATCAAAAAGAGCTTTATTTAGATTCCTTCGAATTAGCTCAAAAGAGATTCTTCTCTATATTAGAGCTTGAAGCAAAGAATCATCAATTTCCTTAATAAACATTTCTTTTTTTAATTCTTTTTTTTATTTTTTTTCTTTTTAGTCTTTTAATCTATTTGACAGCTTTAAGAGAAGGCTATGAATTGTTTGATAGAGTCGACTCAAAAAGTTCATAGGCGACCAGATAACCTCTCAAAAAGTTCATAGGCGACCAGATATAGATTTTTGCTTTATAGCTGAGTATCTAATGCTAAAATGAACAATGACCAGATTGGCCTTTAAAAAGTTCATAGGCGACCAGATAGACTCTCAAAAAGTCGACTGCTATAGATTTCAGTCTAGTATAAAGCTCATATATAGCATAGACTCGATTTCTTAGTAGGGCCAATTACCTATTCAATTTCTTGGTCGGCCAGATAGACTTTCAATTTCTTGGTCGGACAAGATACCTATTCAAATTCTTGGTCGGACAGATACCTTCTCAAATTCTTGGTCGGCCAGATAGGCTCTCAATTTCTTGGTCGGACAAGTAAGCTCTCAATTTTCTGGTCGGCCAGATACCTTCTCAATTTCTTGGTCGGACAATTACCTTCTCAATTTCTTGGCCGGACAGATACCTTCTCAAAAAGTTCAAAGGCCATATACCTTCTCAATTTCTTGGTCGGACAGATACCTTCTCAATTTCTTGGCCGGACAAATACCTATTGAATTATCTGGCCGGACAATTACCTTCTCAATTTCTTGGCCGGACAGATACCTTCTCAAAAAGTTCAAAGGCCCTATATCTATTCAATCTCTTAAATGGCTAAATTACCTCTCACTCCCTTCAGGAGGGCCAGCTAAGCTGTCAATCTCTTGGCCGGACAAATACCTATTGAATTATCTGACCAGACAAGTAAGCTCTCAAAAAGTTCGGTGACCTTATATCTATTCAAAAAGTCGTTTCTGGCCGATAAATGGAGGGATGTTTTAACGGACCCGAAGGGACGTTAAAAAATCACGCCATTTATATATACTACTAAACATTCAACAGCATTATTCCCAAAATCAAGTCTTATTTCAACACCAATAAAAGTATAAGATTATTGGATGGGATTAGTAGAAAATCAATAAATTTAAATCATTCTTTTTTTCAATACTTAAATGGTCCCACATCATTTATTGAAGTAGATTGTGATTTTCCACTAAAAATCTCACGTTCTTTGAAAATAAAAGAAAAAGTTCAATCAATAGATATTTTCCCAAATGATAAAATAGAAGATTTTTATGAAAAAATCCAATCAAAAGAAGATATTGACCCGATTTATAACTATTCATTTTCTGTTGATCATAAAGGGCATATAAAGAAATTGAAAAGGCGCAAGAAATTTACTGACTATTTTATTTCCTCCGATGATGTAATATATTTAAATATCAAAAATGAAAATGAATGTCTGCATAAAATAAAGAAGTTGAAAAGCAAACTTCATCACAAAAGTCAACTTATTGAAGAAAAAGAAAGAGAAATAAACAAATTAAAAGAAGAAAACCTTCAATTACAAAAATTGAAATCATTAAAAAAGACAAGAAAGAATATGATAATCTATGACAAAAATGAATTCAATGAAGATCAGTCAACCATCGGCTATGGTGGTTTTTCAATAGTTTATAATGTATCAAAGAATCAACATTTTGCCAAAAAAGAATTGACTGAAACAGGAATGATGAATGATGGAATCAGAAGATACATAAGCGAAGCTGAAATTTTATTCACTCTTCGTCATCCTTGCATTATTCGTATACACGGTTTCTATCCTGGTGACAGAGAGAATCCGCCATACATTGTTCTTTCATTGGAGCCAGCATCGCTGAAGTCAGCAATTGAAAACAATGATCTGAATCCAATTGAAAAATGCAGAATTGTCGTTGAAATTGTGCTCGGAATGCGATACATCCATTCAAACAAGTTCATTCATCGTGATTTGAAGCCAAGCAACATTTTGTTAAGTAAGAATAAGCATGTCAGAATAAGCGATTTCGGTCTCGCTTGTCTCGATGATCCGGAATTAACAAAAACTAACTCATCCGGTTCTCTGCCTTTCATGGCTCCTGAGCTTCTTAGATTGAACGACGATGAAGAAGAGGAAGAAGTGAAATATGATAATAAAATCGATGTTTATGCATTCGGTATCGTCATATTCTTCATTATTTTGGGACAGTTGCCTCCTCTGAATTTGGAGAGAGTTGTTTCTGGAATTCCTCCAAAAATCCCCGCAAACGTTCACAATTGGGTTCGTAATATGATATTAAAATGCCTTCAGTTGGAACCTGCAAAAAGGCCATCGTTCGATGATATATTTGAAGAACTAAAAATGCATCATTTTAATATATTTTCTGATGATGACAATGAAAAAATAAATATTTCTTCTATTGAAGAAAGAATTTTAAAAATAGAAGCTTTTGAATATTCAATACAATAATGGATTAACTTCTTTTCTAATAAAAAAAAAATTAAAATCTAATAATTTTTAATATCATATTTTTATCGATTTTTTTTTTTTTTTTTTTTTTTTTTTTTTTTGATGTCATTTTATCACTTATACAAAGAGAAAAGTTGGTCAATAATAAGACTACTTTATTAAGTATTAAATTTTTAATCAAAAAGAGTTGTCCAATGTTCAGAGTTTAAAGCATCAAAACACATTGAAATTTGTTCCTTCGTGATTTTTTCTTCTGCAAGATTTGGTAATTCATCGAGACCAAAATATTTGCTATCGATCGTTTCAATATTTGTTTGAAACTCTCCTCCAATAACTGTACAAAAAATAAATATTTTACATATTTTATATGCATAAATTGGCAAATTATGTTTGTCTCTATCTTGAACAGCTATAATATAATCTGCAGTGACATCAAGACCTGCTTCCTCCTTTACTTCTTTAATTACATTTTCTTTAACTGAAACATCGACATCAACCCATCCACCTGGCAAAGACCATGTTCCATTATTTTCTTGAACAAGTAATATTTTATTATCTTTAAAAATTGCTGCTCGTGAATCTAACTTGGGAGTTTGATATCCTTTTTCATTACAAAACAAATCTTTTACTTTTTCTATTGGTATTTCTGTCTTATAACTAATCATTTCTGCAGATATTTCTCGGATTCGTTCAAATCTTTCTTCATCAAATTTGTCTTTGGTATAGTGCAAGCCTGCCTGAGCTATACTTTGTAGTTCTACAGCCCATTGAAGCCATTTCTCATTTTTATTCTCCATTTTGCAACAAATTATTCTTAGCCGTTTATTTTATGACATTTGATATAAAAAATATAAATTGGTCCCAAAGTCAAATGTCTATAATTGTAGGAGGAAAAAATGATTTCCGTCAAATCCATCAAACTAACGCATTGAAAGAAATCAAAAATCCCACTCCCTATAAAAATGACTTTAATGATATCTCATTATCAGTATATAATGATTTTGCAGTTACAGTAGGTGAAAATCATCTTCCATATGGCATTGGAAACAACAAAAATCAATCAATGCTTCCATACCGCAGTGGTGTTCTAAAACAATTTTTTGGAATACATTTAAATAATGCGCCACCAGCCGAATCAGCAGTATGTGGCCTAAACTACACCTTATTTCAATTCTCAAGCACCACAAAATCAGGAGAGAAATCTCCATCTTATTTAGGCTATGTTTTTGGTAATGACAAAAAATCAGATTTTGCTTATCTTAACACGCAAGGCTACGAAATCATTTCTATTTACGGCGGAAGCCAAATTTCAGCGGCCATTGATGAATGTGGTTCCATACACATCATAGAACCATCAATTTTCAATGACAAAGAATATTCTACAAAAGTGACATGGCTACCTGAATCGGATTTACCAGTTTTCATTGCATTTCAAAGCAAAAATATACTTGCACTTTCATCGCGAGGCTATGTTTATGAGTACAACATGTCTGATCTTAACAAGAGTGATTATTTCCATGTTGTTCGTGAATTGTATGGAATTCAATGTGTTTCGATATCTGGCATTCACGAACATTCTCTTGTTGTTGCCTCAGACGGAACTGTTTATGGACGCGGTTCAAACAGGAACAATCAGCTTGGAATAGACGAAATCAGCGCACCCAGATTTGTTGAAATCGCTTCTTTAAAGGATAAAAATATAACTTCTGTTTTCGCTGGCGCTTTTCATTCGTTTTTCGTTGATAATGTCGGCGCTTTGTATGTCTGTGGAACAAACAAGTTCGGTGAGGCAATGTTGAATGAAGCTGCTGTTGGAAAATTTATTGAAAAGCCAATTTTAACAAGCATTACAAAAGGTGTCAGATTTTGTGTCGTTGGAACAAATTTGTCTATCGTCTTCTTGAAGGCTCCTCCTCCAAATAATTCTAATAGAAAAATTGAATTAAGTTCGGCTTTCCCTTATCCAACACTTTGTTATCATAGTAAAAGTGACGTATCTGACGTTTTGTCTAGCATTGAAAAAGAACTTTTTGAAAAGGACCTTGAAATCAAAAAATTGATTGAAAAAATTGGCCAAATTTCAAATATTGATAAAAATAAAATGATGATTCGTACTGCTCAGACCAAAATGTTCAGATTGGCAAAGGCTCTGCTCACAATGTATTCAAATGACGAGGCATTCAAAAAGTTCAAAGTTGATCAAACATTGAAAAAATACATCAACGAGGAAGATAATGCAAGCAATGAAGGCAAAAAAGAAGAAAATGATAAAAAAGTCGAAAATGTTGTTGATAAAGATTCTAATGCTAATGATGATGATGATGATCAAGATGAATATAGTGATGATGCTCCTGAACAAAACAACAATATTAATGATAATGATGCAAATGAGAATATGAATGATGATGATGATGACAATAATGAAGATGATGATGAATATGATGATAATGAAAAAGATTTTTTGGAAGATTTTTAAAAAATATTTTAATATGCTTTGTTTTTATTTATATATATTTTTATTTTATAATTTTTGTTATCCAAGAAGGTATAAAAGACAAGAATTTTGAAGGAGAAATCTTTATTAATCTGCCCTAAAATTTAGTAAATGTAGAATTGTCGTGAAATTTTTTTTTTTTAAATTTTGTAGAAAAGATGTATTTTCCAATTTGAATTTCTTTTTTTATTTCTAATTTTTTAACCTTTTAACTTTCAAATGCTATTATGTCACATATTGATTCAATTCCTGCTTTTTTTTAAAAAAAAAATTGAAGTTTCAAAGTTTGTAAAAAAGAAAAAATCAATAACTTAATGATTTATTAACAAAACTCCAAGATAAGTTTATATTAAAAAAAAAAAAAAAAAAAATTGTTCAAAAACAAAATTAACCAAAAACGATCATTTTTTTGACCTTTTATTAACAAAAAAATTTTTTTTGAATAAAAAAAAAAAACAATTATAAATACAAAATCATTTTATTATATAAATATAGAAAGGCATAAAAAAACACAAACTCAAAACACAGTGATGTTCTCCATTAAGTTTTTTTTAATATGTGGAATCATGAATAGTCCGTAGAACGCAGCCAAGAAAGACACGATTGCGCTGAACATAACAGAAGAGAACTCGCCGAACTCCTTAGTGAGCACGTTCTGGAAGTAACCGAACCAAATTCCCATGAACTGGTTAGTGAAAGTGTTCAGAGCGCCGCTCTCAATCATGAGCGACTCCGGGAAGATGATGCCAGGCAGCATCCACGGAATTGTTCCCTCTCCGAATCCGAAGAACAAGAAGTACAAGAACACGCTGAAAACGCCGAGCCACTTTGGACAATCGGCCTTCAAGGTGATGTCGTATATGATCAAGCTTGCGGCGATTCCAAATGATGAGAAGCTCCACATTGCAGGAATGTCGACTGCGTCTACGATGAAAGAACCGATGAGAGCCGATATGCAGCTTATCAAATTGACGAGTGCCAATTGAATGTATGCGTCCATATTGATGCCAATGTCGCTCATCAGCCTGGAGCAGTTGTCAATCATGAAGCCGATTCCGGCGAAGCACTGCAGAATCATGATTGATGCCATTATGAGGCAGTATTTTAGGTAGGGAGGGTTGTGGATGTAGAGGCGTGAGTAGGTCTTTGGAATGGTGATGTGTTCGGGTATCAGCCAAAATAAACCGCCAAAAATAAACGATTGAATTGATAAAATGACGGCTACTATTTTCCAGTGGATTAGGTAGAGCATCACGTTAAGTATGCTGATGGATAGGGCAATGGTGACTTCAATGAGACTGGTGTGGAAGCCATATAACTTTTCTTGTGAGAAATGCATCATATAGGATATATGTGAAGATTGAAAATAACCAAGAAAGAAGCCGTTAGTAGCTCGAAGAACAATGGATAACCATATGTTGCTGTCAGTGACAGCTAAATACACTAGCCAGGTAATTCCACTGAAGATATATAATATGGTTACAACTAGACGACGTCTTTTGATTTTGTAATTAATGAATATAAATATTATGCTAGTTACTGCACCAAAATAATTAGTAATTCTGTTGGCAACATCTAATAAAAATGGTGATACTTTATTTAAATCCCAACTTGATTGAATATCAGATGAACCATGAGTGAAAAAATTCATATGAAAACCAAATTGAAGTGGAAAACTAAGAATTATAATAATATAAGCAAAATTCCTTGAACAAATCATTTATGGGATTGAATGTGTTTTCAAAAAGTTCCAGTATCTAATATACATTGAAAAAGTGGAATAATTTCAAGGAATAATACTTTTTTGAATGTAATTTTATTTTTCCAGAATTATAAATTTCCTTCAAATTGAAAAGGCGTTATAAATTTGAATAGATATACCTGAACTAGGTTATTTCGTGTTATAAAAGAGTTTCATGAATTATATTTTTTATTTATTTATTATATGATTTAATTTTCAATCATGAAATATTAAACTTTTCAGAAAGCTTCCAATTATTATCATATAAAGATGAGCTAAATAACATTTTTAGAATAATTAGGCCATGCTTATCAGCATATTTAATCAAGAAAAGTTATTGCAAAATGAATAGTTATAAACTTGAAGAATTATTCGCTTATTTTGAAGAAAACATTGAAAAGAATGAGCGATCATTTCAAAAAGACGAATTTATAAAATTGACAAAACTTGGTAGTGGATCACATCAAAGAAGGAAAACTTTATGCAATAAAAATTCAAAGAGACAAACAGGTTTACTTAATTCAAAGAGAATTAAACAATTATCGAAATGCTTGTTATCCATTAATACCCAAATTTTATGGAACTATTAGAGATAATAATGACACATTTATAGTTATTGAATGCATATCTGGTCGATCATTGGACAAAATATCAGAATTTCATTTCACAATTGAACAAAAAATGTCAATTTTATGTCAACTTTTATTTATATTAGATTATTTACATCAAAACAACTTAATATATCGTGATCTCAAACCAAATAATCTTTTTCTTGATGACAACAACAAAGTGATTCTAATTGATTTTGATAGAATGATCAAAGAGAAAGAACATGATAATTTGGTATATACAAATGATTTTGCTCATGGTTATATTGCTCCTGAAGCTGTAGATGTTGATTCAATTCCAACAATTCAAAGTGATATTTTTTCAATTGGCCAAATGATTTATAGGTGGACTCGAACTTGATCTCCTAAAAAGTCGTAAATAGGACTTAAAGTCTAAAAAGTTTATCTCAAAAAATCATTAATTTGATTTAAAGTCTAAAAAGTTTATCTCAAAAAATCTTTAATTTAATTTTAAGTCTAAAAAGTTTATCTCAAAAAATCATTAAATTGAATTAAAGTCTAAAATATTTCATCTAATTCGTCATTAAAATATTCTATTCACTCAAAAGTTTATCTCAAAAAGTCGCTCAATTTATAACTAACTAGAAAAACATTTATACCAAAAAATCAAATTATTATGGCTATGTCTCGAACTTTTTTGATCAAAAAATCTTTGAAATTATGACAAATACTCTTTTTTAAAAAATCAAAAAGTCTTTTTTTTGAAATATATTTTTTTTCTTGTAGAAAAGAGATCCTTTTTCTAGGATAAAGTAGGTTATATCTCCCAAAATATCTCTTTTAGAAAATTAATTTCCATTTTACATAAAAAGTCCAGTCATGAATTAATATGTATTATAGATTCTCAATTTTCTTTAAAATTGTAATAGTTTCTATACTTATTTTTAAACTTTTCTTATTAAAAATCATATAATTTATGAATAAAAATAGCTTCGCATACTTTTTTTTTTTTTGCAAAAAGATTGATCTAAAAATTTCAAGTTTTTTATAAAGTAAATATGATACACTATTATAAAATAAACTTTTCATTGCTCTAAAAAAAGATGAGCTATCAATGTG
This sequence comes from Tritrichomonas musculus, assembly GCA_039105265.1. Classification (NCBI taxonomy): domain Eukaryota; phylum Parabasalia; order Tritrichomonadida; family Tritrichomonadidae; genus Tritrichomonas; species Tritrichomonas musculus. The sequence continues at coordinate 237,819 of JAPFFF010000060.1, read as the reverse complement.
AAATGAATATTCATTTTACATTTTCTGATTTTAATCTTTTATATATAAAAATTAAATTTGATAAATAAATATAATATCTAAAAATGTTATTTTAAATTAATTAATCTATTATTTTAAACAAAAATATTTTTTTATCAAGATATTAATTGATTAATAATTAAGAAATCAATCTTTTTGACACTTTTACGGTAAGCAAACGAAGCTTTTTGTCTATAGAAGATCATAAAGAAATAAAGAAATTCATACCATCTATAGAATATATGCTTTAACATAAGATTATTCTATGGAATTTACGTATTAAAAATAAAATATAATTCTTCTACAAAAATATAATAATTATATTATTCAACATTACTATGAATCAATTCCATTTCTAAATAATAAATATGATATACATGTATTTTAAGATTGAATGAACAATAATATTAAAAGAAAGAAATTCAATTGCATATTTTAAAGTTTTTTTAATATATCTATTACGATTAATTGTAATAATAAGTACCACTTAAAAGGTTATTTTAAAGATTTTTTGATCAAAAAAGTTCGAGACATAGCCATAATAATTTGATTTTTTGGTATAAATGTTTTTCTAGTTAGTTATAAATTGAGCGACTTTTTGAGATAAACTTTTGAGTGAATAGAATATTTTAATGACGAATTAGATGAAATATTTTAGACTTTAATTCAATTTAATGATTTTTTGAGATAAACTTTTTAGACTTAAAATTAAATTAAAGATTTTTTGAGATAAACTTTTTAGACTTTAAATCAAATTAATGATTTTTTGAGATAAACTTTTTAGACTTTAAGTCCTATTTACGACTTTTTAGGAGATCAAGTTCGAGTCCACCTATATTATATCTTCACAGAAAAAAACCCAAATAATACAATTGATTCCATTCAATTCCAAATAGAAGATTTAGAAAAACAATTTCCAATAATGCAACCATTATATAAGAAATGCATAGAAATAATTCCTAAAAAGAGACTAACAATAAAGATATTAATCAATTACTTCAAAAATATCATTGAAAATAATTCGATAAATATCCAAAATAGTTTTATATTACTTGAAAATTTAAATGATTTTATTATGTACTATCAACCAACTATACTTTCTAATGACCCCAATGCTCAATGTTTACTTGGTAAATATTATTTTCAATATCACACATTGGATATAAAGAAAGCTTTTTATTACATTCCACTTTTATCCAACCAATATGACAACAAAATACAAAAAATGCTTGAAAAGATAAATTATCCAGGAGAACATATCACCAAAAATATAAACAAAGCTATTGAATATTTTACACTTTCTGCCAATCAAAATCATAAAGAAGCACAATATCAACATGGAGTAATTTATTATAAAGGAGAACATGTAACTAGAAATATCAGCAAAGCTATTGAATATTTTACACTTTCAGCAAATCAAAATCATAAATATGCACAATTTTATCTTGGAAAATTTTATTACGAAGGTAAACATATCACCAAAAATAGAAACAAAGCTATTGAATATTTTACACTTTCAGCAAATCAATATAATAAAGATGCACAATTTTATCTTGGAAAAATTTATTTTGAAGGTAAACATATCACCAAAAATATCAACAAAGCTATTGAATATTTTACACTTGCTGCCGATCAAGATTTTATAGAAGCACAATTTTACCTTGGAGTGTTTTATATTGAAGGAAAATGTATCACACAAAATGTAAATAAAGCTATTGAATATTTTACACTTTCAGCAAATCAAAATGACAAAGATGCACAATTTTATCTTGGAGTGTTTTATATTGAAGGTAAACATATCACCAAAAATATCAACAAAGCTATTGAATATTTTACACTTTCAGCAAATCAAAATGACAAAGATGCACAATTTTACCTTGGAGTGTTTTATATTGAAGGAAAATGTATCACACAAAATGTAAATAAAGCTATCGAATATTTTACACTTGCAGCAAATCAAAATGATAAAGATGAACAATATTATCTTGGAGTAATTTATTTTGAAGGTAAATATGTCACAAAAAATATAGATAAAGCTATTACATATTTTACACTTTCAGCAAATCAAAATAGTGCAATTTCACTAAATAGTCTTGGTTTTTTATATCACCAAGGTATCTTTGTTACACGAGATATGAAAAAAGCTATTTTTTATTTATCACTTGCTTCAAAACAAAATTATTCGATAGCTCACATCAATTTAGGAAACATATATATAGAAGGTATATATATACCGCGAGACATTAACAAAGCTATTTATTATTATTCACTTGCTTTGAATCAAAATAATCCAGAAGGACAATATTGTCCTTTTGGATGAGTTCATTGCAAAAGATATAAATAAATCAATTTATTATTTTTCACTTGCAGCAAATCAAAATCATAAAAATTCGCAATATGAACTTGGACTTATTTATTATGCAAACGAAGATATTAAACGAGATATAGACAAATCCATATATTATTTTACTCTTGCAGCAAATCAAAATCATGATGAGTCACAGTTTATGCTTGGTAGTATTTATTATCTTGGAGAATATGTCACTAGAGACGTATATAAAGCTATTTATTATTTAACATTATCCGCAAATCAAAATCTTGCAAAAGCATAATATTACCTTGGACGTATTTATTATGTTGGTAATTATTTCCCACGAGATATAGACAAAGCCCTTCATTATTTTAAACTTGCAGCAGATAATAATCTTTCAAGTGCACAATTATATTTAGGACAGATCTACTTTTATGGAAAAGATATACCTAAAGATATTCAAAAAGCTCTTCATTATCAGCAAATCGAAATGATCCAGAGGCGCAATGTATTCTTGGATGGATTTATTATGAAGGAATTTACATGCCTTTGGATATAAATAAAGCTTTTCATTATTTTAAACTTTCTGCAAATCAAAACTATCTATGGGCACAATATTTCCTTGGCTTTGCTTTTTATAAAAAACAAGACATAAAGAAAGCGTTATACTATTTCGAAATATCAGGAAAACAAGATTTTCGTTTATCACAGTTAATTCTTGGTGATTTTTATCTTGAAGGGAAGCATGTTGATCGTGATATTAATAAATCAATTAAGTATTATAAAGATTTGTCCAATTTAAATAATGAACATGCTAAAAATAACCTTGGCGTTATATATAAAAATGGCTTCGAGAATATAAATAAAAATATTTTATTAGCAAAAGAATATTTTAAAGAATAAAATAATGAAATGCTTTATTTATATCCAAAGGCATGTAAATACAAAAAATACAAAAAAAAAATGCATATTATCAATGTTTAACTTATCAAATTTGCTTTTGGATGAATATGAAGAATCCAATAATCTAGATTATTCAGAACCAATTAAGTTACTTGTTGAGGCAAGTAGTAAAAAATTTAAACCTGCTGTTGCTTTTCTATATATGATTTTAATTAAGAAATATGGAGAAATTAACCGTTGCATCTTTGAAAAAGAAGTTAAAAAGTATGTGGAAGAAACAAATGAAATTTCAGAATTCATATACAAACTAGATTTTTTATATCTGTTTTACAAGTATAATAATGATATCTATGAACAATTATATCAAATTTTTCGTCATTATGATTTTTTGTATTTGTTTGATGATATCCAAACATTTTATTATCTTGAATATCTGAATCTTGAAACCAACCAAGAAGTCAAATCAAAAATTCAAGATATCAATGAAGAATTTTATGAAGGATTTGGAAAAGATATTTTATAATAATATGTGAAATGCAATCTACAACCAAAAATATTTTGTGATTAAAATATTTACTTTAGTAGTATAGTGGAAATGGCATAATTTTTTAATGATAACTTCTTTCTCGTTAAGAAACATGTCCATTTCGTTTTCCTCTAGATACATATTAGCACCATTTTGATTGATACAGAGATTGTTATAATTGCTCTTCTGTTTTTCTTTTTGATTAAAAAAAACAAAATACATATTAATGAAGAAGTTGAAACACTTGATGAAACTCAATCAACGACAAATACAAACAATCCTATTTATAATAAAAATGCAGATGATGATCCATTTAAAGATGATTTTAATACTATTTAAATTATTTTTTATATTCCTTTTTTTATAATTTATTATTGGAATTTAATAAATATCACTTGATATGCTCTAATTGCTTAGATTTTAAATTATAAAAACTTTCAATAATAATAAAAATAATTAATATTCTTAGTTTTTTAATCAACTCTATATAAATATATTATTCAAGAGAATTTGATTTAGCTGATAAATTTGAATATCTTCTATTTTCTATTTATTGTAAGATTTGATTAATATTTTCCTTATATTCAGAATATTTACAGCTAAAAAAATATTGTTTTCATCACTGGAATATATGAAGGCCGTACTTGTCTGTTGGAAAGTCAGATATAAATAATTAAAATTTAACATAACCAAAAATTGCTTTGGCTTTATCTCAATTCCTTCAAATTTTTTTTATAAAAAGTTGAGAATTTGAAGGATTTCATTATAAAAAGTTGATGATTATACACCTAAACTTAAAAAGGGAGTTATTTACACTGATGAAGCAAAAGGAGCTTATTTAGATTTCAATTATGTTAATACACGCAAGGTTAAAATATTTCTACAATTACATCAAATAAATAATGAGATATCACATATTCAATTATTTTTTGCATATAAATATATCAATTCAATCTTTTTATATAGACTTATTGAAAAAAAAAAAAAAAAAGGGGAATACTTATCGCCCCCGATACTTATTGACCGCTGAGGTTAAGGTCAAAATTGACCTCAAATCGTACACCATGAGTAGCTTCTCATGGTATTTTTTGCAAAAGTGCCAAAAAGTTTCGAACTTTTTTTCTGATGTACGATATAAGGTCAATATTGACCTTAACTTCAGGGGTCAATAAGTATTCCCAAAAAAAAAATATAAATATAAAAAATTATTTGTTTATTGTTAATTTATTAAAAAAAGTAAAATCATTAGGAAAGCAATTGCCTAATTTCATCATTTTTTGAATAGTAAATTGGCTCTTTCCCCTCTAAATCTTTAATATTGATATTAATGCCTTTCTTTCCCAGTAAAAGTTGTACAATTTTAATATTATTGTTTTGAACGGCAAGATGTAATGCTGCTTGATAAGAATTCACTAATAATTCTATTGGATAATTTAATTTTAAATTGAATTAAAAGATATTATTTTGAATTTTATTGAAAGATATAAATTTGAATGCCATTGAAAAACATGATTTTGAATGCCATTGAAAGACATGATTTTTAATGTAATTAAGAGATATAATTTTAAATGTAATTAAGAGTTATGCTTTTAAATTTTATTAAATGATATGATTTCGAATATTATAAAACATATATTTAAAATATATCCAAGATTAATATCGATCTTATCATTATTTAATAAAAGTTTGATGATTTCAATGTTTTCTTTTTCAACCGCCAAATACAATGCTGTTTTATTAAATTATATTAAAATTTCATTGATAAATATGATTTTGAATTTCATCGAAAGGTATGATTTTGAATGGCATTGAAAAATATGGTTTTGAATGTAATTGAAAGAAATGATTTTGAATTTCATTGAAAGACATGATTTTAAATGTTACTAAAAGATATGATTTTGAATGCTATTGAAAGATATTTTTTAAAATATAATTGAAAGATATGATTTTGAATCCAATTAGAAGATATGATTTTTGAATTTTATTTATATATATGATTTTAGAATTGTATTTAAAGATATGATTGTGAAATTTGATTGAAAGATATCACTTGAATTTTATATAAAATATGTTCAAAATATTAAGGAAATTAATATCAAGTTTATCATTATTTAATAAAAGTTTAATGATTTCAATGTTTCCTTTATCAACAGCCAAATATAATGGTGTTTTGTAAATTAATAGTATATTAAAATTTCATTGTAATATATGATTTTGAATTACATTGAAAGACATATTTTTAAATTTTATTGAAAAAACTGATTTTAAATTCCATTGAAAAGTATGATCTTGAATCCAATTGAAAGATATAATTTTTGAATTGTATTTAATGATATGAATTTGAATTTTGTTGAAAGATATGATTTAAAATATCATTGAAAAATAGGATTCCAAATTTTATTAAAAAATATGATTTTAAATTTTATTGAAAGATATGATTATGAATTATGTTGAAAGATATGATTGTGAATTTTATCTAAAGAGACAATTATGAATATCATAAGTAATATATATGAAATATTACCAAGATTGATGTCAAGTTTATCATTTGCTAATAAAAGTTTGACGATTTCTATTTTTCCATTTTCAACTGCCAAAAATAACGGAGTTTTATTGAATTATATTATATTAAAATCTTATCAAAAAATATGATTTTTAATTTTATTGAAAGATATGATTTTGAATGATATTGAAAAATATGATTTTAAATTTCATTGGAAGATATAATTCTGAATTTTACTGAAAAATATAATTTTGAATACTATTGAAAGAAATAATTTTGAATTTTATTGAATGATATGATTTTGAATGTAATAAAATAATATGATTATCGATTTCATTGAAAAATATGATTTTGAATGTCATTGAAAGATATGATTAAAATGTAATTGAATAATATGATTCTGAATTTTATTGAAAAATATAATTTTAGATTTTATTTAAAATATGCTTTCAAAATGCGTCCAATATTAGGATCAATCTTATCATTACTTAATAAAAGTTTGATGATTTCCATGTTTTCTTTTTCAACTGCCAAATACAATGCTGTTTTATTAAATTATATTGTATTAAAATTTCATTGAAAAATATGATTGTGAATTTCATTGAATGATATAATTTTGAATTTCATTGAATGATATGATTTTAAATTTTATTAAGATAAATGATTATTAATTTTATTGAAAGACATGATTTTGAATCCAATTAAAATATATGTTATCCAATTCCATTGAAAAATAAGACTTTGAATTGAATTTAAAAATATGATTTTGGATTCCATTGAAAGATAAGATTGTAAATTGAATTACAAGATATGATTTTGAATGTAATTGAATGATATAATTTTGAATGGTATTGAAAAATATGACTTTTGAATTTTATAAACAATATGTTTAAAATATATCCAATATTGGCATCATGTTTATTATTCGTTAATAAAAGTTTGACGATTTCTATGTTTTCTTTTTGAACAGCTAAATATAATGCTGTTTTATAGGATTATAATATATTTAAATTTCATTGAAAGGCATGATTTTTAAATTTCATTGAAAGATACTATTTTGAATTTTATTGAAAGATATGCTTTTGAATTCCATTAAAAAATATGATTTTAAATTTGATTGAAAGATATGAATTTGAATGTAATTGAAAGATATTATTTTGAATTTTATTGAAAGACATGATTTAAATTTCATTGAAAGATATTATTTTGAATATTATTGAAAGGAATGATTTAAATTTCATTGAAAGGCATGATTTAAAATTCCATTGAAAGATATGAATTTGAATTGGATTGAAAGATATGATTTCGAATTTTATTGAAAGACAAGATTTTGAATTGGATTGAAAGATATGATTTTGAATTATATTGAAAGACATGATCTTGAATTCCATTGGAAGACATGAATTCGAATGAAATTGAAAGATATGATTTTGAATGTAATTGAAAAATATGATTTCGAATGTAATTGAAAGATATGATTTTGAATGAAATTGAAATATATAATTTTGAATTTCATTGAAAGACATGATTTCGAATATTATTTAAAAAGATACTTATGAATATTATAAATAATCATTTTTATAAAAATATATCCAAGATTGATGTCAAGTTTATCATTTGTTAATAAAAGTTTGATGATTTCTATGTTTTCTTTTTCAACTGCCCAATATAATGCTGTTTTATTAAATTATATTATGTTAAAATATGATTAAAAAAGATAAATTGAAACAATATTGAAAAAAATAAATTTGAACTAAATTTTAAAATACGAATTGTAACATTATTGAAAAATATGAATTTGAATTGTATTGAATTATATGATATTAAATTCCATTGAATGATATGATTTTGAATTTCATTGAATAATCTGATTTTAAATGGAATTGAAAATTATGATTTCAAATGGAATTGAAAGGTACAATTTTGAATTTTATAAGAAAATAAAAATATTTAAAATATAAATTGAATTAATATCTAGTTTTTCATTTGTCAGTAATAATTTAATAATTTCAATGTTTTCTTTTTGTACTGCCCAAAGTAATGCTGTTTTATAAAAAAAAAAATATTAAAATTTCATTGAAAAATATGAATTTGAATTTCATTGAATGATTTGAAATAAAATTTTATTGAATAACATGATTTTGAATGTCATTAAATAATATGATTTCAAATGCCATTAAAAGCCATAGTTTTGAATGTAATTATAGAATTTGATTTTAAATGTTTACGATATTTATATCAATATTTCCTCTTCTTAACATATCTTCAACAAGAAAATAATAATCAAAGCCGCATAAGTAATAAAATGATTTTTCGTTTATACATTCTTTTTGGATAAACCAAAAATTGTAATATTTCAAGCCTTGAATGAGAGTATCACTTGAATCCTTAAGATAATTGTTGAGAAGATAATCAGCAATTTCATTATGATGACATTTAATTGATTCCTTTAAACATTCTTCGTATGATTCCACTTCAAATTTTTGGTATCTTTCGTGAACAGTTACCCTCGGGATGATTTGATTTTCTTCAAGGATATGAATAAGTTTTGCGTTATTACTGTGAATCGCATAAAGCCACAATGAAGGTTCTAAAAAATCTCCTCGTTTTCTCAAAAAGTTGAAAATTTTTATTGATCCAAAGAATGCTGCGTATTCGATTAATTTAACACCTTTTGTCTTTTTAAGTAAAAAAGAATTTGTTTCATAGATTGATAAATTAATTTTTGTATTGCATGAGATACCTGATTCATTCATATAAAGGACGAAGTCTTTAATAGAATCTTCTCGAATCATTTTGCAGATAATGTTTTCGTTTTCTCCGATTATTCGATTTTCATAAAAATCCTTTGGAAGATTTTTCATTATCATTCCATACCATTTTGCTTTCATAAATGGTTTTATTTCTGATCTAAAATACTGTGGATACTTCTTTGATGAATATTTTTCACTGGTTATTATTCTGTAAAAATACTCGTCAACAGTCAGTATTTTTTCTTCAATCAGAAAAAGAAGGATTCGCTTGTTACTTTTAAAAAGGTTGAATATTTCTTGATTTCCATACTTTTTGATGTCTTCTTTGAAAAATTGAAGAATTTCATCAATCTTTCTGAAAAAGTTTGGTCCTCGCCGGTGGTCATTGGAAGTTTTTACAAGCATACGAAGAAATAATTTCAGTTCGTGCTGGGATTGTCGGATTTTTGTCTGATCAAATAAAAATTTGAGTTTTTCAATACTTATTTCATCATCTAGGAAATCTAGCAATTTTTCTTGAATGATTTTATTTCTTTCAATATTATCACTTTCAGACATTAATAAAGTTGGATCAAATTAAGCTATTTTTCTATCTGTCAAAATATAATTTATTCACAAAAGAATTTGTGATCGTCATTTTATCAAAAAGTTGTTATAAATTTTTTATATAATTGAAATAATGAAACAAATAAAGTGCTTAATTGTAGGAGATGGAACCAGTTGGAAAAACCTCTTTGGTAATGACGTACATGTTAAATAGTTTTCCACTTGATTCCCTTCCTGCCGTTTTCGACAATTATACATGTAGCATCTTGCCGAAATATAAAAATAAACCTTTTATTCCTCAAATTGTCGACACAATTGCTTCAGAAGATCACAAAAGCCACAGAATTGTAACATTTCAGGATGCTGACGTTTTTATTATCTGTTTTTCGTTAATTTCACAAGTTTCAATGCAGAATGTCGATACTTTATGGATTCCAGAAATCAAAGAGAATTACCCAAACATTCCCTATATATTAGTTGGAACAAAAGTGATTTAAGAGAAGATTCTACAGAAAATATATTAACGAATTCGATTGGGAAAAAAAATGAAAAATAAAATTGGAGCAGAAAAATATGTTGAATGCTCATCGTTAAAGGCATAAATGTAACCAAAATTTTTGAAACAGCATTTGAAGTTGGATTTAAAAGAAAAAAAAAATGTAAATCTTGAATAAATTATTTATTTAAATCTGTATTAATATGTTAATTCTTGAACAAGCAATTTAATGAAAGTCCAATACTTATTCAATGATTTTGGCCCATGAATTTAATTATAATACATGCAATTTTTTTTTAATTTTTAATTTTTCACTAACTTTTTCTGAGGTTAATGTATATGCAATTAAGACTGAATTCAATTTCTAGGAGCGAAGAGCACCCAAAGAATGAGAATTCACCGATTGATTCTATAGAATGATGAGATTTTGAATTCAAAAAGTTTATTTTGACAAAACTTTTTCATAAATCTTTATCAAATTTAATCCTAATTTCAATTTATTCATATTTATGTACGAATCAAATTCTCCATATTCTGAGCAGCATTCGTTCCTAGAAAAAGACAAAAAATCTACAGCATTCATCATCGATGAAAATCCACACCAATAAGCCAATAAAAAATTAAATATTCAAAAGAAAATCAAAGAATATATTAAAGAAAAGAAAGAACTGTATTCAATTCTTATGCAATATTTCAATAATTCAGATAACAATGAAAATTATTTTCAAGATTTAAATAATTTTATATGTCAACAAAAACAAGAAGAAAACAGCGACAAATTTGAAGAATTTCTTCAAATAATAGTGAGTATTTGCAACAATTGTCACCTGGAAAAATCGCATTTCCAAAAAATATTCCAAATTATTGAACATTATGAAATTCAAATCAAACAAAGCATTTCAAATGACAAAATATTCGATATATTTCATAATAACAAAAAGATTCTTCTTTTTCTTTTCAAAAAAGGAATCATAACAATTGATAAAAATATATATTGTAAACTTCGATACGAAATTGATAGTAACGGTAGCCGTTATTCCCACTTTTTCTATCCTGAAATCAAAAAGTTTATTGGCGACCATGGATCCAAAGATATAGAACGAGAACTCATTTCAATAAATCCAAATATTTTTGATTTTTTTGAGGAAAAGCGTCAGGAAGGCGAAAATGACTCTTTTCTTTGTTCACTTATTCGCGAAGACTCGATTTCCGAATTTGTTGAATACGTTAATCGAACAAATATTTCATTAAAGAGTGAAGTGAAATCATCCATTTTTGAAACGAATTCTTTTTTGATTGAGAACACAAAAACGACTTTAATTGAATACTCAGCGTTTTTTGGCTCAATTAAAATATTTCAATACATAAGAACGAGATGTGGCAAATTAGAGCCTTCAGTATGGCTTTATGCAATTCATTCACGATTACATAGAAAACAACTTTATTATAAATGATGATAAAACAAGAAAGAGTGATGAAATTTTATCATCTATTTTGAGTTCTCACAACTATGCTTATTTCCCATCTGTTTTTATTGAAAGTGATGAATTTTATTATTTATGCAGCAATAATTATCACAAACTTTTTAATCTTTTCGTTGAAATGAGAGCAGAATCCATTGAAAAAGTGAATTCAAAAATTAATAATAATAATAATACTGCATTACAAGAAGCAGTAAATGAATTTGAGATTATCTATTGCTCACTGTTGACATACAAAAGTATTCCTAATAATTGCTTTCAAGCAAACAAATCAATAAGAAAAATTGTAATTCCTTCATCTGTAACTTCAATTGGAGATCATGCTTTCTATTGTTGCGAATCATTGACAAATGTTACAATCCCTTCTTCTGTAACTTCAATTGGAAGATATGCTTTCTCTTGGTGCAAGTCATTGGCAAATGTTACATTCCCTTCTTCTATAACTTCAATTGGAGATTATGCTTTCAGTTGTTGCCCAAAATTGGCAAGAGTGATAATCCCTTCTGTTAAGGTAATTGCGCATTATACTTTCATGAGATGTAGTTCATTAATACTAGTTGCAGCGCCGCTTGTAGATTTTGTTGAAGAAGGTGCTTTTGATGGATGTAAATCGTTAAGAGTAATTGATCTTTCAAATGCAATTCGAATTGGACGAGAATCTTTTCGTGATTGTTCTTCGTTAGAGGACATTTCTTTACCTAGCATTGTCAAAATCTCGCAATTTGCATTCTCTGGTTGTTCAAACTTGACCAATGTTAATTTATCATCGTTCACAAAATTTATTGGAGGATTTTCTTTCGAAAAGTGTATATCATTAAAAAGCATCTCAATTCCAAGAACATTAATCTCATACGGAAAAAAAATTTTGTTGGATGCTATTCTTTAACCAAAATAACAATTCCTAACTCTGTTGATGTTAACAAAATTGGTATAGAACAAAATGTTCAAGTAATACGAATACCTTAATGATAATGATCAATTAATTAATTAAATAGCTACTTAATTATTAATCCTTTTCTTTTAATTAAAATAATACAATTATTACCTCTTTTTATATATAATTATATTCTGGTTTAATAACATTATCATCGAAATATAACTTCGATAGTGTTTAATTCGTTATCATTCTCAATTTTCTTGTTCAATTTCATTCAAAAATCTATATAGAAAATAATAACGTGAAATTTAACGTATTTTTAAAACAAAATTGAATTGAAAAAGAGTTTTCATATCCTTTTTATTTAGTAAATTAAGCATTTTTGTCATTATCAACGATTGGTGTTCTGTATTTGTATGGAATGAGCACTTCATCATCGTATAATCCCTCTAAGAATTTTTTAATTACATCTTTGTTATTTGCTCGAAAACAAAATTAATATTTTCACGTTTTTTTGCAGAAGTCTTAAAAAACTTATAATTATATTTAGTCACAATTTCATTGATCTTTTTATCATCTAATTTCCATTTTATATCGCACTTGAGAGCTACAAGGAAAACAGGTTTTCCATTTCTACAACTCTCGATACGATCGATGAAAAATTGAAAGCGATTCAAATCCAGTTCCTCGTCAGAAGGAATTGTCAATATTACTGCATGAGAACGTTCAAACAAAAAATAATTCAATATTTTTGAATTTCTTCTTCATATTCAGTAACTTTTGCATCCCATATTTCCAAATTTATTTTACCATGTTTTGTGTTCAATTTTTTGATGTTTAGGAAATAGAATTTTTTTTTGAAAAAAAATTAGAGAATTGAATACAAAATGATCGTTGCTAATAATATTCATAAAAATTTTTTTATTTCCTAAACGGCTATATTCATGTCCAATTGTTAGCTGAGGATACACGTTGAAATCAGAATTTACAAATGATTTAATTAATGTTGAATCTTTGAATTTTTAATAATTAATAAATCTCATCTCTTGTTTTTCAGGGCATTACCTATTAAAGCAAAAATGTTATTTTCAATGATTGGTTCTACTCCAGTTATAACTTTGTATGCAATAAGTGAAAATGAATATATATCGACTTTGAAATTATAATCTTTTCCCATTAAAACTTCGGGGGCCATGTATAATGGAGTACCTACACCGGATTTCATCAAATTTGAGATGTTTTTTTATATTTGATTTCATTTTTTTAATTATATCAAAAATATTTAAAAAACAAAATTAATCAATCTCTTGAGATATTCTGATATATCTCTCAGCTTCTTGATGATATATCTGTTAATTTTTTCTCATCTAAACCTGTCAAAAGAATGCATAATTCTTTATTTCTCAATCCATTATCATTTAAAATTCATTTGTAATGAAATGATAAGCATAATCGTCTTTCAAAAATTAAAAAATAGATAAATACATTAACAATTGGAAAATATTTTCTTCACAAAACTCTATTGAAATAAAAAGGAAGTTTTTTTTTTTTGACCAAAAATCATTGAAATCATTTGTCACAAAAATTTTTGAAAAATTTTAAATTGAGAGGAGATTGACAAAATTTTTAATTTGAAAGTCCTTTTGAAATTTTTTAATTGAGAGATATAAAAATTTTTGGTTTATTTTTTATTATGTTTTGTGTTGAAACCATGGAACATTATGAAATAAATATTCCAGAATTTTTAAAATGCTACAAAGTTTTACAATTCATTGGCAAAGGTGGCTATGCAGTTGTATTTCAAGTTCAACAGATTTTATCCCAAAAAATATTTGCCGCAAAAGTCCATTCAAAAAAGAATATCAAAGACACAGATCAATTACAAATGGTACAGAATGAAGTTTCTATTCTTCGATTACTCAGACATCCAAATATCATTAGATGCTATGATGTTTTTGAAATGAAAAATGACGAAGGAGAAGAATTGATTATCATTATCGAAGATTTTTGTCCCAATGGAACCTTATTGAAACTCATTAACAGAGGAATTGGAGGAGAAATAAGAAGAAAGAAAATTATGATCACATTAATTGAAGTCCTCGTGTATCTCAACGAAAAAGGAATCGCCCATTGTGACATCAAACCCGAAAACATTTTACTTGACGAAAACTTCGACATGAAATTAATTGATTTTGGCTTTTCTAAGAATATGAACAAAAAATACAGTAACGACAAATGTGGATCAGAAGAATACATGGCTCCAGAAATGTGCAACCAAAGAAAAGCCAATTTCTTCAAATCAGATATTTGGTCACTGGCTGTCTTGTTCTATGTAATGGAAGAAAGAAGATTTCCTTATTCAGATGTCAGAGATCTCAGTTATGGTTTCGAAGTTTCAATGAAAAACGAAAAATTGAAAATCATGTTAAACAAATGCTTCCAGATTCTTCCAAACTTTCGTCCATCTGCAAAGGAACTTTTGAAAGACGAGTATTTTGCAGTTGAAAATGACGGAAAAGAAAGAATCAAAAAAGAAGAAACTAAATCTTTGTTGGACTCGAAAACTGGAGAAGAAATTATCGAATAAAGAGCACTTCGAAACATTCCGAGGCAAAGGATTAAGAGGTAAAAAACAATGTTTGTAAGAGTAAAAAACTGCGGATTTAATTATGAATATTTTTTTGCATAATGATATATGATCATATTTCTCAACAATATTTACATTATATTGCAATAAATGTATAAAATTATATTTAATGCTATCGAAATACCATTTTTAATAATTTTTGAAGGTGATTATTTCTCTTTACTTGATTGAAATTCACAATCAAAATGTTATTTCGAAATCAGTTATCAAAGTTTAAAAAAATGTTAAATTGGATGAATTATATCAGAATAGCAGAGCTAGTTTTGGGCTATGTAAAATATTAAAATTTTTGATTGTTTTCATTCTTTTCAAAAATTCAAATATTTCACAAATTGTTTTATTTTTTGAGAGAATTTTTTTTTATTTCTACAAAACTATATTCCATATTCTTTTTCCATCTATTTGAAATGATTAGAATAAAAATAGGCAATGCAGCAAATTTACCTCTGAATGGACAAAATGTAAAAACAAAATTGTACTTTTTTTCACTGTCATCATTACGATTTCTGAATTTTACAACCCAATGTACAGGAAATGGTGTTAATGCGTGTTTTGATACTGATTTTTATGTTCCATTTTTTCGATGTAGATATTTAAGCTTTACAATATACAGTTCTAAGTTTTTAAAAAATGATACTTTTCTTGGAAGAGTTGATATAGATTTTTTCAAATTTTTATGTGATAACTCGATAGAAAGTTTTTTCTTTTCTGCATCATATTCAATCAAGCATAAATTTCAAATTACATCGTGCAAATCAGATTCATATCTTACTCTTGAATTTTCATTTATTCCAGAAAAATACAATCCAATTTCATTTGAAAAGATCAAAAGTCCATTTTTCCACGTCTATTCTACATATTCGCCACCATTACCACCAAAATATAGTCTAAACCCAGAATTACCAGTTGAAATCGAACTTTTCCAAGCATTTCCTTTAACTCCGACGGCTGAGGATAGAAAAAATCGAATTAAAAATGGAATTTACTTCACTCTTACCAAAGAAAACTCGTGGGATGAAATTGGATCCAGCACGATGAATAATATTGTTCCTTGTCCCTCTGGAATTACCCAAGTTCACACTTTTCAGACACATCTAATCAACAATAAAACGGAACTCTTCATCCTAAATGTTTCCAACTACTGTGGGACTGTTACGTTGAATTTTGTTGGTGATGAAAAAGGGAAAAACAAATCATTTCCTGATGGCGAATATTTTGTCACAAAAAGTTCAGATGACACTGAACTTGACAGATTTTACACAATTGATATTCAAGTTGAAAGAAATAAAAAATATGTTGTGCCTTTTTTCATTTACTACATGTTCCCTAGATTATTTGGAGGAAAAACGATCAATAACTTCCCAATTTTAACGGTTGACAAATCAACACAATTTTCAGAGGCATCATTTCAAACGCAACTTTTGAGTGAGCTTTTGAAAATTAACACAAACTGGAATGAATATAAATTTTTCAGAGCAATTGTGATCCCAAGTTCTCAAAAAGTTTCCCTCTTAAAAATTTTGAATGAATTTCATCTTCCTTCGAACATGAACTTGAAACTGTACGTCGGAGGATCAGCCAAGAACTACCAAAACAACGTAACTTTGTCTGGATATTGGACACCGTTTTTTATCGTTTTCGATTCAAAAAGTGGAAGACGATGTGAAGACATTGAAAAGTCGCTTGTTTCACCTACAAACATGAGAAACTGTAACCCGGCTGTCAACTACATGGAGAAGCAGATTTACGGTTTTGTTTGGACTTTTTCTGTTGATTTGAATCTCGACTCAATTGATTCAAACAAAATGATCGTTCTCTGCGTCAAAACGGGAGCAAAGCTGGAGAATTGCTCGCCACCTGGAAGCCTAACAATTCTGGACGCACATAACGGCACTCTGCTGCTTAGAAAGCAAATTACTGTGAATGCTGGCGGATCACGTTTTGCGACCTTTCTCCGGTTCATGTTTTCTGAAGACGGGTGGGACATCTTTCCGATGTTCAAGTTTTTCCCTGACGTAGAAAAGATGAATTTTTATGTTGATTCACTGCATAGAAATAATTGGAATGCTGCAGAGCAGCCCGCTCAAATATCAATTGGTACTGATATCACTGAATTAAATGCACTGCAATAACGGCAAGTAGCATTCTTGACTACGCACCAGCAATAAAATAGTTTAGTATCTCACTTTTTTTTTTTTTAGTTGTAGTAAAATTTCAATTCAAACGAGGCTATAAATAAAAGTGGAATTGCTCATATATTTCAAAATAATATAAAATATAATGAAAAAATCAATGTAATGGATAATTGAATGTTATATATTATCTAAAAAAGAGTGTTTATTTATCAAAACCATATTCATGCATACGCATAATTCCAGAAAAATTATGTCTTTGTATGAATGCTTATTTCATCTTGTTTCCGATAAATTACGACAAATTAACATTTGTATTTATGGATTTATTATATTCTCTGGATTTTTCTTTGAAAGAGTGTTCTTTTGGCTTTAGTCTGAATAATCATCTTCATTCTGCTAGCAGAATAAAAAATGAACTGATCTAAGTTTTTATATAATATTGAAATTGAGACTTTTTGGCACAAAAATTGTTTTACATGTAAAAAAAAGATCTATTTTTTCTTTTCCTTTAATCTATTTGTATTTCTTATTTGTTTCTTCTTTATAATATTTAGCTTGATAATATTTTAAAAAAATATATTTATGTATTTATTGAAAAGTTAGTAAATTTTCAATTTAAATACATAAATATACATAAATACATAATATCTTTTTTCAATTCAGATACAATTTTATAATATAATCATTAATATGCAAAAATATCGATTTATTTACAAATAATTTAAAAATAAAATGAATAAATATACATATATAATCTGTACAAAAATAATAACATTTGAAAAATACCTAAAAAATAAAATACTAATGTTAATGTACTAATGTTTCTTAAATCTAACTCAAGATTTTTTACCAAAATGAAATATTTTTTAAAGTATTGCATAAATAATACCTAATATTATTCTTTACGTTCTTTGTTTCATCTTCTTTTATTGAATTAGGAACTCTCCAACACAAATCTCAAAAAGTTTTATGAATAAGAGTTCACACTCAGAAAAAGTTAATTGAAAAAGAGTTCATATTCAGAAAAAGTTGTTAATTTTATATCTCAGAAAATTAACACCTGCTATTATTCAAATTTGAGAAAGTTCAGAAATTTGAAAAGAAAACAGGTAAAGAAACTTCTCAATTTAATCTAATTTAAGAAATAAGTGAAATCATCAAATCATTTTTATTTTTAATTAATGCTAGCTTACTTAATTGTTTCAGCATTATGCGGTTGCGAAGTTCTTGTCATGGCACCGCTTGATCTTGTCAATGAAAGGACATATCAATTCCAATACAGAGGAACACTTGAATCATGGTGCCAGAAATTGAGAGAAGCCAATGTTAACGGTGTTATGCTTGATGTATGGTGGGGATTGACTGAAAGATCGCCAAGACAGTATAATTTCGAAGCATACAGAGAGGTTTTCCAAATCATCAAAGATAAAGGACTCAAGATTGTACCAGTTTTCTCATTCCACAGATGTGGTGGCTCAGTTGGAGACAACGTCAACATTCCTCTTCCTTCATTTGTTTGGGGAAGCCAAAATCCAAAGTACAGAGATGCCAATGGACACGAAGATGATGCATATCTTTCATTAGGTTTTGATGATGTTAAGGTTGGTTCAGATCGTACGCCACTTGAAATGTACCAAGATTGGATGAAAGTATTCAAGACTACATTCCAAAGCTATCTCGATGATGGCACAATTCTTGAACTCGAAATTGGAGCAGGCCCATGCGGAGAACTCCGTTATCCAGGATACCAAACAACACCAGGAGCTGACTGGTCATATCCAGGCTGCGGAATGTTCCAATGCTTTGATCCACAAATGCTCCAAAAGTTCAAAGAAGATGCACGCAATTCCGGCCATTCAGAATGGGATTCTCCACCAAGAGACGCAGGACATTACAACGTCCGTCCAGGTGGTTCAAGCTTTTGGCAAAGTGGATATGCCTCTGAATACGGCAAGTTCTTCCAAAAGTGGTACCAAGACAAATTAATTGAACACGGTGACAAAGTCCTCAAAATTGCCCGTAATTTGTTCCCATCACAAAGATTGTCCTGCAAGATCAGCGGTCTTCACTGGCAGTACACAAATCCAACACATTGTGCTGAATCAACAACAGGATTTTACAACTCAAACGGAAACAACGGTTACTGGGACATCTGCCAAATGTTCAAGAGGCACAATGTTGATGTTTGCTTCACATGCCTTGAAATGAATGCTGAGTATGGTGATGCAAACTCAAATGCACCAGCTCTTGTTAAACAAGTTCTTGAAGCTACAAAAGCTAGTGGACTTCGTTTCGAAGGTGAAAACGCATTAGAACGTTATGACTGGGGCGCTTACAATAACATCAAGAACTGGGTTCCACAAGGACTTCAAACATTCACATATCTTCGTATGACAAACTCACTTATGAACGGAGGCAACTGGGATACATTCAAATCATTTGTCCAACAAATGAACCCACCACATTATGAAAACTCTTACAACAACAACAACAATAACAATAACAACAACAACAGCAACGATAACAATAACAATAATAATAATAACCAAGAAAGACCAAAAATCGAAAACATAGATAAGAGTGGCGCGATTAACAACCAATACTACTGGACCAATAAGAATGGCGCTGTTGGATCAGCCAAGACAATCAATAGCTTCAGTGATTGGACCGAAAAAGACAAAATCGTACAAGGCGCAGCCAACGATGACCCACGTGCATTCCGTGGTTATCATGAGAAAGCCGTCGACTTATATTCATTATTCGCCGCTTATGATAACGACAATCTTTACTTGATGGTCGAAATGCCAAGCATTGATGGCCGCGACATTACATCCAAAGACTGGCAATTCGCGTTAGATGAGAACTTAGGAATGGGAATTGCAATCAACACTGGAAAGAGGACACCAGGCGACGGTGAACTCATTTCAAACGGAAGGAAGATCACACCATGGAACACTGACAAGTACTACAGCATCAAAGAAGGAATCGATACTCTTTTGATGTTCCATCCATCGGAATATGGCACACCAGGATTCTTCATTACAGACAACGATGGCAAGTTCAGCTATGACCCACAATACTGCTTGACATTCAAGGGACAAGGCGTCACTACTTCAAAGCAAATTGGCTCTGTCAGCAGCAATTTCTGGGGCCGATCAGACAACTTTGGTCTCTCAAAGGATGCATACATGGGAAAGACAGACTTCCAAGACTTAAAGAAGAACCCACCAGGCTACATGTACCAAATCACAATCTCATTGAAGGGACTCGGAATCGATAAGAATTACCTCGAATCGCACGGAATTAGCGTGATGGCTTTCAGCACTTTCGGCACATCAATGATGGACTGCTTGCCTTGGGATCCTGCTATGATCGACACTGCTACCGAAGCTTACAGCAAAGATAGCTCAACTTCTCACGAGAAGGAAGACCTCGATGTAATTACAGTTCCTCTTGCTCGTGTCGGCCACATGTAAACGGAATACTACTAAACATTGAGTTATTTATTCTTTTATTATTATTCATTTTACACCAATTATTTTTGGTAAAACATGTGTGTAATAAGCAATAGTAGTTATAAGGTTTCCATAATTTTTAAAGGTTGGACTTTTTATACTTTTCTCTAATAATCATCAATTTTTTTTTTATAGAGATATGATTGAAAAATAACAAAGAATAAAAAGAAATCATACATTTTCCTAAATTGTAAGATTAAATCTTCTTATATTTTATTAAAAATTTTTTATAACAGATAATAAATTTTGATATGTTTTGTTTTATATTTTTATTTTTTAAATATTTTAAGAATAAAACAACATTTGCATTGATAGCCTCATATTTGCATCTAAATTTCTAAAATACACTAAAAGTTTCAGTTGCAAAAATAAAACTGGTGCATTTTATATATAAATATACGTTTTTTTTTAATTCAATTTTCTCTCAGAAATGCTTTCAATTTTTTATACGTTTAAAAAAGCATTCAAAAAAAAAAAAAAAAATAACGAACAATTCAAAATTTAAGCGCAAAAAAGTTACAAATGATAGACTTACTAGTCCTTTTGATATGCATAATTATATCAATTTTAGTTCTTTGTTTGTTTTTAAAATATTATGGTTTCCATATACAACCTGTAACTCTTTCTTTGTGGTGCATTTCATTATTATTTTCTACTTGCATTCCAATATTAATTGGAGTTTCATTTTTGCCCTTTGAAATCGCAACCAAACAACCTTTCATAGGCCTTAAATTATTACAACGTATTTTATATTATATGAATATGTCATTAGCATTTGTTATTAATCCAATTCTCAACAGATATCAAAAAATAGTAGATAAAGAGGAATCCTCACCAAATGATAATTCGGAATGTTCATTACTTAAAAATAGAATTATTTATGCATTTTTATTACAAGTTGTTTATGTTACAATCCTTTTAATTATACTTATCATTGTCGTTTATTTCATTTTCCCTAAAAGTGTACGAAATGTTATTTTCTCATTTGATATTGGTTCTATGTTAAATATTTATGGCTTACTTTTATTTGGAATATCGATGGGTTTTGGAATGATTTATTATCCAATGCAACTAATTCTATACTGCCATCCATTATATTCAATTCGATATAAATTAGCGCTTATTTATGATAATATAAAAGCTTTTAAAGATTATGAAAAAGATACTGCTCAAATATTTAAATCTTGTTATAGTGATTATGTGAGACTCAGCAAAATGAAACATAAAAAAAATAAAATTGATTGTAAAGAAATTGTCCTTTCACTTGGGGGTGGGTTATTAATGATGATTTCAATTGTTTATTTGATTATTGTAGAGATTTTCTTTTGTGTAGGAAAAGATTATGTAATACATCTATTTAACTCAATTCAATGCAATGTTATTAAGCAATTATTTTTGTTTACTTTTATTAGTCTCTTGAATTGAAATTGATGGCAATAAATATGACAATTTCAAATTTCTTCCTACTTATAAATGTCAGAACTTTTGGTATGTGGACTCCTCTCATGCAAAGAATAATTCCAACTATTGCATATCATTGCCAAATGTTGGTTGGTGTTGAGAACAGCACTTATTCAGATCTTATGGTGAAAATTGATAGCATTAAAAAATACAGAAATGGACTTCAATTGGCATTAATATTTGAAGTAGTAATTGTGGCTTTTATTACTTTTAAATTCACTAAGAGATGGCCTAAAGATAATGATCTTTATCTTGAAGGTTATAAGAAATTCATTCAAAAGTTTCCTGGTTGCAATGACTATTCAATTGAAAAATGGGTAATTTGGGATAAAATTCCATCAATTGAAGATATTGATCAGAGACCTTTATTATCAATGTCTAGTGCACTTTCAACAGAAGAAAATAATGATGATATATCATCAAGAACAAACATTAACTCGACAAATAACTTAAATTTCTATTCTACAAACACTCATTTTACTCACGAAGAGATCAATGCTTATTTTAATAATGTATAAAATTTTTTATTAAAAATCTCTTCTCAATCCTCATAATTATTTCATCATACTTGTTTGTTTCCCATTTGATCTATATTCATGGTATATATCAGATGCTAATTATATTAATAATACAATAATTAAAATAAAATTTCTAAATCAAAAAATATTAATATTTAATTTTTATTAATATTTTTTTTTTTTTTTATTTGTATTTAATGAAAATTAAAAATTAGTTCATTTTTAAAATTATAAAGTTAGAATTTCCTGTTTGTTCTTATTGAAAAGTTTGATATCTGATATGATATAAAGTTTACAAAATTATGATACGTTAAAAAAATTTCAATATTGATAATCGATCTTTTATTTTTATTCATTATTGATATCAGAGATAAAATTTTTGATTTGATATTGATATCGGAAAAATGGATCAACTATCGATATCGAAAATCGAGACTTAACAAGCCTAATGTTAAGTTTGTTACATAAATTATTTGAATTTATAGTTGAATAAATATTTTTGTAAATATTTGATATTTCAATAATTATGAAATTCACATT
Organism: Tritrichomonas musculus; assembly: GCA_039105265.1. Classification (NCBI taxonomy): domain Eukaryota; phylum Parabasalia; order Tritrichomonadida; family Tritrichomonadidae; genus Tritrichomonas; species Tritrichomonas musculus. The sequence goes on along the minus strand of JAPFFF010000060.1, from coordinate 214,589 downwards.
TGAAAACATGTAGAAAAATTATTTTTTAATTGAGCCATAGAATTCAATTTCTGACAACAATAAATAATTAGTATTATCACAAGATTTGATTGGTTTGAAACGAATGAATTGGTAGAATTGATTGTTTATATTTTTGCATGTAAATGTATTACTTTTACTATATGCATTAAGACTAGAGTCATTTTCTTTTGAATCAATCAAACACCAATTTTGTTCATCATTTGATCCTTCAATTCGCCATGTGCTTGGTTGACCGCTTGTCGCACGTCTTTTTGCTGAAGGAACAGACAAATAATACTTTGAAATATTGATTTTCTTTTGTTGAAAATCAAAAATCATGTAGCCACCTCCATCATCATTCCTTACTCTGTAGTACGTATCTTTTGAGTGATCAAATAATGAATCAACTGAATCTCCATCATCATAGGAAGAAGATTTAAAATTGATGACTTTTGATGAATAAATGTTGCTGTTTTTATTTATTTCGCTTAAGTACTGAAAAATCCCTTGTTCACATTTAATTGAATCAGATTCCACTCTTGGATTGTTCATTTCATTATTCTTATAAGGATCAATAATCAAGCGACGACATATTGATGACCACAACAAATTGTGAACTGTTACTTGATCACTGTCAATCATTTCAATGAGTTTTTTAACTTTTTCAACAGACAGATATTGAATCTCAATGTAATCGAAGAGAAAGAAGAATTCAGAGCCAAGTGAACAAACGATATCAAAAAGCCAGTCTTCACTCTCAATTTTCAGTTTTTCTGATGAAAAAATACGTTCCGATTCATCGCGATTGAATGATTTCAATTTCTCAATTTTTTGGTCGGATTCTTTGAAAATTTCATAAAAATGTGCTGCGATGAATTCAATTACTTTTGAGCCCATTTTATTGTTACCAAGATGACGATAAACTTTCAATTTCTCTAGAAAATTCGTTTCACTGATTTCTTTTGAATTGCTCTCAAAAAGTTTCGAAAAACTTGAATCAATCATTTCGTCATTTTCAAGCAAATTTCCAATCTCAAAAAGTAGTCTAGTATTCTTACCAATAATATTATTTGCTTTTTCATTTTGTTTTTCAATAAGAATCGGTTCACCTTCAACTAATTTTTGTAATTTTGTGAGAAAGTCGGTTTCTTTAATGTCATTTTGAAGTTCACTGACACTAGAATAAAGTATTAGGTTTTCGGGGAAATTTATTGTGAATTTTGTTAACGTTGGATCACTTCGAAGAATTCTTGAGATTTTTCGCGAAAGAAAAGAGGCAGCAAATCTTGAACAATGGATTGTTTTATCAAATATTTTAATTTCAAAATCGTCTTCGAATCCTGATTCTTTAATGTGCTTTAATGACTTAGATGTCAAATAGAAATCCATTTTTAAAAATGAAACTTTTTGAATGATTTATTATTCCAACAAATTCAAATTTACATAAAATTGGAGAAAATGCTTTTTCAAATACAAGTATCAAATAAGTTTTTTTTCATCAATTGCTTTAAAAATATGTGAAAAATTTTTTTATTATAGTATTTTATTATTAATTAAAAAGTCAAATAAACTCAATTAGTTACAAGGTGTAACACCTCTTATGTTGTTCACGCATGGTACATCAGAATAATAATATTATAAATTTTTCTGCCAAAAGGACATTCTGGTTGATATTTTTTAATGCCAATTAAATCCAGAATACAGCTGTTTCGGAAATAGATTAGAATTTTTTGTAAATAAAATAGCATGATTTGAATGGTTTATAAAACCGCTAAAATATTTTTGGAAATAAAATAGTGAACGATTATTTTGCATTCAATTTCCAGCTACTCATAGCGTTTTTTTTTTTTTATTTTTTCTGGGGCGTGCCCCAGGTGCATAAAATATTCCTGCAAAAAAAATATTTAATTTCCAAAAAAATAAAGCGGTTACTATTTTATTTCCAAAAAATTCTAATCTATTTCCGAAACAGCTGTAGTTGGAGTAAAATCGTAGTATGAAACTTGTCCTTCAATTTTTGAATATGAATCCACTTTCTCCATTCCAGGGAATAAAACAAACATTTGTTCAATGTTAGTATTGAAAGGCTTGTGGTCTGGAAAAACAACGAGAAGTGTGTGCTCATACATTTTTAACTCTTCCAACTGCGAAATCAATACAATGAAAGCATTTTTGAATTTCTATCATTTCAGGAAAATGCGGCTTGCACCATCTTGGTCTAGTATATGGAGAGTGAGTATTACTATTCACAATCAATGTTAAATATCTTTTCTTAAATTGTGAATCTCTGATATTTTTATCGATTTTTATCAAATATTTTTCAGTTAAATGATAATACAAATATAAATCATGTTTACCTTTGTAGACACGAGAATAGCAATGGATAAACACCAACCTTTCAAATCCCATTACATCTATATTGCCTGTAACAGCATAATTCAATATATAATTATATGCCAAATATAAATCCGGAATGCCTTTTATTCCTAAAATGTATTCATTAAGTATAGAATTTAAATTCTATTATTATTATCTTAAGTATAGAATTTAAATGAATATTTATCTTCTATATATTTATAGTTTATTTGTTTATTTAGGCAATTTTAAAGTAATAAATATATTTAAAAATTGTTTATTCGGTGTTTATAGGTTTTCGAAGTTTATAGGAATTGTGATTATTGACTTTTTATACATATATTGATGGATCCATGATGTAAAGAAGAAATAAATAATAAAAAAGAATACAGACTTCTTCCCTAACTCAGTTGGTTAGAGTGTCAGACTGTTAATCTGGAAGTCGTGTGTTCGATCCACACGGGAAGAGATTTTTTGCTTTTTTATAAATTTTGAATTGAATAGTCAATTCAAAAAGTTGTATATTCAATAAAAATTTACAGTGAGTTAAATGGAAATTAAATATATTTTTTATATAAATTGAACAATTAAAATCTTTAGACTTGATATTTTTTCACCATCTCTTTTGTTTTTGTTCTTCTATAAGATTATGATTCAAACAGAGTTCCTAAGGCAGAGTCAATTTTCGATAAAAACTTTTTATGTTGAATTACAATGTTTAAAAATGTATAATTAAATTATATTCAACTTTTAAAGAATTTTTACAGGTTATTTTCCAAGATAAATGAAAAATATTATTTTTTGACAAAATTCAGTTTAAAATGATCGTACTTTAATGATATGTGATATAAAAATTATTTTTTAACGTATATTTTATTTTTTCAAAATTTTTTTTTGACTCATTATTTGTCCATAAATGTTTAAATTTGAGAATGTTCTTTTCAAAAAATATATATCATAATAATCTAGTTTTATATCATTTTTTAACCTGTTAATTTTTAATTAAATATAAATTTTATATTTTATAAAATTTATATTAACCTATTAAATTATAAAAATAGAAATCTGTCGAAAATTTTTTCTCAGAGTCATCGATTTTGTGTGACGGTATGAATTTTCTGTTTTTTTATTGATATTTCATATTGTCCAAATATTATCCTGCATTTCATAAATTAATAAATATATGATATTGTTATAAATATATAATTATTATTTAAATAAGAAAATATTTATAATTTATCAAGATATTATGAAAATATAAAAAAAGTGATAATAAAATGTAGAATGGTTTTTATTAAATAATATTGGATAATTTAAAATAAAAGTTTAATATTAAATATAATAATATAAAAATTTTTGATTTTTAACTACTACTTTTTTTAAAAAATATTTTTTTTAAAAAAAGTTACGTTAAGTCACTTAGCATTAGGAACTCTATTCAAACAGTTTTCAAAAAAAACAATTAAAGGAAATTCAAAAAATTCATGGTATTTTTATATAACATGATAAAATATATAGTGCATGATATTTCAATATATAACATTTGCTTTTTGTTTTTCAGCTAATATAATTTTAGCTTTCTTGCTTCCAAGCTTACTCGCTCTTTCATAGTACATGAGTGCCATACTCAGATTCTGTCTGACGCCATATCCTTTCTCGTATAGATGGCCGATGTTAATTAATGCTTCGTTGTTCCCATTCAAAAATGATCTTTTGTAGTACTCGAATGCTTTGTGATAATTGAGTTCGTATCCTTTCCCATGCTCGTAGCATTTCCCAATTGACTGGAGCAGCATCGGGTCAAATCTGACCATGTCAGACATCTTGAAGTATTGTTCTGCCTTTTGTTTATCAATTTCGACTCCATATCCATTCGAGTAACAGCTTCCTAACCGTTCTAACCCCCACGTGCACGTTGGAAGTGATGATTCCGCATAATATTTTTCTGCTTCTTTAAAGTCTTGGCCAACAACGATTCCTTTTTCATAAAGAATTCCTAGAAATGCTGAAGAGTAGCTGTTCCCTTTCTCGGATGAATTCATGATATAAGAAATTGCTTCCTTTTTATCCTTTTCGTCTTCTTTCAATATCAACTGATGAAGTCCTTTGAAGAACAACTCATCTGATGATTTATGATCTGTCATTTCATAATCTTTATCTTTCTTTTTCATCAGATTATTTTCCTTTTCTTTATCTTTATTTTCATCTTTGTCTTTCTTTTCATCTTTGTCTTTCTTTTCATCTTTGTCTTTCTTTTCATCTTTGTCTTTCTTCTCATCTTTGTCTTTCTTTTCATCTTTGTCTTTCTTCTCATTTTTGTCTTTCTTTTCATCTTTGTCTTTCTTTGTTTTCTTTTCATCTTCATCTGCCTCTTCTAGAATTTCAATGTATTCTATGATTTCATCTTCATCGACATATTCATCAATATATGATGCAAAATCAGATGAGAATTCCTTGAAAATGTATTCAAATGAAGGTCTCTTGTTTGGATCTCCATCCCAGCATTGTTTTATTAATTGTTTCATCTTTGCTGGAACTGAATCTGGAATTGGCGGTCTATAGCCACTCTTTATTTCTCTGTGAAATAAAAGATCTCTTTTTAAAATCTTTTCATCAAGTTCGAGAAACGGAATTTTCCCTGTGATCATTTCATATGCAATCATCGCAAAGGCATAAACGTCAACGCCTTTCCCATATTCGCCATCTTCGAATAATTCAGGGGCCATGTATATTGGGGTCCCAATATTTTTTGTCATCATGTATTTCTGAATATCTGAGTAATATCGTGAGAAGCCAAAGTCACAAATATGCGGATAATATTTTTCATCAGAAAGAATGTTTTCTGGCTTTAAATCACGATGAATGATTTGGTTGTTATGTAAATATTTCATCGCATGCGAAATTCCAAGGAAATTGATGTACTTTTTTGTTGAATCCCATCCTGGGTTCGCCAGTTGCACTTTTTCTCTGTCAAGATTCTCCTTTAATGTTCCATTGGGTAAGTATTCGGTGAGGATTGATGGCTCAAGTTTATTAGGTTCTTTAATCGATTTGAAATTAACACCATGGAATTTCAAAATGGCTGGATGTTTCAACTGATAATGAATTAATGATTCTTGCATGAAATACATTTGTTGTTCACCATCAAAATCTCTTCTGGGTTTCAATATTTTCATTGCAAGTTTTTCTTCCGTCTTTTTATTTTTGGCAATATAAACTGTGCTGAAGGTTCCTTCACCTATTGGATTTCCTATAAGATCAAAGTCTGTTGTTTTAAAAAACAAGTTTTTAAGATCAAGCATTTATTAATAATGATATAATGATTTTCAATTAAAATTTTCTCCGTTTGGGTATTATTTCAAATAAAATTTATTCAAATTAATTGTGTGAATTTGTTAACTTTATTTAATAAATTAGTCAAAATTGAGAGTATAATGATTATTGAATAAATTATTATCACTTTTGATATAAAATTTTAAATGTTTTGAAAGTAAAAAAAAACAATTGAAAAAAACGTATATGCCAAAACATTTTTGGTATTTATTATTGAATGGTTTTTGAATTCAAAAAGAGGTTTAATAAGATAATAAGTTAAACAAAAAGTTAAAAATTTACTATATTTCAATTTAAATTTCCGAAGAAATAATAAAAAAATCTATAAATATCTCAATACCAAGTTTTAAAATATCAAAAAAAAAATAAAATATTAATATAATTTTATTTTATTAGTTGGAGAAAACAGTTTTTATAAAATGAATATGATATTTATATTAATAATAAACTAATAGCATTATTTATTTACGAAAATAAAATATTATAAATATAATTTAAACTTTTTGAATTGATTTATCTGTATGAATTGGTGAAGAAAAAATATAATTATATATCTTTTTTACTAACAACATTTAAAACAGCATTATAATCATCTTTAGAAATCATTAAATCATTCCAAATCGAAACAAATTCATCTAAATCAATTTGGTAAAATAAATAGCCAATTTTATTTAATGCTTCATATATCTCCTTTGAAACCTTCGCATTTAGAATAATTTGCTGCTGTGTTTGTATTACTGCTAGAAGTAATGAATGTGTGGAGCGTTGACCAAAATATATGTATCTATCAAGAATTAAATATATCAAAGATGATGGCATAGCTGGACCAAGACCTGCACTTAAAATCCACTGGGGAGTGTAAATAATGGGATCAATTGACATACTTTCAAATTTGTTAAAAACAAATGGATTGCATGCTTTTAAGAAAATTTCATGCATTTTATTATGAAACATCAATCCTTCCATTGATCTATTCATAATAAATGCTTGGTCGTGAATTTTATCTTGAAACAAATGATATAACGTCCAAAAAGCTTCAGTATTATCCATTATTGAAACGATTAAAGGTGAAAAATAATTCATTCCTTGAGTATAGCTTATATTTTCATTAGACATTACCAGTAAGTTTAGAACTTTTTCTGCTCTTTTTCGATTTTCTTCATTTTTCATCCAATTCATTAGTTTATAAGTACGTTCGATATCATTGTGAATCTGTGTTTTACTTGCATCAATTTCGTCTTGGGTCATATTATTAACTTTTGGTATCTCTTCTAGGGTATTTAAAGAATTTGTTAATAAAAGATATGCTTGTTTTCTATGTTCTTTTGGGATACCGTGAAGAGCAATCTGATCAAGTAGTTTTTTCTCTTCTTTAGATAGATTTAATGACTGCTTTAGAAAAAAATCCCAGAGTAATAATTCAGATTCATAATTTAGAAAAAAATTTGGAGGATTGTATTTGACATCTGATGGTATCGCCCAATCATTATCATCGTTTTCATCATGATTATTAATAATCGATGTATTATTCATATAAATAAAAAATTGTATATTAATTTGGTCTCATAAGATCATTTTATTCTCAAATAGAGTTAATTTAACCGATTTTCAAACAGAAAAAATATTTTGTAAAACATCCAAAATATTTTTTTTAAGTTTTTTTTTTATCTCAATCATTAGAAAATATAATTGCAATTTTTTTGATATTTCAAAACAAAATAATGTTCAAAATGTTCATTTTATAGGATATTTTATTTAACAATGATAATTTGAAATAAATAACAATAAAAATAATTCATACATTATCAAAATCTAAATAAAAACCAAAACAATAGATGATAAAAAAATATCTTTCAGTCTTTTACTCTTCAAAAAATGACAAAAAACATTTGAATTTTTAAGTAGCCATATATAACAATTTTTTGAAAAACAATCGTTAAAGCCAATATTTGACCATTGTCATATATTTAAAAAATTAGTTCGAATATTATTTAACTAAATGGATGAATTGGATCTTACTGAAGAGTTAAAATTATTTTATCCCGAAATAAGGCAGATGATGATTCCACGATATATCTTTTCATATACGGTTGATAAAAAGATATATGAAAACACCTCCGTTCTCATTGTAACCGCATTTTCTGATAAAACACCAAAAGGGAAAAGAATTGCGTTAAAATGTGTGCCAAAAGATTATTTCAATGAAGATTTACAAACTCTTTTTGATGGAGTATCCCATCCAAATATACTCCCAATTTACGATATATTTGGTTTTCCGGAAGAAAACCCTCGATTTTATTGCATTTGTATGCCATTTATCGATACAGATTTACAAAGTTATTTTCATGGAGTATGTCATCGCTCATTATCTGAGATGGACGTTTGCCAGATTATGGAAGAATTATTCAAGGCAGTTTTCTATATCCATTCACTAGGAATTTGTCACATGGACCTAAAACCGTCCAATATTCTCATTCAGAAAATAAAATCACGTTTAAAACCGTTTCTGATAGATTTTGACTACGCCTATCAAATTCCAAACTCAAGCTTTGTTTCAGTTGCACCAAGAGGGACATATTTGTATGCTGCACCAGAAACACTCCGGAGCACAGAATTGAAATTTTTGTCAGAAGCAACGAGTATGTTTTGTTTAATTAATTTCATGAGATTAATTTCATCTTTTGAAAAAAATAATGAAATAATGTATGAAGTATGGCGTTTAATTTATGAAGGAGCACATTTAAGTATTTATAGAAAATGGTCTCATCAAAAAAAAAAAAAAAGTTTTTTTTTTGTTAATTGAATTCAATGTTTTCTATTTTCATTTAACATGTCATACAACTTTTTTTTTTTTTGGAGAATTGAATGTGTATTAGATAGTACAAACTCTTTTTCCGAAGAGATTGCTCTTTCGTGCATTTAAAGGTCGCCATAGAAATTTGTATCATTATTTTTTTTTTTCTGAAGATGAAGTTTTTTTGATTGGAATTAATTTTTATTTTGTTATTGAATGACTAACATTTAGTTAATAACAGTGTTGATATTTGGAGTCTTGGGGTTATTATGACTGAGCTTCTGATAGGCAAGAATCCTTTCCAATTTAGCACTACCACTGAATCTCTTTATTCAATAAATTGCGGAATTTCAGAGAGCGATTACAGGATTGTTAACTTATCACCAAATGCAAAAAATTTGATAAGCCGAATGCTTTGCACAAACCCGTACAACAGAATCACTGCTGAAGAAGCACTGAATCATAAATGGTTCGCTGTTGATCTTCAAAATTACAGAAGGAAGAATCCACAAGTGATGAATGATTTTGTTGAGGATAAAGAGCCAAATGAAATTAAGAATGAAGATGCAACCTAATATTGAAACAAGTTTTTATTATTATTATTATTAAAAGAGATATAAAAATGTTCTTTTATGTTATAGCAAATAATAAGTTAATTAGTTTTTTCACAATAAGCTAATCTATAATATATATACTAAATTTTTTAGATTTAAAATATTGAAAGTTTATAAAAAGAACGAATGCCATCTTATATTTGAAATATTGGATTAGGCTTATTCACAATGTATATATTATTTCCATGAATATTATTTTGAAAAAAAAGTATTATTTAAATAAAATGGTAATTAGGTGATTTCATAGTTAAATTTTTTAAAGGCTTAGCGTGGTGGATATCCTCTTGGTGGGTAGCCTCCTTGTGGTGGGTAGCCTCCTTGTGGTGGGTAGCCTCCTTGCGTATAACCACCAAGATTTGAAAACGCTGGCGTTCCAGCTAGTGCAATGTTGATAGTTAAATGGAGTTTTGCAGCACTTATCTTTTGCTTGCAAGGGGTCATGTCGTACCAATTATCAACAACTTGGCCAGCAGGGAATGCACTGAAGGGAAGATTCAAAATGCACATATCATCATCTTTTCCTTGTACAGCTCCATCTCTATCTTTCATTCTGATTTCAATGACTCCATAAGCTGTATTTTGAATATCTGAGTGGAAATCTTGATTCATAAGGATGATACTCTTTTATAGCCATATTTTTATGTTTTGATACTTAAATACATGTTTTGAATGGAAAAAACAGACTCCAGGTACTTTTCTAATCTAGATTCAGTTGATCAAGAACTTCATATTCTTGTAGGAATATTTTCAATTTGATTATTATCATCATCACAACTAGGCTGATAAAAACTTTTAAGTTAAGAAGAACTTCTTGAAAAAAAAGCTTTAAATATTTTGATGTAAAACCTCAACCAATTTATTTTGACTTCATTCATTATATGATAGTGAAACATAAATTGGATAAATCATGAAATCTTCTTTCATATTTAAGAATTATCCAAATCCGATAATGAAAATAAAGCTTTTTTTGAATATAGTGAAAATGTTATTCATATTAATTTTTTTACTTTAATAGGGCAGTTTCTTTTGATACTCTGGTGCACTCTTAATTGCATGCAATTTAAAATTTTTTTGATTGAAAAATAAACGATTAAAATCTATTCAAATATAGAAATGACTTTCATACTGAAAAGACTTGATGCAAATGCTTTGAAATGCCATGATCTGTCTGCTCGAGAATGTTTAAAATCTTGTGATCAGGGATTCTATGTCAACAAAAAAAAGGAACAAGTTCCCCTAACAGATCTCATCAACAATTGCTTAGAAAAAACCGAATTTTATGAAGATAATCATGTGTTTAACCTTCCGCCACTCGAAAATAAGGAAAGTGGTATCATTGAAATTAGAAATGAATCAACTCTTCAGGCAACATATCGAATGGTTGTTAAAGAAAACAAAAAGAATGTATGCGCACTTAATTTTGCAAACGCATTTACTCCTGGAGGTGGAGTTCTTTATGGTGCCCGTGCCCAAGAAGAGACCTTATGCCGAGCATCTGCATTATATTACTCTATTACACAAGAAAAACCTTCGCAATTTTACCAATACCATTCAGACAACTATGAAAAGTTTGGAGATGCGGCATCAAACGCCATGATTTACACACCAGACTGTCCAACTTGGAAAGTTGATAATGTAACTCTCGACGAACCATATTTAACCTCTTATATTACATCAGCGGCAGTTGATAACACAGGAAGACTACCAAGAGAAAAAATAAAAGCTATTCATGATGAAAGAATAAAACAGATAATCAATTGTGCTATCGTCAATGGAGTAAAAAATTTTGTTCTTGGTGCATTTGGCTGTGGAGCCTTTTACAATGATCCAGTTGATGTTTCACAATCATTTAAAAAATATTTGGTTGATGATGAAAAACGATTTTATTTTGAATCAATATCATTTTCAATTATCGGCTTTAATACTAAAAACATTGATGCTTTTGCTAAGACTTTTGAACTTCCAATTATACTGAAAGAGTAAAAAAAATTTTTATTGAATTGAAATGCAACTTATTAGGAGATAGATTGTTTCACCTTTTTTTTTTTTTTTTTCTACTCCAAAGTTCCCAAAATTCGTCGAATTTGATAAGGCATAACTTTTCTTTAGAACATTAACAATCATTTTCAATAGAATGTTAAAATGATTTCTGGAATCGCTGCAGGTTTTGTTGTTGCTACAGTAATGTTTATTACTGTTGCTGCATTCTTCATAATTAAAATAAATACTTATTTTAATTAAATCATAAATTAAAACAATAACAATACTTTTTAAAAAGCAGGCCCAAACTCATTACTATAGAAAAAATATACATTAAGGATGCGGTATCATTTCAAAAAAATTCAGAAAATTTTCGATTTTTTTATGGAAGAAAATATATTGTTTTTCAATCAATAAAATAGATACAAATATGATGACGTTTTAAGAAGATATTAATATTTTATAAACAACCATTTATCTATAGAAATAAATTTTATTAAAACAAATTTGAATGGATATTTGAGAGAATATTGAAAAAATTTTATCAAGAATTTTTCCAGTATTCCATTAAAATCCTTAAAAAAAAATAGATAAATATTTTAAAATATACTTTACACAATAAAATAAAGTAAAAATTAAAATTTATTTCATTATACTATAAAATATACGAACAAAATAAAAAATTGAAATATCATGATATGTTCACAATATTTTTTTTTAAATTTTTGATGACTGAACCAAACGTTATTCAATCAAGGTATAACAAATACATAGTCGATATCAATGACTATAAAATATTAGACAGAGTTGAATCTGGTGGGTTTGGATCAGTCTTTTCTGTCGAAAATAACAATACAAAAAATATTTATGCAGCAAAAATCATTAATACTCATAGAGGTGACCTCCAATACAACCGGATGATAAATAGAGAAATTGGTATCATGATCAAATGCAAACACCCAACAATTATCAACATCATTGGATTTTCATTAAAAGATTTCAACAATCAAAGCAATGTAACAATTTTTATGCAGTTAGCAAAAAGAGGATCTCTTTATGATTTTCTCCAAAAGGTTCAAAAAGGCTTATTAAATTGCACATATGATAATACTAATCGTCAAATCATTCTTATAGGCATAGCAAGAGGTATGATGCATCTCCATCAAAACAATGTTATTCATCGCGACTTAAAACCAGGAAATGTTTTACTTGACGAAGATCTTCATCCACTCATTACAGATTTCGGCCTCTCGAAGCTAAATGAAAGCGGCAACTCGATCAGTCAATCCCAACAATGCGGAACAAGCGCCTACATGGCTCCAGAAATTTTTACTGGATCTCGATATAATGGAAAGGCGGACGTTTATTCTTTTGGAATTCTCATGTACGAAATAGTAACAGACAGCACCCCCTATCCACTTTTAATGAGTGGCAAGATGACACCTTTTCAATTCACCACAAAAGTAGTAAATGACGACTATCGTCCTCAATTTACGGTTCCTGTGAAAAAATCAATTCAAAATTTGATAGAAAAGTGTTGGTCAAATGATCCACATGAACGACCAACATTTGAGCAGATATTCAAAAGGTTGGCATACAATAATGATGCCTCTTTTGATGACGTCTACAGTGATGTGCAAAAAGTGACAGAAAAAGAAGAAGAAGAAGAAAGTTACTACCTCGAAGATGTTGACATTGACGCTGTTATCAACTATGCAGACGAAATCAGCGAAGTTAAAAACACTGCTAAAAACAGTGACACTACTGAAGTCGAGCAAATTGTCACTCAATTGAAGGAAGAAAACGAAGGCATGAAGAGGCAAATGCTTCAATTCCAGAAAGACAAAGAAGAAATTGAGAAGAAGCTGATGAATGTTGATGAAATGATCAGTTCAATAGTGAATCCATTGAAGATGAAGCTTGAAGAGTTTGTGAGAACAAATGATGAAAAAACTAAAGAATTGAACCAATTAAGGCTCGATTACAATGAAAGCAAAAATGAGCTTGAACAAATGAAGAATGAAAATGCAGCAATAAAGAAGGAGAATGAAGCAAGAAAAGCAGAAATAGAAAAGATCCATAAAGAAATGGACAAACTAAAAGGTGCTTTTGAAGACCGAAAGAATGACAGTTTTGATGTTGTGAAGAAAGAGCAAACTGAAAGCATCACAAGCAGCTCAGAAAAAGCTGAAGAAAACGTCAAGGCTAACGACAAAGAAAGAAGAAAGTCACAAAGAAAAGAAAGGGATGAGAAGTCCACAAAAGAAGACGATAAGAAGTCTAAAAATGACGAGAAAGACAAAAAGAAACACAAAGAAGAAAAAGATAAAAACAAAAAGAAAGAGAAAAAATTCTTCTTTGGCAAAAAAGACAAGCATCATTCCAAAGATGACAAAGAATCAAGCGAAGAGCAACCAAAAGAAGAGAAAAGTAAAAGTGAAAAAAGTAAGTCAAAGCATAAAAGTGCTTATTCAATAGAAGATTTTAATGAACTTACATTAAAATCACAACAATCATTGATTTCTTCAATTCTCTCTAAAAATTCAAGCTTCGTAAACAATGGTTTCAATGCCAATTCTTATTTGCAAAGAATCAACAAGTTGCTTCTTTATTTAATGAAATATGATTCATCAAGCCAGTGCTTCCAAATTAATGCGGCAAATGAAAGCCAAACATTGACAAGTATTTCAGAAGAACATCAAATTAATCTCTTGTCAAATTCATTAGAAATTTTGATTGATTCTTCTTTTTCAATGGATGAATTAAGTGATGCTTTGAAAAATTTCAAATATGTTTTAATTGACATCAAATATGCATCACCTTCTTCTCAAGCTGCCAATGATGTTGTTTGTTTCCTCCAAAATCAAAACAAGTCTTCGAAAATAAAGAAGGCAATTGTAATTGATGAAAACTTAGAAAAAGAAAAAATGTTTGAAAAACGAGATGATATTACTGATGTTAAATTTGGACCAAATATGACAGTAATTCCATCTGGTTCATTTTCAAGCTGTTCATTACTTGAAACGATAAGTTTATCATCATCTGTTCAAAAGATAGAATCATATGCATTTTCTGAATGCAAGTCATTAAAGAAGCTTTTCTTACCTTCTTCTGTTACTGAATTAGGATTTCATGCATTTGGCCAATGCACTTCTTTGACTGAAATAAACTTTGCTCCTAATTCCAACTTGTCTACAATTGACGCGAATTGCTTTATTAATTGTAGCTCACTTGTCAATATTATCTTTCCTTCTTCAGTGTCACAGATAAATGATTGTGCATTTTACAATTGCACATCATTAAAAGAAGTGTCTTTCCAATCGAAATCGTCCATTAAAAAGATGTGTGATTCGTTTAGGTTCTGCACATCTCTTCAAAAGTTCACAATTCCTGATTCTGTTGAAAAAATTGAAGAAGGAGCTTTTTATGGTTGCAAGTCACTTAAGCAAGTGGCAATTCCTTCTTCAGTGAAAACAATTGGAAAGGAAGCTTTTTATGAATGTGAATTATTAGAAAAAGTTGAATTTAAAAACGATTCTCTTCTGAAAAAAATTGAAGACAGTGTGTTTGACGGCTGTGTTAAATTGACTCAAATTACAATTCCTTTGTCTGTTACTGAAATTGGCGTCAAATCTTTTAATGGATGCACTTCTTTGCAGCAAGTTACACTTCATTCTAATTTGGTGTCTATTTTGAATGCAGCATTCGCCAATTGTTCGGCGCTCAAAAAAATATCGATTCCACAAAGTATAACAAAGATTGAGCCTTCAACTTTCTTTAACTGCATTTCTTTGGAGGATGTAACGTTCCCTAACTCTGTCAAAATAATTGACAAGTATGCTTTCAGTAGCTGCAAATCACTGAGAAAAGTGACACTTCCTTTATATCTGGAAGAAATAAATATCGGAGCTTTTTCACTATGTCCAATTGAGAACGTCTTCATTTCATCGTCAGTTAAATCTATTGCAAATAATGCTTTTTCAGATTCAACAACCATTTGCAATCTTAAATAAAACTTTATTTAATTTTTTATATCATATGTCTTAAATAAATATTTTTGTAAAGATAATCCTGGGAGTGAATGACATTTAAATGTCATTCAATGCTAATAATATTTTTTATACTATAAATACAAAAAAATTATTGTTTCCAAGTAGACTTGTTAAAACTCCAAGACAAATATAATGGACCTGGACCATTTTCTGGTCTTAATAAATATCAGGAAATATGGAAATCATTTATAAATTATATAATTTATATAAACTCACTGTTTATATTTTCATTAATATAAGAGGTATTCAAGTGAGGTGACTTAACGTCTTTGATAATTTTTATAATTGCATTTTTTCAGCCAATTTAGAGTTTTGAGGACTCAGATTAAGAGAAACAAATTTCTTGCCTGTGAAGATTTCTTTAAGCATGCTTTTTTGAAAAAATAATGTGGAAATTTTTTTATCTAATATCTTGATATTTTTACTCAATTTAAAATATATGTCAGATATTTAAAATAATAAAGGTAATTTATTAATACTATAATTTATTGTGAGATTTAAAATTTTGTTCTTTGTTTTACATATAAAAATAATGAAGATTTTAGAATTTGAAAATGAATTTTTTTGTAAAAAAGTAGAATATTTAAAAATTCGCTCGTTAAATTTTTATATATTTTATGTATATGTTTTGGCTTAATCTGAATTATTCAGTTGAGAATGGAATGTATTGGCTATGCGCTCATTTTTGAGAAATGTTGATTTTACTTTATATTATTAATTTTATTGGTGCAAAATGTCAAAATCAAAAAAATGAGAAACTTTTTTTTAAAATATTTATGTTCTCTTAAATTAACTTTGGTAACAATAATTTAATTGCATTAAATAATAATAAAAAATAAAAAAAAATCATAGTTCATTAATTATAAAACGCAAAATATTAGTTATAAAATATAATTTTTAACGATTATTTAATTCAATTCTTATGAAAAGTTGCTTTGTATATTAATGAAATTGTAATAAAATATTGAGAGAATAAATATTTTTTCATAAAGAGTTGATTATAAATTCAATTGATTATTTATTAATTTGTATGAAATGATCGTTCTTAAAATATTGAAAAATAATTATATCTAATCTATATATTTCTTAATTATAAAAGGTAAAAATGATTATTAATTTTAAATATAAACTAATTATATTTTTTTAAACTAATTTGAATATTAATATGCACATACAATGTATATTTATGAATAAATAATTATATTTTTATATTTCTATTGAAATTTTAAAAATTCAGAAGTAAAGTTATTTATACTCAGAAAAATATATTAATTTCATATCTTGAAAATGGAAGTTCAAAGAATTGTACAATTCATTATATAATCAAATTACAAATTAATTAAAATTTTATTGACGAATTCCCTACATGAATACCTCTTTAATATATAATAATTTAAAATGAAATATCATAATATTGATATTATAATACTATAATATTTTCAATATTTTTAATTTAATAAGAGGTTTTGAATTTTTGAATATATATTTGGTAGGTTATATTCATTTTTTATTTTTTCGAAAATATGAGCAGCCAAGGTATTAATTCAAAGAAAAAAGCAAAAAGCACTAATATTAAGATGAGAACAGATCAAAACTACGTTCTCGATGATTTTATTCTTCAAAAAAAGATTGGTTCAGGCTCGTTTGGGAAAGTATTCACAGTTAAAGACAAGAAAACAGGGAAAATAGTTGTAGCCAAAATTTCTATCAACAAAATTGAACGCAATTCGATCAATCAACTTCATGATATTTCTCGTGAAGTTAATATTCTTTCAAAATTAAATCATCCTTCAATTCTTAAATTCATATTTTACAATCCTTTTGACTTCAAAAAGAAACCGAAGCCAGTTATTATCACAGAATTTGCTTCAAACGGTTCATTGGAAGAACTATTAAAAAAAATACGAAATTCAGATTCTTCGTTAAAATTTGATATGACGCAAAAACTGATCATTATTTATGGAATTGCATCCGCGATGTCATATTTACACTCACACAACATTATTCATCGAGATCTTAAACCAGAAAACGTTCTCCTCGATGAATATTTGTTTCCAAAAGTTGCTGATTTTGGACTTTCAAAAGTGAGTCATAAAAACGAACAATCAATGACGATGAAATCGATGTTTGAAGTTAAAGGGACACCAGTTTATATGTCACCCGAAATTTGGTCTAAAGCAGAATACACGAAAAAAGGTGATGTTTATGCATTTGGCATTATTGTTAATGAACTTATGACAAATGTAAAACCATTCGACAACGTAAACTTTTACTTACTCCCAGTGAAAGTTACTAAAGGAGAACGTCCAGACATCGGAATCAATATTCCAAAATCATATGTAAAATTGATTCAAGATTGTTGGTCACAAGAAGCAGATAAACGTCCAACATTTGATGAAATAATGGATCGACTTTTGAATGATCGTGGATTCATTACAGAAACAGTGAATGAGACAGACTTCATGAAATATGTCAATTACATCAGAGAATACAAAAGTTCATTTGATCCAACAAAAAATGTTTTTTACTTCGATCTATACAAAGATTTCAATAAAGTTCAAATAATTGAAAAAGAAAAGAATGATATCATCATGAATATTGATAAAACTTTAATTTATCCATACAAGGAATATGCGAAACTTGATGAAATTGGCAAGAAACTTGTTGATGAAGCTGGAGAATATCCATCAAAACAATTTGATATTGGAATATCATTGATTGAAGGACGAGAACATTTCTCACGCAACACACAAATTGGCTTGAAATATCTTAAAAAATCTATTGAAAAAGATTTTGTTGAATCGATAATTTATTATTGCGAGATGCTTATTAAAGGAAAAATAATTCCACAAGACTTTGATAAAGCCAAAAAAATAGCAGATAAGAAATTAATAAAACATGAGTCAGAATATTCAATGATTCTTGGGAAAATTTCTAAGAAAAAGAAAAAATATGAAGATTCTATAAAATACTTTTTGAAATCGATTGAAGGAGGAAATGGTGAATCGATGTATTCCTATGGCAAGATGCTATACAAAGGCGAAGGACATCTAGTGGAAAAAGAAAAAAGTCTTGAATATTTCAAACGAGCCATTGATAAAGGTCATATCAAATCGATGTTTCGATATGGTAGAATAATGAAAGAAGACCTCTCGAACAACGAAGAAGGAAATAAATATATCAAGAAGTCAGCAGACTTTGGATATAATAAAGCATGTTATTACTACTCGATGATACTAGAGAAAGGAGATGGAATTGAAATCAATAAAGAAGAATCGAAACGATATTTGAGAGAAGGAGCTCGACTTGGTCATATTGAATCGATGTTCAAATATGGAATTGAAATGATAGATGATACAAAATCTAAAGATGATTCTATTTTATATCTGAAGAAATTAATTGAAGAAGGCCATATTGAATCGATATATCGGTATGGTATGATGCTTTTGAAAGGGGAAGGAGTTGAGAAAAACAAGAAAGAAGCAGCTAAATATCTTCGAATGGCCGCATATTGTGGTAACCCAGATGCAATGGCAAGTTATGGTGATATGGTTCTTTTGGGTGATGATATTCCAGTTGATAAAGAAGAAGCTCTTAAACTTTTCCAAAGAGGAATTGAACTTGAAAATGGTGAAGCGATGAACAATTATGCTTATATGCTTGACCATGGCAATGGAGTTCCAGTTAATAAAGAAGAAGCGATCAAATATTATAAGATGGCGATTGATAAAGGAAACAGTAGTGCGATGAATAATTATGGTTACATGCTTCAAATTGGAGATCAGGTTCCAGTTAACAAAGAAGAAGCAATCAAATATTATAGGATGGCTATTGAACAAGGAGACAGCACTGCAATGATAAATTATGCCAATATGCTTCGATATGGAGAAGGAGTTCCGGTAAATAAAGAGGAAGCGATCAAATATTACAAACTTGCGATTGAGAAAGGTAACAATGGTGCATTATCAGATTATATTTTGATGCTTCAATATGAAGAAGATGCAGAGACAGATAGAGAAGAAGCGATTAGAATTCTTAAGAAAGCCATTGAGAGAGGAGATTCAGATGCAATGAATCAATATGCTGTAATGCTTTGCGATGGCAAAGGAATTCAAATCAACAAAGAAGAAGCCTTTAAATATTTAAAAATGTCAGTTGATCGAGGAAACATAAATGCAATGATTAATTATGCCTTCTTCTTATCAAAAAATGTAGAAAATTCATCAGATCAAGAAGAATCAATCAAATATTTCAAACTTGCTATTGAAAAAGGAAATACAACTGCAATGGTCAGATATGCAGATTTATTATTGTCAAGAGAAGAAAAAGAAGGTAATAAAGAAGATGCAATAAAATATTATAAAATGGCCATTGATAAAGGAAATACTGAAGCAATGAATAGATATTCAGTTGTGCTTTATAATGGTGAAAGTGGAATTCCAGTTGATAAACAAGAAGCACTGAAATACTTGAAGATGGCCGCAGATCGAGGGAATACTTTTTCAATTCGAAATTATGCTTGCATATTAATGGAAGATAATAATAATAAATCCCATAACCAGGAAATTATTAAATATTTAAAGATGGCAATTGATAGAGGAGATGACAACGCAATGAACGATTATGCAAAAATTATATATAATGGTGAAATTGCTGATGATAATAAAGAAGACTGTGTTAAATATTTGAAAATGGCAATTAATAGAGGGAATACTGAAGCAATGTATTTTTATGGTCTTTGGTTATACCAAGGTCATGTAGTTGATATGAATAAACAGGAAGGAATCAAATATCTCAAAATGGCAGCAGACCGAGGCAATGATGAAGCCGCCAACAAGTTAGCAGGTGCTTTATTTTTAGAAAATGGATCAGTAGCCAATGATGAAATCATGAAATATTTTAAAATAGCAGCTGATAAAGGATGTGTTGAAGCAATGAGTAATTATGCAACTAATTTATACATTGGAAATGGTGTTACATCCAACAAGGAAGAAGGAAGTAGATACTTTAAGATGGCAATTGACAATGGAGATGTGAAAGCTATGTATTTTTATGCAAGATTATTGTTCAAGTTTGAAGAAACTAAAAAAGAAGAATCGATCAAATACTTCAAAATTGCTGCAGATAAAGGTAATGTTGATGCAATGAATGATTATGGCATAATACTATTCCAAGGTAATGGAATAGCAGTTAATAAAGAAGAAGCATTCAAATATTTCAAAAGAGCATCAGAACAAGGTCACATTGAATCAATAAAAAATTGTGGCTATATGCTCTTCAAAGGTAATGGTGTTCCAGTTGACAAAGCTGAAGCATTGAAATATTATAAAAACGCAGCAGATAAAGGTGATACATCTTCGATGAATAAATATGCAGAAATTATTTTCAACGGTGATGGAGTTCCAGCAAACAAAGAGGAAGGACTCAAATATTTTCATATGGCAGCTGAGAAAGGTGACGTTGATGCAATGTGTAAATATGGTGAAATATTACTCAGAGGAGAAGTAATTCCACAGAAAGAAGAAGAAGGCATAAAATATATCAAACTTTCATCAGAAAAAGGAAGTGCGAGAGGCATGTTTTTATATGGATGTCTTCTAGAAGAAGGTAAATATGTTGAACAAGACAAAGAAAAGTCGATCCAATATTTCATCAAATCGTCGAATGGAGGGAATTTGGAAGCAATTCGTCATTACAACAAGATCTTAGATGAAGAAGAACAGAATTACAAATATGAAGAAGACGATCCTCCACAAGAAAGGAAAATCAAAAGACGACGAAGTTTCAGCTTCATTTCCAAAGAGAAGTCATCATTGTTTTTGAAACTTGATGAAACATGCAAACTGTCATTTATTGATTGTGAATTTTGTGATTCAACATCATTGTTTTATGTTGCAACATCATTGATTGAAGGGAAAAACAATTTTCCAATGAACAAAACAATTGGGAAAGAATATCTTGAAAGATCAATCAAGAATAAGAATGTTGAATCGATTAAATATTATGCTCAAAATATTTGTGAAACAAAATCACATTTCATTCTAAATGAAATATCTTCCATTCACGAGAGTTCGAACATCAAAATTAAATTAACGAAAGATATTTTATCAAATGAAACATTTGATATTGAAACATCAACTAAAGATAGAAATATAAATTATGAACTTGCGAAAGAACTGAGCAAAGAATCGAGCGATATGGGTAATTTGCAAGGCATTTTTATTTATGGTCAACTTTGTATGAAAAACAAGAAGAACAAAGTTTGTGAAATAAAAAGTAATTTCAAGGAATCATTCAAGTACATTGAACGTGCGGCCAAACGTGGTGACAGTGAAGCGATGTCTCTTTATGGATATTTCCTTACAAATGGAGATGGATGCATAAAAAATGAAGCCAAAGGTGTTGAGTATATCAAAAAGTCAAGTGATAGAGGAAACTTGAGTGGCTGCGCTAGATATGGCAACTTATTGATTGAAGGATTTGGAGGCCTTGAAAAGGATGTAACAGAAGGTCTCCATCTTATCAAATATTCATTTGATCACAATGATCCAATTGGAATATCTATTTATGCATATTATTTATCTCAAGGACTTCCAAATTTAGAAAAAGATTTGAAGTTATCACTAAAATATTTGAAACTTGCAGCTAGTATGGGATATTCCACAGCAATTAGTAATGTTGGAACTTGCTATCAGAATGGAGAAGGCACAGAAGTTGATAAAAAAGAAGCCATCAAATATTATTTGAGAGGAATCGAAGAAGGATCGTTATTGTCTAGCACAAATCTTGGTTGTTTGCTGATTAAAGGAGATTCAGCGAATGGGATTGAACCAAATTTCAAAGAAGGAATGAAATATCTAAAATTTGCATCGGAAAATAGTGAAATAAATGGAATGTTCTTCTATTCTATGAACATTGCAAACAAAGAAAGCACATCAGAAGAACTTTCAGAAATGGAAAAATATTTAAAGAAAGGAGTTTTCTTGAAAGATGATAAATTACTTGGACTTTATGGGGACATCCTTTGCAGAGACACAGTTTTGCCAAAAGACAAAGTTAGATCAGCGAGATACTTCAAAATGAGTGGTGATCTTGGAAATTCTTATGGAATGAAAATGTATGCGAGATGCCTTTCAGCAGGTTTTGGAGTTGAACCGAATCAAGAGGAATCACTCAAATATTACAAAAAGTCAGCAGACAGTGGAGACCAGGAATCCATGGTTGAGTATGCAACTGAACTTCGGAAAAGAGGAGAAGGTTCATATGATGAGAATGAAGTCATCAAATATTACAAAAAAGCGATTGAGATAGGTTCAGAGTCAGGAAATGTTGATCTGAGAGAAGCAGAACGATATCTTGCAAGCAAGATTCAAAAAATTGACGAAAACAAACCTTAAACTTTCCTTTAAAATGAAATAAATCTTTTTATTTCATTGATTTATTTGATAAATTCCTGATTAATAAATGATAATAAAAATAAATCTTCTTTTTTTTTTAAATCATAAGTTCTTATCAAAATAATATAATTGAAACGAATTTAAAAGATTATTTGTTTAGTGTATTAAATTTTATTGTGTAATTCAGGCTTACAGAGACTTACAATTTAAAGGAAAGAAAAGGTAAAATTTTTATAAATAAACTATTGAAAAAGTTTTACTTCATTTCTCCTTCCATAAGAGGATAAAGCATTGGAATGTTTTCAAAAGAATTCGATGATGCTTTTATAAAATTGTGTTTTCTTTATACACAAGGTAAATGGATTGAACAAAATTCTTGAATAAAGAAGCTACTTGAATTTGAAGATTATTCAGCATTTCATAATGTTAGCTTTTTTATTATGAAGAAGGAAAAAGAGTTGAATAGAAGAGTCGATTCAAATTCTTTGAAATATTATTTACCATTTAATGCCATATTTCAAAGAATCCAATTTAAAATTAGATTTTTTTCAAGGACTGAACTTACATAATTTCCCTAACAAATTAGTTATTGTACAGAGTCGAAATGGAATAGGGAAATCATTGTGCTTAACTTTTCTAATATTTTTTAATATTAACTTGGTATGAAGAATATCAGACCTAAAATTTGAAAATTCACTGTACGATTTTTTTTTTTTTTTTTTTTTTTTTTGAATAGGTGTTTATTTTTTAACCATTCAATTTAAAAACTATCAATTCAAAATTGAGAGGTTTCAAAAGCATAATGCTATCCTACTTTTGTTTATTTGCAACATCTATTTTAATCCAACCAAATCAAGAAAAATCTTTTCTCTGTTGGATGAGGAATAATAACAAGTTCTATACAGGCGATGAATACCACTTCCGATTAGGCATTTATCTTTCTAATTCTCAATTTGTTCAAAGACACAATAAAGCCCATAAAAGTTTTAGAATTTCCCTTAATAAATTTGCTACATACACTCCAACAGAATACAATGCATTACTTGGTGAAAAACGCTCTTTAACCAAATTACCAGTTACCAATTATAACCAAAAACGAAATTGGCCCACTCCACCAGAGCAATTGGATTGGAGGGACAAAGGAGCTGTTAATGGTATTGTAAATCAAGGATCCTGTGGTTCATGTTGGGCTTTTTCATCGATATCAGCAGCCGAGAGTTGCTGGTTTCTAAGCAAAGGTGAACTTTTGAAATATTCAGAACAAAATATCATCGATTGTGTTACTAAATGCGAAGGATGCGGAGGTGGACTTCGAGATGATGCGTATAATTATGTAATTGAAAACCAAGGTGGCCAATTTAACCTCGAATCAGACTACCCATACGAAAATGAAGACGGTTTCCCATGCAGATTCAACAAAGATAAGGCTGTTGGGGGAATCAAGGGTTACCTATCACCTAAATCAAAAGATGAAGAAGACCTTCTGTCTCATGTTGCTCATTATGGGCCAGTCACAGTTGGAATTGACGCATCTGGCCTCAAATTCATCATGTACGCTAGCGGAATTTACGATGACCCTGACGATTGCATGACAGATAACATCAATCACGGTGTTGTCTGCATCGGATACGGAGAAGAAGAAGGACGAAAGTACTGGATCATCAGAAATTCATATGGAACTGAATGGGGTGAGAGTGGGTATGTTAGAATGCTTAGAGGAATAAATTTATGTGATGTTGCTACTCGTGTCTATGCAGTTTACTACGATATTGAGTAAATCAACATCTTGCATTTTTTTTTTTTTTTATTTTATTTTCATGTTTGTATTTAATGAATTTGCAAATCTAGATTGATATTGTGATTATAGTAAATTGGAATCAAATAATGAGATTTATGTTTTCAAAAAGTTGTAGCGTGTTTCATCTTTTTTCATTCCAGTTTATTTATGAGATGTTGCTACTAGTGAATATGTGATTTATTATGATATCTAATGAACTATCATTTTTTTTTTTTTTTTTTTTACTTTTTGTTAAATGGCTTTTAAGGTAGTTAAGGGGAAAGTAGGTATTTGAACTTTTTCAATAAATAGACTATTCAAAAAACGTGATAAAACGCAAAAGTTTCAAAAAAACGTATTTTAAATAATTCAGCTATTTTTATACAAATATGCTATTTATATGAATTACAAATTTGTTATTATATAAATGTGATATTTTTAATATTATATTTAAGATAAAAATCTACTTTTTAAAATTTTTTTGTAAGATAATGGTATTTTTAAAATGATCGTTATGCTCTCAATTTTATTTTCTTTATTCGCCTTCGATACTTAATCATTTTATGGTGCTTTAATTTATTCATAGGAGATAAAACAAATATGTGAAAATCTGACCAATTGACACATAAGATCTTGGATGATTATTTTCTATGAATTTCATAACTTTTTGAATGCTTTCATTGAATTGCATTAATTTTTTAAACATTTTGAAATTAACATTTATTGATTATAAATTAAATAAAATAATTATTCATATATTACTTATTAGTTAAAACTCTTTATTTTTGTTTTTCATTAATTTTTATTTGAGAAAAATGTAGATAATGTCTAAAAATGCAATGTTTAGCAATTATCTTTGGAACATATGCTAAAAATTTTAATTTTTTTACTGTATTAATTTTTATATATGATGTGTAATAACATATATAACTCGCTAACATTTTTGAAGAAAATAGTTTGGTTTTATTACGTTTTATTCAAAATGTAGGGGAAAAAAAAAAAAAAAAAAAAAACTTTGCCCTTAATTATCAAATTAATGAGCGATGATATCTGAAATGATGATGTTGTTTATACAGAAATTCAATAAATGGTATTTATAAAGATTATATCTTTGAAAAAATAATTTTAAAGAAGAAAACTTATAATGAAATGAGTATTAATGAAAGAAGTGAAAGAGAAAAGAAAGAATAAGCTGGTTTTAGCAGATCAATTTAGCAATGAAATATTTGCTTCAGGGATGTGTCAAGAATATCTTTTAAAAAATAAACATTTTAGATGATTGATCTAAAACTAAAAACTTTTAAACTTTTTGTGATTTTATTAAATGCTAGTGATTCAAAAGTTAAATAAAAAAAAAACATCAATTTAATTATCATTAAATAAAATCAAAAATTCAAATAATATGAAAATAAGTCATCCAACACCAAACTTATAATAAGCAAAGTTATTTTATGTTATTTTAAAAACAGTGTATTTTCTTTGAATATGAAAAGTCACCAAAAACTGTCATGAACTTTTAAATGCATAAACCAAATCCTTCAAAAAATATTGAATTTATATCTTTAATATTTTTATTTTCAGGCGGATCTGCTTTTTTGATATTAATAACGCTTGCTTTAATTGGTTTTTGTAACATTTCAAATAAGAAATCAACAGATTTATAATATTCATAAAATTTCTGATAAATTGAAATATCAAGCATTTGATAAGATCTAATCATTTCACAGATGATTTGTGGTAAATCATTTGATTCACTCGTATATTTAATAAGTTCTTTTTTAATTTTACATAAATCATTTCCAAATTTTTTAATTAAGCACAAGCACAATAAATATTTAGAATGTAAAAAGACGGGGTTTGGTGATTGAACCAACAATAAAATTGCTTCATTTAAACTTTCTTTAATTGGTTCTTCAAAAAAGTATAGATGTGCCAAATTATATCTACTTATTTGGCCATATTCTAGTCGAATTGCTTCTTTGAAATATTCGATTGACATACCAATTTTTTGATGAAGTTTGTCACCAAATCCATGTTTATAAAGAATGCCTAGATTATTTTTTGCAAATGCATTATTAAATGATGATGCTTCTTTATAATAATGAATGCATTGTTCAATGTCTTGTTTTATGTAAATGCCTTCATGATATAAAAATCCAAGAGTAAAATGTGCATGAATACTTCTATTTTTAGATGAGAGAGTTAAAAGATAAATTCCTTTTTTAATATATTGTTGAACATTCAGACCTAGCAAATAAAACATACCAAGCAAGTATTGTGCATTTGCATGATTTTGATTTGAAGCAAGCGACAAATAATGAAATGCTTTATTAACATCTTGTGGAATATATTCCCCTATTAAGTTTATAACACCAAGAAAGAACTGAGCATTTGCATTATTTTGATTAGCAGCACGTGAAATGTAATGAATACATTTATTAATATCTCGTGGAATAAATCTTCCGAAATAATAATAGCTTCCTAAATTTAAGAGTGCCAAAATATTATCTTGATCAGCAGCCAGTAAGTAATAATGAATTGCTTTTTTAATATCTCTCTCAATATATTCGCCTGTCATATAAATATGGCCCAAATTATTCTGTGCTTCTGGAAAATTTTGATCTGATGCAAGAGAAAAATAATAAATAGCTTTCGAAATATCTCTTGAAACATCATTTCCATCCAAATAAATGCATCCTAAACAAAATTGTGAATAAGCATCATTTTGTTTGGCTGATAATGTTAGATAATAAATGGCTTTATTCATATCATACATACCATAGTTACGATTTGCATAAAGAATTCCAAGATTTTTCTGTGCATAACTATCATTTTGATTTGCTGCACAAGAAAAATAATAAAGTGCTTTGTTTAAATCTATTGAAACATATTCACCTAAGAAATAAATTAATCCTAAATTATTTTGAGCATAAGCATTATTTTGATCAGCTGAAAGGGAATAATAGTAAATAGATTTATTAATGTCACGAGGAACATATTCATCAGTCGAATAAATTAAGCCCAAATTAAATTGTGCCTCATCTGAATTTTGATATGAAGCCATTGTAAAGTAATGAATTGCTTTTTGCATATCTCTAGAAATGAAATGACTTGTAGAATAAATTAATCCAAGAATAAGTTGTGCTTTAGCATGATTTTGATTTGCTGCCAAAGTTAAATAGCAAATAGCTTTATTAATATCTCGTTGAACATATTCATTTTTATAATAAATAAAACCAAGATTGAATTGTGCGCTTGGCTCATTTTGATTTGCAGCTAATGTAAAATAATGAATAGCTTTATTGATATCTTGAGGAACCAATTCACCTATATAATAAGTATATGCGAGATTATACTGTGCTCTTACAAAATTTTGATCTGCTGCAAGAGTAAAATAATAAATTGCTTTATTTATATTTTGTGGAACATGTTCGCCCATGTAATAAATGTATCCAAGATTATATTGAGCATCTGGATTATTTTGATCAGCAGAAAGAGTTAAATAATGAATAGCTTTTTTAATATCTATCGGTACATATTCACCTGTGCAATAAATAATACCAAGATTAAACTGTGCAAATATATTGTTTTGATCAGCTGCAAGAGTATAATAATAAATTGACTTGTTAATATCACGATAAACATATTCTCCTTGGGAATAAAGAACTCCAAGAATATACTGTGCATCTGAATCATTATAATCGGCTGCAAGTGTATAATAATAAATTGCTTTGTGAATATTTTGTGAAACATATTCACCATTAAAATAAATCACTCCAAGTGAAAATAATGCTTTTGCATGCTTTTGTTTTGCTGCAAGTGAATAATAATGAATAGCTTTATTAATGTCTATAGGAACATTTATATCTAATTCATACATTAATCCAAGATTATATTGTGCTTTAGCATAATTGTGTTCAGCAGCAAGTGAATAATAATGAATAGCTTTATTTGCATCTTTAGAAACAAGTATTCCTTTATCATATATTCTTGCTAGAATGTAATTTATTTGCAAATTATTCTTAATTAAATTGTCATCAATTTGTGAATGATAACTGTTATAAAAGTCAAAAAACAATTCATAGTCTGATGGACGATTTTCTGGATTTTCATCTGTGCATTTTTCATATATCTCCTTTGCTTTTGGATCTAATTTGGTCAAGTCGACATCAACAGGCTCTTTCTCACAAATTATATAATAAATCATCTTTCCAAGTGAATAAGTGTCACTTTTACATGATATTTCATCAATGCTGACTTCAGGTGCAATAAAATTAGGTGAAAAATCTTTGGTATGAACTTCATCATTAGTCAAACCGATCATACGATCAAAATCAATCAAAACAGCAGTTTTATTCAAATCAATCATTATATTATTTGGCTTTAAATCCCGATAAATAAATTTCTTTTTATGTAAATATTGCATTATTAATATTATTTCAAAAATAATCGTTATTTTCTCTGTTTTGCTTAATTTGAGATTTTGAATTTTTTCTAATGTATGACCATTTATGTACTCAATTACTTGGTAATTTTTATTTTTTATTGTTCCATAAAATTTGGGTATAAAAGGATGACTAAGCTTGCAATAGTTATCAATCTCTCTTTTTGTCAGCTTCTGCAGTTCATCATCAATTGTATTTGGCTTTTTAATAACAAATAATTCTTCTTTTTTAATATAGTAGATTAAAACAACAACAAACAAGGTTGATGAACCAATATTTCGTAATTCGATGTAATCATTTTCATTCCATCTATTTTCGACTAAATTTTTATTTAAATCTTCAAAATTTTGTGAAAAATTTTGTAATCTATTTTGATTCAATTTTTCATAGCTTTGTTTGATTAAATATGCAGAAATACAAGGTTGAATATATTTCCAAATTTTATTTTTTGTAAATATGGAAAGATATTGATTGAAATTTGAAATTTCTTCCAAAAAAATTGGATCAGATTTAAAAATATGGTTTTTGAATTTATTATCATTGAAGTATTCGGAATGTGTATTTTGCAAAAAATAAAATTTTATTTCTAAATTGGTAGAAAAAAGAGTTTGAAGAAAGTGTAATGAAGATTGATTAATTAAGATTAAAGTTTGCTTGAAACAAAATATATAAAAATGGCCATCACTTTTTAGATATTCATTATCACATTGATTAATTACAGATATTTTGGAGTCTTTGAAATTTTGAGATATCTTTTGATTTTTGTTTGGATCAAATAATTCTTTAGAATGATAAAATGTATAATTGTGAATTATTTCGTTCACTATATAGTTTTTGGTGTTTGTTTGCCCTAATTGTTTAGAAAAGTTTATGAAATCTTCAATCATCAAATTGAGAAGAATGACAGTTTTTTTTTTTAAATATATATATATACGATCAATTTTTATTTAAAATATTTTATATTTTTATATAGAAATTTCCATCATAAATGAAGGAAAACAACAGAAAAACAAAAAACAAAAAATTCAATAAATGATACTCAAAAAAAGTTACAACTGAAATAATTTTAGTTTTATTTATATCCTAAAATTTATATCATTAAAATAATTATTTTATTAAAATATGATTTATATAATGATATTATCTAAATATTCAAAAATAAATTTAAAATAAAAAAATATAAAAAATTAGATATGGTGATAATTTCATTTCAATCCATTGAATTTAGATAAATAATAAAAGATATTTATAGATAAATGAAATAAATGGATTATTCAATTGATATTTCAACAGTCAAAAACTATCTTCGTTCATTATATAGTAATATTGAATTAAAAGATGAAGCAGAAGAATTTTTTAAGAATATAATTAATTCAGAATCGCATTGTCCTTCATTACTAGAAATTTTGATTGAAATAATCATTCAGGACCAAGATAAAAATATGAAAAAAATATCAATTATTGTTATTTGTCAAATGAAACAAGAATTTATTGTTAATTCAATTTTTTTATTGCATCAAAAAGCTGATCCGATTTTCTATTCTCTGATTGAAATTTTAACAGATTTTATAGCATTAAAGAAAAATGTAGAAATGATACCAATAATCAATCAAGCACTTTCATCGTCAAATGATTTGACAACAGTGAAAGCAATCTTGCAAATTATCAGTTCAATTAATTTCAAAATTGAGAACAAAGATTTTGAAATTGAAAATTATGAAAATATTTTAACGGTTTATTATAACCACTTCACTGAATTTGTAAAATCGATAATATTGCAAGAAACAATTGATATGAATCATGAAATTGTTCTATATTATTATTTGAAAGCGTTTTTTAAGACGATAAGAAAATTGAATGGAATTGACAATTTTTACCCAATTGTATATTTTTGTTTAAATTCAAAGATAAACGATCAACTTTTCAGAGAAATTATTGAAATGGTTATTAAGCTCTATTCTTATCTGATGAATGAAGCAGACATTCGTACATTTGAGTTTATTAAATTATTTGATGAATATTGTAAAGCGACCAATTATCTTCCCAATTCATCTATTCAATTTTTTGGCAACTTTATCAAATACGTTCCATCAGTTGACCTTTCTTCATTTGATGCTATTTATTTCATCTCAAATTACATTTTCCCCTTTTTCAAATTCCAGGCACAACTTTTGATCGATGATCCTGAAAAATTCATCGATGAATTCGATCCTGATGTCTTCAGTGGCCTTCCCTTGAGGAAGTTCATCAATAACTTCATCAGCTGTATTAAATTCGAGCCTCTCTATGATCCAATCTATCAATTTACAGTCACCATTTTCGACCAATTCATTGGAAATGACAGTTGCCAAGTCAGTCGAATTCTCCACTTTTTCTCAACATTTTATCAATCTGTCTGTGACTTAAACAAACATCATTTAATTGACTTTTTGAGAACAAGAATTTTGCCTTTGATGAACAAAATTCAGTCTTGCCCTAATCCAGATCTTTCGTTGATCATTTCGGTTTGCGTTTTGATCAAAAGAATTGTCAGTTACTCTTTTTCAAATGTTCTAAATGAGCAACAACTTTTTCAGAGTATGGTTAACTTTTTGAGAATGACAATTTTGACAACATTTGAATGCAACGAGAATGTAAATAAACTTATATTTTATTTCGCAATCAATGCAGTTGTTTCTGTGTCTAGGATGATTTCAATGCAGCCGTTTAATTTCAATGAAAATGAAGTGAACTATATCTTGATGAACGTTTGCAAATTGTTTACTGAAATTAATAATAACACGTTATCTTCATCTTTTGAATATCTCATTGAAAATTTAATTGCAATGAATGTAAGCGTTCGAAGCTTCGTAAAGATGGTCTGGAGCCTTCTTGAAGATTCCAAAATTGAATCAGAATGTTCGTTATTTGATATCATCACAGCACTTTTCCACAATTGCAGAACAGTTGAAGAACAACAGTCCATTTTCATAGATGTTATGTCATTTATTTCAAATGACATTGAAGCAGCAAATGAAATTTTCATTGTAAAATATTATTTGAAAATATTGCGTTTGCTGGTTCATTCTTTTACGAAAACACTTCTGACTGATAATGAAAAAGTTCCACTTTTTCTAAGCACAGTTGGGAAATTTCTTTACACAACTATTTTCAATATTAATGCTGAATCATTTCATTTATATTTGGTCAATTCTGATGGTTTTGATGAATTGGTTACTCGTTTGAAATATTTCATTTTGCCACTAATCCAGTTCACAAATGATTCATCAGTATGCATTGAGTTAATTTTAAACCAATTCTTGATTCCTATTGTTATCAAATTGAATGAATTGGCTTTATTGAGAAGTATTCAAATTAATTTTACTGGCTTCAATTCTATTTTGATAAAATTTAAAAGTGATGATATCATTTTTCAGCATTTGTTCAATTTTTACAATGAATTTATTATTCAAAGCAATTTTGATGACTATTCAAAGTCGAACTTTTTGGCTTCATTGATTGTGTCAAAACCGTCATTTTTGTTTCAAAATTTCAATAATGATTTTTTTTATGCAATCTTAAATGTGAATTTTCTTCAATTAAAGTTCGACCTTCATTTATATGCCCTGAAATCAATTCTTGAATTCTTGTCTTCGAACCAGTCAAATCAAGACATACTTTCTGCAATCGCCCAAAATTTTTTAAACAGAGTACAAAATGATGGTCTTTACAAAAATGGACAATTTGCTATAATTTATCAGCCAATGTCATCTATTTATCATTATAATATATATGAAGAAAGTTTTGATAAGGTTTTTTTGGCCATCACTCAGCTTTTAAAGAATTTTGGTATTGAAATTCCATTTTCATAATTTTTTTTTGTTCAAAAGTAAGATATAATTATATATGGTATATATTTTATTTCTACTTTAATCGAAAATTAAGAAATACTGTGTGTTAGAAAATGCAAAATGATGCAGAAAAATAAATTATTTTTTGATTGAAAACTTAATACAAAATTAGCACCGATGGGTGCATTTTATATGAATGAATGTAAATCAAAAAAAAGTAAAAAATTTGATTGTGTAAATTTTATTAGATCTATAACTCTATTTAAAAAATAATCTATATAATCTATAAAATTTTCAAAATTAAAAATATTAAGGAAGTTGTTCTTCGAAATCATTATTAAACGGATCATCTGTATCCATTTGATTGAAAACAGGATTTTCTATTGATGTCGGTGGTCCAGTATTATTTACATTAACTTGATCCTGTGGTTCTACTTCTGGAGCAGGAATTCAGGGTAATTATTACAGCAGCTATGATTGATGAAGCAACAACAGCAGCTCGAGCGATAGGAACTCCAATTATAAGACCTAAATTCTTTGATTTGTCATTGTTGTCATCGTCATCGTCATTTCCAATAAAAATGCGAGGATTGATATCAGAATTTGTGAAGTCATATGACTCTGAAAATTTATAGGACTCAGTGAAAACATTAGATCAGAAAACATGTGAGACTTAGAGAAATCGTTGGATTCAGAAAACATGTTAGATCTTGTGAAATCATTTGATTCTGAGAACATT
This sequence comes from Tritrichomonas musculus, assembly GCA_039105265.1. Taxonomy (NCBI): domain Eukaryota; phylum Parabasalia; order Tritrichomonadida; family Tritrichomonadidae; genus Tritrichomonas; species Tritrichomonas musculus. The sequence goes on along the minus strand of JAPFFF010000060.1, from coordinate 181,273 downwards.
TCAGACTTAGTGAAATCATTTGATTCTGAGAACTTATTAGATCTTGTGAAATCATTTGATTCTGAGAACATGTTAGACTTAGAGAAATCATTTGATTCTGAGAACATGTTAGACTTAGAGAAATCGTTGGATTCTGAAAACTTATTAGTTCTTGTGAAATCATTTGATTCGGAGAACATGTTAGACTTAGAGAAATCATTTGATTCTGAAAACTTGTTAGATTATTATCATTTTCATCATCGAAAAATGAATTCATTTTAGCATATCCTTTTCCATTTTTCTTTTTGTTCATCAAGAACTTCGAATTCTTTGTTATCGTTCGATCCTTCAATCACCCATCCCATCGAATGCCAAAACCTGATTGTGTAACTTTTTGGAATTACTCGATATTGTTTAAAATCGAAGCAAATTCATGTATTTTCTGTTAATGTAGAAAAGCTTTTATCAATACACTCATATAAAATAGCATTTCTTTGAACATTGTTTCCATTTACATTAGATGAAGTTATATTTAATTTCTTTGAAAATTCCACTTTTTGAATGAGTTTGAATGAAATTAATAATTCCTTCAAAATTCTTGTTTTCTTGATATGGAATCTGAATGATAGCCTTATCAGATGTTGCATTTGAATTACAATAACGTTTTTCTTCAATTTGTCCATTGATGAGGACATGTTTTTGAAGCCTCTTTGAAATTTGTTTCCATGTTGAATTCGCTAAATCATCGATGTTAAAAATCGACAAAAATTCGGTTATTTTTTCTTCACTAAGACAAATAAATTCAATATGCTCATACAAATTGGAGTAGCTTGAATCATTTAAATAAAGTTGGTTGATAATTGAAAGAAGTTGGTCTTCTGATTCTAATTGAATTTTTGAGTCGGTTATTATTCGCTCAATTATGTTTGTTTCAAGATTTAATAATTGAGTTATTTCACCTTTTTCAAAGAATTTGTACATATTGGATGCAATGAAGTCGATATCTTCTTGAATTAATTGTGCGTTGATAATTGGGTATTGAAGATGATCTTGGAGTTGGTCAAAGATATTGTCTTCTGTTCGTTCTACCATGTTTTCTGTGTGTCTAAAAATAAGAGACGTGTTTCCTAGAATTATAACAACTTCTTCATTAATGGAATATGATTTGGCTGAAAAATAATAAGATTTAAAAAATAGTAAAAATTGCCTTTATTGATTGTATTTAAAGTAAATTGGGAGATTGTGGGATCATTGGCCTGATTTCGACTAATTGTGGGTGACAAAATGTTTGCTTATAAAAGCTGCTCCATTAACGATGAATTTAAAATCTTTAGAGCATTGTATGAAATGGTATTAATGATACGCTTGAAGAATTGAGCTCGATTGAATATTCTTAATCAGAAAATTTAAAATTATTAAATAGCATGACTTTCCTTTTTTTCGTTGAATTTCTCACTTTATGAATAACAATATTTTCTAGAATATATTCAAATATAATTAAAAATACAATGATTGAAATAATAATTAAGTTTCGGGCTTCTTTAATTTTATTATTTCTTCGCATATTTGGTCGATTATCGCATTCGTATGAACTTATTACTTTTGGTTTCCTCTCTTTCTTTTTATTGTTTGTTAATAAATCTAAAGCAAGAGAAATATTGTTATTCGAATTATTCAATGCTTTAATTGATGAGTTTCTATCAAATCCCTTCGATACTAATACTTCTACATTAATGTTGTTTGTTTTGCCTTCATCTTGGCAATTCTCATTAATTTTTGAAATGTTGATATTATTTTTTTTGTTTATAATCTTGGACGTATTTTTCTATTAAACTTTTGAGAGCGTAATTGGTTAATGCGTTTTTCATATTCATAGGTTTTCTTGTAATCGGCGAAATTGGGTTAATATTTTGTGATATTTATATTTTAATATTTATTAATTCAAAAATAATTATTAATTTATATGGATATCTATTCTTTATTATAGTACAATATCTATATCTATTAATATGAAACAAATTAATTAATTAGTTAGTTAGTAATAAGATCAGTGAAAAGGAAATTGTTTCTTTCATTTTCATCATCGAAAAATGAATTCATCTTGGAATATCCTTTACCATTCTTATTCTTATTTATTTGTTTGATCGTATTTTTGTTTGTGGAAGGTAATTCTTCAGTCAATGTGAATTGGATTTCAAACTTCCCAACTGTTTTACGATCAGAGCCTTTCTTGCCTGATCGTTGAACTGGCTCTAGCAGTTTTATTGTTTTCATTTCGGTGTTGGTAATGTCATTGAATTTGGTCGGGATTTGATCTTTTGCAATAACAGTCGATGCAAAAATTGGATCTTTCTGTGAAAAACTTTTCTTCCTCATAACAATTAAGATTCTTTCCGTTTTTTCATTGATCTTGACTGAAAAGAATGGACGAGTGGTCAACATCTTTTTAGCTTCAAAGGAGAACGCTTGTTTTTGCTCACCTGGAAGTGTTGTAACACTAACACGGAGAGTGTCATTATCTTGAACTATCCCTTTCTGGAGTTCAAATGATTGCATTTGGATGTTTAAGCAGAGCATTTTATAAAAAATGATGTGATATTATGTGAATTCGTTTTTATACTTCTTCTTCAATTTTTCTGTAATTATTTTTTTTATTTATATTTATAAATACTTCAATATTGTTTTTTATTTATTTTATTTTACAGTTTTGAATATTTATAATTTCGTAAACCATTCATTATTTGTGTGTATCTTCAAATATTCTGGGTTTAAAAAATTTGAAAAATAAAAAATAATTCAAATAAAATATTTAAAAAAACACAATATTATAGGGAAAAAAAGGAATAAACAAATAATAAAAGGCATTATTTATTAATAATATATAGTATACATATTCATGGTATATAAAATAAATTTATAATAAGTTAAAATTCATGTAACCATTTTCGTCTGTAATTTGTTCGTATTTTCCATTCTTTTTAGGTTTACAAATTTTGTTTATTTTCTTTGAATTTTTTTTGTTTTCTTTCTTATTTGTTTTTTCTTTGTTCGAATTCAAATAAGGTGTTGAAAATGATAATTGAATTTCCATCTGCCCAAGAACTTTACGTTTCATATGTTTATTAGTTGTTACATTTGTTTGTTCTTTGGATTGCTCTTCTTCAATTTGTTTTTGAAGTGGATAATAAATATCTAAAACTTTAACATCTGTCATTTTGGTTCCACTTGTCATTTGTTCAATTGGAAGTTCCGTGAATTTCTTTAAATGAATTGTAGCTGACGCAATGATTGGGTCTTCGCCTATGGCGTTTTTCTTTCGAAAGACAATAACGATTTTGTCTGTCTTGTTTGTAATATTTAATGAGAAAACATGATTTGATGTATTAATTTTCTTGCCTTTGACATAAAAATGTTGTTTGTTTTCTTCTGGAAAACTTGTGATACTAACACGAATTGAATCTGAATCATGAACAAGCTTTTCTGGAAGTTTGAATGTCAACAAATGTATATTGAGGCCAATTTGGTATTTTGAATTGTTTTGGTTCATTGAGGAAATCATCTGAAAAAAATAAAAATGAAGTCAAAATATTTCTGAAATATTTTCTCTGAAATCATTTTAAAATTATTGATAGGATATTCAATTGTTTATTTTTTTATTCTTTTATTCAAACTTTTTTAATGATTATTATTCAAATATCCTTTGAATTTTTTCTATGTTTATATAAATGGGAAAAGAATACTTATATCACGAAAAATATTATGTATTCAAGATTAATAATTTAATAATATACAATTATTAGCCTATTTTACCTAAAAATATATATAATATAGGCGTTGGTAGGAATATATGAGTATTTCATTATTTAAGAAATAACTTTTGACGAATAATATTTCAAAGTTTCATTTTCATGAACTAAAAATATACTTACAAAGCTCATTTTTCAATTAATTAAATCAATATCATATGACATGTTTTTCATTTCACGAAATGATATTGAAAAAAATTTCAAAAATTTTAAAAATTTTATATTGAATATTGAAAAGTTATTTTTCAAAATGAGTAATCTCGCAAAGATTCAGCTTCAAACATCAGCAATATTAGATGTCCCTATTCATAACTATGAAAAAACATTCACATTTATTGTAAACGGAGAAGAAATTCACACTCCAAAAATTATTTCAGATCTTTTATCACCAAAAATCAGTGAAAATCATATATCAGATCCAACTACTGAAACATTTACAATTAACACAAGAAACAAAGGCCATTTTTCAACCATTCTTTCTCTTCTTACTTTTCAAGAAAAAACGATTCCAGCCGACGAGCTTCCATTTGTGTCGGAAGTTCTTGAAATTCTACAAAACAAACATTTCAATGTGATCCTTCCTAAAAGGAGAGAAGAAATTAAGTTTGATAATATCTTTGAGTTAATCAAAGAGCACGAGAACAACGAAGTACTGTACAAGCAATACCTAGACGAAGAAATTGATTTCCTCAGTGAAAATTTCTTCCAACTTAACGAAGAACAAGAAGAACGAATTCGAGAACTGACATTTTGCACGATTGAACGAATTTTGTCAAATTTTGATAAACTTCAGCTTGTCGATGAAAACCAACTTTTGCGAGTTGTTAACGGCCTCTACAAGTCTGATTCCAAATATTCAGTGCTTTACAAATATGTCGTCTTCACATTTGTCGACGAGCATGAAATGAGTGAGTTTGTTGAATTCTTCGACATCAGCGACATCGACGGAGGAGTTTGGCTGAGCCTCGCCGAAAGGCTGAAGCAAAAAGTTTTTCTGCGAGAGACTCATTCTGCATTAAAGCGCTTTAAGCATTTCGGAACTGTTTTTTATTGCAAGCACGACGAGGCGTTTGATGGGATTATCAGACACCTGCAGAAAGAGTCAAATGGCAACATCAAGAGCGTTATTGACATCACTTCATCGTCACTACATGGTAGTAGTTGGTCGCCGTACAATGTTTGCTTGTTTGAAGACAAAGACAAAGATAAGTATTTCCATACAAAAGATGAACAAAACTCTTGGATTCTCTTTGATTTTAAGGAACGCAAGATAATTCCATCAAACTACATAATCAAGTCGAGTCCTTATGGTCAAAATGGGAATAATCCGAAGACGTGGAAGCTGGAAGGCTCGAATGACAAATCATCCTGGGAACCTCTCGATGAGCAGCGAGATTGTCCGTACTTTAACGGACAGTATCTTGTCCACACATTTGACATTAAGAAACGAGTCACTACACCATTCAGGTACATCCGAATGACTCAGACTGGACCAAACTGGCAGAATAACCCTTATCATTACTTTACTCTTGGTTCAATTGAGTTTTATGGTAGTTTAATATGAATTAATCATTAATATGCATGTATATTTGAATTATGTTCAATCCATTAAAAATGTTATCATTCCGAAAAGCATAAAGATCATTGGTTGAATTGGTAAATAAGTCTTCATAATAAAGAAGCTCTACTGTACCATTTAAAACTAAATATTGGAGTTTTTGGCAATTGAATGGGAAAATAAAAAGTTTTGTCTAATTTCATTATCATTTGTGAATGTCTATAGCAAAATTCATTATCTTTTTAACTTCAACATCATAAGGAACATCAAAAATAACCATAACAAAATGGATTAATGTCAGTATATCTTGATATTAAAATGATCATCGAATACAACTGAAAATTCATCTTCATTAGCTTCAAATGGAATTTGTGACAGACATTGTTGAAAACATTGAAATTTGTTGTACTTCAAATATTAAATTATCTTGAAATATAAACTTGATTCCAATTAAATTCATTTTTAAGATTATGGATTGTTTATGATAAAGATTGTTTTCCGAGAATAATTAATTTTGTTTTTAACTGACTTTCAAAATTAATCATCAAAATTGACCATAATTCAAAATGTCATAAATCTTAAAGAATCAACTTTTTAAAATAAAATTCAAAGCTCATAAAATTTTTCAAGATTGAAGTGAAGTTCATAATTAGTTAATAAAAGTTTAACAATTTCAATGCTTCCTTCTTCAATTGCTAGATATAATGCTGACTTATTTGATATTAAAAATGGATTGAAGAATATGATTTTGAATGTCATTGAAATATATGAAAAAGCATCATAATTTATTAAATTTCAAATCAAAATGTAGCAACTGATAATCAATCAGAAAGAAATGAATAGACAATATTGATTTTTTATTTACTTACTTAAATTAATAATATTCCATTAAATTCGATGGAATTGATATCCAAAAGATTCTGATCTTTCCAACCAGTCATTATAGACCTCATTCGAATGTACTGGAACTTCTTATTTGATGCATTTTGTATATTGAATGTGTGAACGAGACTTTTTCAATTTAAAAAAGGACAATTTCTTTGTTCATCAAGAACTTCAAATTCTTTGTTATCGTTCGATCCTTCAATCACCCATCCCATCGAATGCCAAAACCTGATTGTGTAACTTTTTGGAATTACTCGATATTGTTTAAAATCGAAGCAAATTCATGTATTTTCTGTTAATGTAGAAAAGCTTTTATCAATACACTCATATAAAATAGCATTTCTTTGAACATTGTTTCCATTTACATTAGATGAAGTTATATTTAATTTCTTTGAAAATTCCACTTTTTGAATGAGTTTGAATGAAATTAATAATTCCTTCAAAATTCTTGTTTTCTTGACATAGAATCTGAATGATAGCCTTATCGGATGTTGCATTTGAATTACAATAACGTTTTTCTTCAATTTGTCCATTGATGAGGACATGTTTTTGAAGCCTCTTTGAAATTTGTTTCCATGTTGAATTCGCTAAATCATCGATGTTAAAAATCGACAAAAATTCGGTTATTTTTTCTTCACTAAGACAAATGAATTCAATATGCTCATACAAATTGGAGTAGCTTGAATCATTTAAATGAAGTTGGTTGATGATTGAAAGAAGTTGATCTTCTGATTCTAATTGAATTTTTGAGTCGGTTATTATTCGCTCAATTATGTTTTTTTCAAGATTTAATAATTGAGTTATTTCACCTTTTTCAAAGAATTTGTACATATTGGATGCAATGAAGTCGATATCTTCTTGAATTAATTGTGCGTTGATAATTGGGTATTGAAGATGATCTTGGAGTTGGTCAAAGATATTGTCTTCTGTTCGTTCTACCATGTTTTCTGTGTGTCTAAAAATAAGAGACGTGTTTCCTAGAATTTTAACAACTTCTTCATTAAATGGTATTTCTTTTGATGGAATATGATTTGGCTGAAAAATAATAAGATTTAAAAAATAGTAAAAATTGCCTTTATTGATTGCATTTAAAGTAAATTGGGAGATTGTGGGATCATTGGCCTGATTTCGACTAATTGTGGGTGACAAAATGTTTGCTTTTAAAAGCTGCTCCATTAACGATGAATTTAAAATCTTTAGAGCATTGTATGAAATGGTATTAATGATACGCTTGAAGAATTGAGCTCGATTGAATATTCTTAATCAGAAAATTTAAAATTATTAAATAGCATGACTTTCCTTTTTTTCGTTGAATTTCTCACTTTATGAATAACAATATTTTCTAGAATATATTCAAATATAATTAAAAATACAATGATTGAAATAATAATTAAGTTTCGGGCTTCTTTACTTTTATAATTTCTTCGCATATTTGGTCGATTGTCGCATTCGTATGAACTTATTACTTTTGGTTTCCTCTCTTTCTTTTTATTGTTTGTTAATAAATCTAAAGCAAGAGAAATATTGTTATTTGAATTATTCAATGCTTTAATTGATGAGTTTCTATCAAATCCCTTCGATACTAATACTTCTACATTAATGTTGTTTGTTTTGCCTTCATCTTGGCAATTTGCATTAATTTTTTGAAATGTTGATATTATTTTTTTGTTTATAATCTTGGATGTATTTGTCTATTAAACTTTTGAGAGCGTAATTGGTTAATGCGTTTTTCATATTCATAGGTTCTCTTGTAATCGGCGAAATTGGGTTAATATTTTGTGATATTTATACTTTAATATTTATTAATTCAAAAATAATTATTAATTTATATGGATATCTATTCTTTATTATAGTACAATATCTATATCTATTAATATGAAACAAATTAATTAATTAGTTAGTTAGTAATAAGATCAGTGAAAAGGAAATTGTTTCTTTCATTTTCATCATCGAAAAATGAATTCATCTTGGAATATCCTTTACCATTCTTATTCTTATTTATTTGTTTGATCGTATTTTTGTTTGTGGAAGGTAATTCTTCGGTCAATGTGAATTGGATTTCAAACTTCCCAACTGTTTTACGATCAGAGCCTTTCTTGCCTGATCGTTGAACTGGCTCTAGCAGTTTTATTGTTTTCATTTCGGTGTTGGTAATGTCATTGAATTTGGTCGGGATTTGATCTTTTGTAATAACAGTCGATGCAAAAATTGGATCTTTCTGTGAAAAACTTTTCTTCCTCATAACAATTAAGATTCTTTCCGTTTTTTCATTGATCTTGACTGAAAAGAATGGACGAGTGGTCAACATCTTTTTAGCTTCAAAGGAGAACGCTTGTTTTTGCTCACCTGGAAGTGTTGTAACACTAACACGGAGAGTGTCATTATCTTGAACTATCCCTTTCTGGAGTTCAAATGATTGCATTTGGATGTTTAAGCAGAGCATTTTATAAAAAATGATGTGATATTATGTGAATTCGTTTTTATACTTCTTCTTCAATTTTTCTGTAATTATTTTTTTTATTTATATTTATAAATACTTCAATATTGTTTTTTATTTATTTTATTTTACAGTTTTGAATATTTATAATTTCGTAAACCATTCATTATTTGTGTGTATCTTCAAATATTCTGGGTTTAAAAAATTTGAAAAATAAAAAATAATTCAAATAAAATATTTAAAAAAACACAATATTATAGGGAAAAAAAGGAATAAACAAATAATAAAAGGCATTATTTATTAATAATATATAGTATACATATTCATGGTATATAAAATAAATTTATAATAAGTTAAAATTCATGTAACCATTTTCGTCTGTAATTTGTTCGTATTTTCCATTCTTTTTAGGTTTACAAATTTTGTTTATTTTCTTTGAATTTTTTTTGTTTTCTTTCTTATTTGTTTTTTCTTTGTTCGAATTCAAATAAGGTGTTGAAAATGATAATTGAATTTCCATCTGCCCAAGAACTTTACGTTTCATATGTTTATTAGTTGTTACATTTGTTTGTTCTTTGGATTGCTCTTCTTCAATTTGTTTTTGAAGTGGATAATAAATATCTAAAACTTTAACATCTGTCATTTTGGTTCCACTTGTCATTTGTTCAATTGGAAGTTCCGTGAATTTCTTTAAATGAATTGTAGCTGACGCAATGATTGGGTCTTCGCCTATGGCGTTTTTCTTTCGAAAGACAATAACGATTTTGTCTGTCTTGTTTGTAATATTTAATGAGAAAACATGATTTGATGTATTAATTTTCTTGCCTTTGACATAAAAATGTTGTTTGTTTTCTTCTGGAAAACTTGTGATACTAACACGAATTGAATCTGAATCATGAACAAGCTTTTCTGGAAGTTTGAATGTCAACAAATGTATATTGAGGCCAATTTGGTATTTTGAATTGTTTTGGTTCATTGAGGAAATCATCTGAAAAAAATAAAAATGAAGTCAAAATATTTCTGAAATGTTTTCTCTGAAATCATTTTATTTTTTTTTTCAAAATTATTGATAGGATATTCAATTGTTTATTTTTTTATTCTTTTATTCAAACTTTTTTAATGATTATTATTCAAATATCCTTTGAATTTTTTCTATGTTTATATAAATGGGAAAAGAATACTTATATCACGAAAAATATTATGTATTCAAGATTAATAATTTAATAATATACAATTATTAGCCTATTATACCTAAAAATATATATAATATAGGCGTTGGTAGGAATATATGAGTATTTCATTATTTAAGAAATAACTTTTGACGAATAATATTTCAAAGTTTCATTTTCATGAACTAAAAATATACTTACAAAGCTCATTTTTCAATTAATTAAATCAATATCATATTACATGTTTTTCATTTCACGAAATGATATTGAAAAAAATTTCAAAAATTTTAAAAATTTTATATTGAATATTGAAAAGTTATTTTTCAAAATGAGTAATCTCGCAAAGATTCAGCTTCAAACATCAGCAATATTAGATGTCCCTATTCATAACTATGAAAAAACATTCACGTTTATTGTAAACGGAGAAGAAATTCACACTCCAAAAATTATTTCAGATCTTTTATCACCAAAAATCAGTGAAAATCATATATCAGATCCAACTACTGAAACATTTACAATTAACACAAGAAACAAAGGCCATTTTTCAACCATTCTTTCTCTTCTTACTTTTCAAGAAAAAACGATTCCAGCCGACGAGCTTCCATTTGTGTCGGAAGTTCTTGAAATTCTACAAAACAAACATTTCAATGTGATCCTTCCTAAAAGGAGAGAAGAAATTAAGTTTGATAATATCTTTGAGTTAATCAAAGAGCACGAGAACAACGAAGTACTGTACAAGCAATACCTAGACGAAGAAATTGATTTCCTCAGTGAAAATTTCTTCCAACTTAACGAAGAACAAGAAGAACGAATTCGAGAACTGACATTTTGCACGATTGAACGAATTTTGTCAAATTTTGATAAACTTCAGCTTGTCGATGAAAACCAACTTTTGCGAGTTGTTAACGGCCTCTACAAGTCTGATTCCAAATATTCAGTGCTTTACAAATATGTCGTCTTCACATTTGTCGACGAGCATGAAATGAGTGAGTTTGTTGAATTCTTCGACATCAGCGACATCGACGGAGGAGTTTGGCTGAGCCTCGCCGAAAGGCTGAAGCAAAAAGTTTTTCTGCGAGAGACTCATTCTGCATTAAAGCGCTTTAAGCATTTCGGAACTGTTTTTTATTGCAAGCACGACGAGGCGTTTGATGGGATTATCAGACACCTGCAGAAAGAGTCAAATGGCAACATCAAGAGCGTTATTGACATCACTTCATCGTCACTACATGGTAGTAGTTGGTCGCCGTACAATGTTTGCTTGTTTGAAGACAAAGACAAAGATAAGTATTTCCATACAAAAGATGAACAAAACTCTTGGATTCTCTTTGATTTTAAGGAACGCAAGATAATTCCATCAAACTACATAATCAAGTCGAGTCCTTATGGTCAAAATGGGAATAATCCGAAGACGTGGAAGCTGGAAGGCTCGAATGACAAATCATCCTGGGAACCTCTCGATGAGCAGCGAGATTGTCCGTACTTTAACGGACAGTATCTTGTCCACACATTTGACATTAAGAAAAGAGTCACTACGCCATTCAGGTACATCCGAATGACTCAGACTGGACCAAACTGGCAAGATAACCGTTATCATTACTTTACTCTTGGCTCAATTGAGTTTTATGGTAGTTTAATATGAATTAATCATTAATACGCATGTATATTTGAATTATGTTCATTCCGAAAAGCATAAAGATCATTGGTTGTATTGGTAAATAAGTCTTCATAATAAAGAAGCTCTACTGTACCATTTAAAACTAAATATTGGAGTTTTTGGCAATTGAATGGGAAAATAAAAAGTTTTGTCTAATTTCATTATCATTTGTGAATGTCTATAGCAAAATTCATTATCTTTTTAACTTCAACATCATAAGGAACATCAAAAATAACCATAACAAAATGGATTAATGTCAGTATATCTTGATATTAAAATGATCATCGAATACAACTGAAAATTCATCTTCATTAGCTTCAAATGGAATTTGTGACAGGCATTGTTGAAAACATTGAAATTTGTTGTACTTCAAATATTAAATTATCTTGAAATATAAACTTGATTCCAATTGAATTCATTTTTAAGATTATGGATTATTTATGATAAAGATTGTTTTCCGAGAATAATTAATTTTGTTTTTAACTGACTTTCAAAATTAATCATCAAAATTGACCATAATTCAAAATGTCATAAATCTTAAAGAATCAACTTTTTAAAATAAAATTCAAAGCTCATAAAATTTTTCAAGATTGAAGTGAAGTTCATAATTAGTTAATAAAAGTTTAACAATTTCAATGCTTCCTTCTTCAATTGCTAGATATAATGCTGACTTATTTGATATTAAAAATGGATTGAAGAATATGATTTTGAATGTCATTGAAATATATGAAAAAGCATCATAATTTATTAAATTTCAAATCAAAATGTAGCAACTGATAATCAATCAGAAAGAAATGAATAGACAATATTGATTTTTTATTTACTTACTTAAATTAATAATATTCCATTAAATTCGATGGAATTGATATCCAAAAGATTCTGATCTTTCCAATCAGTCATTATAGACTTCATTCGAATGTACTGGAACTTCTTATTTGATGCATTTTGTATATTGAATGTGTGAACGAGACTTTTTCAATTTAAAAAAGGACAATTTCTTTGTTCATCAAGAACTTCAAATTCTTTGTTATCGTTCGATCCTTCAATCACCCATCCCATCGAATGCCAAAACCTGATTGTGTAACTTTTTGGAATTACTCGATATTGTTTAAAATCGAAGCAAATTCATGTATTTTCTGTTAATGTAGAAAAGCTTTTATCAATACACTCATATAAAATAGCATTTCTTTGAACATTGTTTCCATTTACATTAGATGAAGTTATATTTAATTTCTTTGAAAATTCCACTTTTTGAATGAGTTTGAATGAAATTGATAATTCCTTCAAAATTCTTGTTTTCTTGACATAGAATCTGAATGATAGCCTTATCGGATGTTGCATTGGAATTGCAATAACGTTTTTCTTCAATTTGTCCATTGATGAGGACATGTTTTTGAAGCCTCTTTGAAATTTGTTTCCATGTTGAATTCGCTAAATCATCGATGTTAAAAATCGACAAAAATTCGGTTATTTTTTCTTCACTAAGACAAATGAATTCAATATGCTCATGCAAATTGGAGTAGCTTGAATCATTTAAATGAAGTTGGTTGATAATTGAGAGAAGTTGATCTTCTGATTCTAATTGAATTTTTGAGTCGGTTATTATTCGCTCAATTATGTTTGTTTCAAGATTTAATAATTGAGTTATTTCACCTTTTTCAAAGAATTTGTACATATTGGATGCAATGAAGTCGATATCTTCTTGAATTAATTGTGCGTTGATAATTGGGTATTGAAGATGATCTTGGAGTTGGTCAAAGATATTGTCTTCTGTTCGTTCTACCATGTTTTCTGTGTGTCTAAAAATAAGAGACGTGTTTCCTAGAATTATAACAACTTCTTCATTAATGGAATATGATTTGGCTGAAAAATAATAAGATTTAAAAAATAGTAAAAATTGCCTTTATTGATTGTATTTAAAGTAAATTGGGAGATTGTGGGATCATTGGCCTGATTTCGACTAATTGTGGGTGACAAAATGTTTGCTTTTAAAAGCTGCTCCATTAACGATGAATTTAAAATCTTTAGAGCATTGTATGAAATGGTATTAATGATACGCTTGAAGAATTGAGCTCGATTGAATATTCTTAATCAGAAAATTTAAAATTATTAAATAGCATGACTTTCCTTTTTTTCGTTGAATTTCTCACTTTATGAATAACAATATTTTCTAGAATATATTCAAATATAATTAAAAATACAATGATTGAAATAATAATTAAGTTTCGGGCTTCTTTAATTTTATTATTTCTTCGTATATTTGGTCGATTGTCGCATTCGTATGAACGTATTACTTTTGGTTTCCTCTCTTTCTTTTTATTGTTTGTTAATAAATCTAAAGCAAGAGAAATATTGTTATTTGAATTATTCAATGCTTTAATTGATGAGTTTCTATCAAATCCCTTCGATACTAATACTTCTACATTAATGTTGTTTGTTTTGCCTTCATCTTGGCAATTTTCATTAATTTTTTGAAATGTTGATATTATTTTTTTGTTTATAATCTTGGATGTATTTGTCTATTAAACTTTTGAGAGCGTAATTGGTTAATGCGTTTTTCATATTCATAGGTTTTCTTGTAATCGGCGAAATTGGGTTAATATTTTGTGATATTTATATTTTAATATTTATTAATTCAAAAATAATTATTAATTTATATGGATATCTATTCTTTATTATAGTACAATATCTATATCTATTAATATGAAACAAATTGATTAATTAGTTAGTAATAAGATCAGTGAAAAGGAAATTGTTTCTTTCATTTTCATCATCGAAAAATGAATTCATCTTGGAATATCCTTTACCATTCTTATTCTTATTTATTTGTTTGATCGTATTTTTGTTTGTGGAAGGTAATTCTTCAGTCAATGTGAATTGGATTTCAAACTTCCCAACTGTTTTACGATCAGAGCCTTTCTTGCCTGATCGTTGAACTGGCTCTAGCAGTTTTATTGTTTTCATTTCGGTGTTGGTAATGTCATTGAATTTGGTCGGGATTTGATCTTTTGCAATAACAGTCGATGCAAAAATTGGATCTTTCTGTGAAAAACTTTTCTTCCTCATAACAATTAAGATTCTTTCCGTTTTTTCATTGATCTTGACTGAAAAGAATGGACGAGTGGTCAACATCTTTTTAGCTTCAAAGGAGAAGGCTTGTTTTTGGTCACCTGGAAGTGCTGTAACACTAACACGGAGAGTGTCATTATCTTGAACTATCCCTTTCTGGAGTTCAAATGATTGCATTTGGATGTTTAAGCAAAGCATTTTATTAAAAATGATGTGATATTATGTGAATTCGTTTTTATACTTCTTCTTCAAATTTTCTGTATTTATTTTTTTTATTTATTTACATAATTAACTCAATATTATGTTTTATGTATTTTATTTTTATAATTGTATGTTTATATTTTCGTAAACTATTCATTATTTGTATGATCAATCAAATATTCTGGGTTTAAAAAATTTGGAAAATAAAAAATAATTCAAATAAAATATTTAAAAAAACACAATATTATAGGGAAAAAAAGGAATAAACAAATAATAAAAGGCATTATTTATTAATAATATATAGTATACATATTCATGGTATATAAAATAAATTTATAATAAGTTAAAATTCATGTAACCATTTTCGTCTGTAATTTGTTCGTATTTTCCATTCTTTTTAGGTTTACAAATTTTGTTTATTTTCTTTGAATTTTTTTGTTTTCTTTCTTATTTGTTTTTTCTTTGTTCGAATTCAAATAAGGTGTTGAAAATGATAATTGAATTTCCATCGCCCAAGAACTTTACGTTTCATATGTTTATTAGTTGTTACATTTGTTTGTTCTTTGGATTGCTCTTCTTCAATTTGTTTTTGAAGTGGATAATAAATATCTAAAACTTTAACATCTGTCATTTTGGTTCCACTTGTCATTTGTTCAATTGGAAGTTCCGTGAATTTCTTTAAATGAATTGTAGCTGACGCAATGATTGGGTCTTCGCCTATGGCGTTTTTCTTTCGAAAGACAATAACGATTTTGTCTGTCTTGTTTGTAATATTTAATGAGAAAACATGATTTGATGTATTAATTTTCTTGCCTTTGACATAAAAATGTTGTTTGTTTTCTTCTGGAAAACTTGTGATACTAACACGAATTGAATCTGAATCATGAACAAGCTTTTCTGGAAGTTTGAATGTCAACAAATGTATATTGAGGCCAATTTGGTATTTTGAATTGTTTTGGTTCATTGAGGAAATCATCTGAAAAAAATAAAAATGAAGTCAAAATATTTCTGAAATGTTTTCTCTGAAATCATTTTATTTTTTTTTTCAAAATTATTGATAGGATATTCAATTGTTTATTTTTTTATTCTTTTATTCAAACTTTTTTAATGATTATTATTCAAATATCCTTTGAATTTTTTCTATGTTTATATAAATGGGAAAAGAATACTTATATCACGAAAAATATTATGTATTCAAGATTAATAATTTAATAATATACAATTATTAGCCTATTATACCTAAAAATATATATAATATAGGCGTTGGTAGGAATATATGAGTATTTCATTATTTAAGAAATAACTTTTGACGAATAATATTTCAAAGTTTCATTTTCATGAACTAAAAATATACTTACAAAGCTCATTTTTCAATTAATTAAATCAATATCATATGACATGTTTTTCATTTCACGAAATGATATTGAAAAAAATTTCAAAAATTTTAAAAATTTTATATTGAATATTGAAAAGTTATTTTGCAAAATGAGTAATCTCGCAAAGATTCAGCTTCAAACATCAGCAATATTAGATGTCCCTATTCATAACTATGAAAAAACATTCACATTTATTGTAAACGGAGAAGAAATTCACACTCCAAAAATTATTTCAGATCTTTTATCACCAAAAATCAGTGAAAATCATATATCAGATCCAACTACTGAAACATTTACAATTAACACAAGAAACAAAGGCCATTTTTCAACCATTCTTTCTCTTCTTACTTTTCAAGAAAAAACGATTCCAGCCGACGAGCTTCCATTTGTGTCGGAAGTTCTTGAAATTCTACAAAACAAACATTTCAATGTGATCCTTCCTAAAAGGAGAGAAGAAATTAAGTTTGATAATATCTTTGAGTTAATCAAAGAGCACGAGAACAACGAAGTACTGTACAAGCAATACCTAGACGAAGAAATTGATTTCCTCAGTGAAAATTTCTTCCAACTTAACGAAGAACAAGAAGAACGAATTCGAGAACTGACATTTTGCACGATTGAACGGATTTTGTCAAATTTTGATAAACTTCAGCTTGTCGATGAAAACCAACTTTTGCGAGTTGTTAACGGCCTCTACAAGTCTGATTCCAAATATTCAGTGCTTTACAAATATGTCGTCTTCACATTTGTCGACGAGCATGAAATGAGTGAGTTTGTTGAATTCTTCGACATCAGCGACATCGACGGAGGAGTTTGGCTGAGCCTCGCCGAAAGGCTGAAGCAAAAAGTTTTTCTGCGAGAGACTCATTCTGCATTAAAGCGCTTTAAGCATTTCGAAACTGTTTTTTATTGCAAGCACGACGAGGCGTTTGATGGGATTATCAGACACCTGCAGAAAGAGTCAAATGGCAACATCAAGAGCGTTATTGACATCACTTCATCGTCACTACCAGATTGTAGTTTATCGCAGTACAATGTTTGCTTGTTTGAAGACAAAGACAAAGATAAGTATTTACTTACAAAAGATGAACAAAACTCTTGGATTCTCTTTGATTTTAAAGAACGCAAGATAATTCCATCAAACTACATAATCAAGTCGAGTCCTTATGGTCAAAATAGTAATAATCCGAAGACGTGGAAGCTGGAAGGCTCGAATGACAAATCATCCTGGGAACCTCTCGATGAGCAGCGAGATTGTCCGTACTTTAACGGACAGTATCTTGTCCACACATTTGACATTAAGAAACGAGTCACTACACCATTCAGGTACATCCGAATGACTCAGACTGGACCAAACTGGCAAGATAACCGTTATCATTACTTTACTCTTGGCTCAATTGAGTTTTATGGTAGTTTAATATGAATTAATCATTAATACGCATGTATATTTGAATTATGTTCAATCCGAAAAGCATAAAGATCATTGGTTGAATTGGTAAATAAGTCTTCATAATAAAGAAGCTCTACTGTACCATTTAAAACTAAATATTGGAGTTTTTGGCAATTGAATGGGAAAATAAAAAGTTTTGTCTAATTTCATTATCATTTGTGAATGTCTATAGCAAAATTCATTATCTTTTTAACTTCAACATCATAAGGAACATCAAAAATAACCATAACAAAATGGATTAATGTCAGTATATCTTGATATTAAAATGATCATCGAATACAACTGAAAATTCATCTTATCCCATCGAATGCCAAAACCTGATTGTGTAACTTTTTGGAATTACTCGATATTGTTTAAAATCGAAGCAAATTCATGTATTTTCTGTTAATGTAGAAAAGCTTTTATCAATACACTCATATAAAATAGCATTTCTTGGAGCATTGTTTCCATTTACATTAGATGAAGTTATATTTAATTTCTTTGAAAATTCCACTTTTTGAATGAGTTTGAATGAAATTGATAATTCCTTCAAAATTCTTGTTTTCTTGACATAGAATCTGAATGATAGCCTTATCGGATGTTGCATTGGAATTGCAATAACGTTTTTCTTCAATTTGTCCATTGATGAGGACATGTTTTTGAAGCCTCTTTGAAATTTGTTTCCATGTTGAATTCGCTAAATCATCGATGTTAAAAATCGACAAAAATTCGGTTATTTTTTCTTCACTAAGACAAATGAATTCAATATGCTCATGCAAATTGGAGTAGCTTGAATCATTTAAATAAAGTTGGTTGATAATTGAAAGAAGTTGATCTTCTGATTCTAATTGAATATTTGAGTCGGTTATTATTCGCTCAATTATGTTTGTTTCAAGATTTAATAATTGAGTTATTTCACCTTTTTCAAAGAATTTGTACATATTGGATGCAATGAAGTCGATATCTTCTTGAATTAATTGTGCGTTGATAATTGGGTATTGAAGATGATCTTGGAGTTGGTCAAAGATATTGTCTTCTGTTCGTTCTACCATGTTTTCTGTGTGTCTAAAAATAAGAGACGTGTTTCCTAGAATTTTAACAACTTCTTCATTAATGGAATATGATTTGGCTGAAAAATAATAAGATTTAAAAAATAGTAAAAATTGCCTTTATTGATTGCATTTAAAGTAAATTGGGAAATTGTGGGATCATTGGCCTGATTTCGACTAATTGTGGGTGACAAAATGTTTGATTTTAAAAGCTGCTCCATTAACGATGAATTTAAAATCTTTAGAGTATGAAATGGTATTAATGATACGCTTGAAGAATTGAGCTCGATTGAATATTCTTAATCAGAAAAATTAAAATTATTAAATAGCATGACTTTCCTTTTTTTCGTTGAATTTCTCACTTTATGAATAACAATATTTTCTGGAATATATTCAAATATAATTAAAAATACAATGATTGAAATAATAATTAAGTTTCGGGCTTCTTTAATTTTATTATTTCTTCGCATATTTGGTCGATTGTCGCATTCGTATGAACTTATTACTTTTGGTTTCCTCTCTTTCTTTTTATTGTTTGTTAATAAATCTAAAGCAAGAGAGATATTGTTATTTGAATTATTCAATGCTTTAATTGATGAGTTTCTATCAAATCCCTTCGATACTAATACTTCTACATTAATGTTGTTTGTTTTGCCTTCATCTTGGCAATTTTCATTTATTTTTTGAAATGTTGATATTATTTTTTTGTTTATAATCTTGGATGTATTTGTCTATTAAACTTTTGAGAGCGTAATTGGTTAATGCGTTTTTCATATTCATAGGTTTTCTTGTAATCGGCGAAATTGGGTTAATATTTTGTGATATTTATATTTTAATATTTATTAATTCAAAAATAATTATTAATTTATATGGATATCTATTCTTTATTATAGTACAATATCTATATCTATTAATATGAAACAAATTAATTAATTAGTTAGTAATAAGATCAGTGAAAAGGAAATTGTTTCTTTCATTTTCATCATCGAAAAATGAATTCATCTTGGAATATCCTTTACCATTCTTATTCTTATTTATTTGTTTGATCGTATTTTTGTTTGTGGAAGGTAATTCTTCAGTCAATGTGAATTGGATTTCAAACTTCCCAACTGTTTTACGATCAGAGCCTTTCTTGCCTGATCGTTGAACTGGCTCTAGCAGTTTTATTGTTTTCATTTCGGTGTTGGTAATGTCATTGAATTTGGTCGGGATTTGATCTTTTGTAATAACGGTCGATGCAAAAATTGGATCTTTCTGTGAAAAACTTTTCTTCCTCATAACAATTAAGATTCTTTCCGTTTTTTCATTGATCTTGACTGAAAAGAATGGACGAGTGGTCAACATCTTTTTAGCTTCAAAGGAGAAGGCTTGTTTTTGGTCACCTGGAAGTGCTGTAACACTAACACGGAGAGTGTCATTATCTTGAACTATCCCTTTCTGGAGTTCAAATGATTGCATTTGGATGTTTAAGCAAAGCATTTTATTAAAAATGATGTGATATTATGTGAATTCGTTTTTATACTTCTTCTTCAAATTTTCTGTATTTATTTTTTTTATTTATTTACATAATTAACTCAATATTATGTTTTATGTATTTTATTTTTATAATTGTATGTTTATATTTTCGTAAACTATTCATTATTTGTATGATCAATCAAATATTCTGAGACTAGAAATAAAAAATAAAAAATATAAACATTTTAAAAAATATTAGAGAAGACCTATATTTATTTAAATACATATCATGCATTTATAGATATACAACATAAAACAGGCAATAAATTTAAATTAATGAATAATTAAAAGTGCTGTTCTCATCTGAAATTTGTTTGTATTCGTCATTCTTCTTTTGTTTACGATTTTTATTTATTTTCTTTGAAATAACTTTCTTCTCTTTGTTATTTGTTTTTTCTTTCTCTGATTTAAGGTATGGAGTTGTGAAAGATAATTGAACTTCCATTTGTCCAAGAACTTTACGTTTTATTTGTTTCTTCATTTCTGTATTATTTTGTATTGGTAAATTCTGATGTTCATTGGCCTTTTGTTCTTCGTGAATTTGCTTTTGAAGAGGATAATAAATATCTAATATTTTAACATCTGTATTTGTTGTGCCACTTGTGATTTCTTCGATTGGAAGATCAGCAAAATCCTTTAAATGAATTGTTGCTGAAGCAATAATTGGATCATCTTTAAGAGCAGTTTTTTTTCTGAAAACAATGACAATTCTATCTGTTTTATTTGTGATATTTAATGAAAATACATGATTAGAACTGCAAATTTTTTTGCCTTTGATTTTGAAATGTTGTTTATTTTCTTCAGGAATTGTTGTAACGCTAACACGAACAGAATCTGATTCATGTATAAGCTTATTTGGAAGAAGGAATGATAAAAGATGGATATTAAGGCCAATTTGATATTCTGAATTGCTTTGCATTGAAGTATTCATTTAGTTAAATATAAAAATGAAGTGAAAATATTTCAAATATTTATATAAATTATTTTTATTTCAAAATATTTTATTTTTTTCAAATAAATTGATAATATTTCAATTATTATATTTCAAAATTTCTAGGCTTTTGTATCCAGTGAACTGAGTGTCCATTTTCGACTTTTTGTAAAAAGCTGTCACTTTTTGTGGACATAAAACTGCTTTTTTATTTAGTATTTTATTCAAAGATTTGTGTTGAAGTATCCAAAAAATTTTTTATTGGATACTTTATTTTTACTTTAATAAACTCATTAATATCAGAAAAAAAGCAATAATAAATGCTTTAAACACCTACTATTCTTAATTTTTTAAGAAACCTCTCAAATATGAATTATAAACTTTTCAAATTCACTAAGAATGATTTTGACCAAGAAGATCAACATTTGAAATAAAAAAAAAAATTCAATGTAAATTTGGAGCGATATAATTGGTCAAACGAAATATACATTCAAAATAATCAATGAAAATTGAAAGGTGTATCCAAGATTGAATTAAAGTGTCCATTTTGGCTATTTTGGATACTCAAATTCTCTCAAAAAATAACGAACAAAAATGAGTATCCATTGGATACTTTTTGAATACAAACTCGTTTGGACACAAAAGCCTAGCAAAATTTTTTATTCTAACTTTTTAAATATAGTTTATTTAAATTTATTCAATATTTTATATCATTCATAAAAACATAAAAGTATTGAATATCTTGAAATAAATAAATAATATTATATTTTATATAAACAAAATATAGCTTTAAACAAAAGCCAAAGCCAAATAAAGCTTTAAATTTATAAGCATCACAGATATGAGCATTATATTTGAGTATTCACAACAAGAAAAGTTAGATTATTTTTGTCAAAAATGCATTTCTGATGCATAAATAGTATTCCATTTGTATATTTCATTCATTTATCCAATTTTTCCTTCTTCGTATACAAATTTGGATAAATAACTTGAAAGTTCAATATAATACAAATATGAACACCAATTTAAAAAGCATTCATTTATGTTCAATCAAGCAATAACCATGATTTTCAAATTTAGAACATTTGAATAGCTGTGTATCAATATCACAAATTTTTACAAGACTTGCATTATTAGTTTTAACTCTGTGGTACACGCGACTATTTTATGGGTTTGCCAGAAAATCAATCAAAGAGCATTTTGAGAGACTTTTCCTGTTTTTATAAAAATATTTAGTCAGTAGCTTCGCTAGGCGAATCTGCATCTGTCCTTGCACTCTATGATCGTATCCACGACTTGAAGCGGAATCATTCACGTTTTTGTAGTACAAGTAAGCAGTGAAATGTCCACAAATATAATTTTTCATGAATAGGTAAATGACACCACAATGAAGAAGATCTTCGCCGTTAGAAATTCGCTTGTATTGGACAAAAGGAATTATCAGTTGAACTGATTGGTAATAAATGCTTCTTTTGACGATTTTTTTACAAATATTCCAAAATGATTTGTGATAATCAAATTTTTGCATTTGGTCGAGAACAACCGTATTTTTTTAGTAACTTTTATTGCAAGCCGGCAAAATGTAAGTTTTATTTGGCTTTTGTACAAAAATTGTAAAATCTAAAACATCAGCGTTGAATTTGATGGCGTTATAGTAAGAATCATATATTCCATTGGTATAATATTTGTTATCTGGATCAATTGACATGATGTATTCGCCTTTTGTCGATAAAACTGCATGGTTTCGTGTTGAGCAAGTTCCTTGGTTGTAAGTATGCTGAACTAATTTGATTTTGTTGTTTATCTTCATTTGTTCGATAATGAAAGTCGTCGAATTATCAGTTGAACAATCATCAGAAATAACAATTTCAAAATTTTGAAAAGTCTGCCTTTTGAGAGAATTTAGGCATCTCTCCAAGTAAATGCATTTATTAAAAACTGGAATTATGACTGAAACTGCCATTAAATCTGGAATATTAAAAATCAGAAAAATTATCAGTCCATGAGATACTCACAAGTTGAAAAAAATATAAAAAAAACGATTAAAATAAATAGAAAAATAATTGAGCGCCAATTTGGTTTCTCTTGTCATTAACAATTTGCATCAAAAATTTATTTTATTTTTAATTTTTAAGAAAAAGTTATGTTTTATTTTTTGTGCCAAGAAAAAGTTCATGATTATTTTTCACTCTATCAAATTGTGGAAACTTTTGATTAATCGTTTTTGTTCCCAGACAAACCTAGTCATATTTGTTCTCAAGGTCAATTATTGATAGTAGTATATACTAGTCTGTTTCCGGGGGGCCACGCTACACTAATGGCCCTCGCGTCAACACGAACTAGTTAAAAAAATAAAAAAAAAAAAAAAAAATAAAATAAAACTAAATAACACCAAATCCTAATGCTGCTGCTACCTTATACACAGACTACAATATTACTAGTTCAAAGATTATAACAGCTGACAATATTACTACCATGAGGAGTGATTTAAATGTGTTAACCAATAATTTTGATGAGGTTAGTTATGATTTTAAGGACATAACCTCGTAATTAGAGGTATTAAATGCAGAAATTGGAGAGACTAAAAGAATTACTAAACATTTACAAGAAGACATAGACCAGGTTAAAGTTATTTTTATTTTTTCCTTTTATTATACAAATGATAAATATGAAAGTATTCGAATATATTAATAATCTTATAAGTCTTTTACAAGATCCTAATAAATTTAATGATTGTGATTTTTCTATCTTATGTGATAAATATCCTGTTTTACTAGGAGAAAATAGTTTTAAAGCTCCAGTTTTGTATGTTTCACTCAAAAATATATTTTTAAGTTGAAAGATTAATTCCTTCTTGACAGGTCAGATGATAGTTTTTCCAATTAAGCGTTATGTTTCTTGTCAATGAAATCAATTAACATTGATAAGAACTCTGATTGAAAGATAAATGATTGATATGATTGAGTCACTTTCTTATAATATTTCAATCAACTTTTTAATGAAAAGAATTTACACCATTAATTTAAACATATATCGTTAAAAATTATGTAATTTAAGAAGTTTTTGAATATGATAAAGTTATTCCAAAAAAGATAAGTCACCTTATTTAAAAAGTTCAACTTTTTAATAGAATTTCTATAAAAACACGTTGGAAAGTGACGTATCGTTTTTAAAATAGCTTTATTCATACTCTGAATTTTTCACCGAATATTTCTATCAATTTCAAAATTGAGAACATTATTTTTTCATTTCATTTTATGTTCCATTTCAACTTAGACAAAGAAGTAGTAACTGGAATAATAAGTGGATTTTTCATGATATTTCTTAGTGTTTCAATGAATTTTTTTTCAAATAATGAATTCTCCAACTTTATTCTTCGAGATATATTAATGATTCTTTTACTTGGCTTTTTCTTTCCTTTATACTATATTATTATAATAAAAAAGAGACCAATATCAGTTTTTGGAATTCATAAACAAAAACTAGGAATCAGCTTACTAATTAATATAATTGCTGCTGCATCTCTTTTGGCCAAATTCATATCTCAAAGTGAAACATCTATTGCATTCACAACAAACAGTTTTTATGCAATTACTTATATTTTTGCAGCTGGAATCTTTGAAATGCTCTTTATTTATGGATTTTTACGATATGAATTTGAAAGAGGATTTGGAATTTTATTTTCAATTCTTCTTACATCTTCTTTTTACAGCTTTCATCATGCTGGTTTTCAGCCAGAATTCACCAAATTGTTTTTTGTTGGAATTTTGTATTCATCAACATTTTATATTACTAGAAATATTTTTGTAATTTTCCCATTCTTTTGGGGTGTTGGAGCTGTTTGGGATGTATTGGTAAATTCTACCGCAGGAAGTTCAATTAAAAATTTTGATTCATTTGTCATTGCTATGCTAATTTTGATATGCATGCTGATTATTTCTTTTGTTATTTATAAGCATGCACCAATAAAAAGAAATCAATAATTTTTTTATTTGTTTTTTATTTTTCATATTTTATAGCATTTTGTCACTTTTTTCACCAAAAGTGTCACTTTTTTTTACCTTATCATCTTTCATGTTTGGTGAAAAAAGCGACTTTTGAACTTAAAAATATGCAATAATACTTTTTTTTAATATGCAACATTAAAATCTGTTCTTTTGAAATCGTAGACTTTATATAAAAATATTTTTCATGTCACATTTCATACAAAAAAGTTAATCAATTTGCTTTTTATAATCATTATTTATTTAAATAATTGTATTTATCTTTCATTACATGATTTCTGAATTACATTTTTTTATTTAAAAATGCTCTTTATTTATCTACTTAGATATATTTATTGCAAATCATTAATTTCTTCCCAAGAAAATTCATTGGCTGGATTTTGGCTTTGTCTCTCCCTGCTTATTTGCATTTCCCACATGCTATTAGCTAACTGGACAATATTCTCATCAGTATTTCTATTATCAATTTGACTTGCAACTCTCATTACGTTTCTTGCCTCATCCCTCAATTGCAATCTTATTTTGAAGTTGAAAAAGAAGACAGCGATATTACACAGCAGAAGAAATTCAATCTTCAATACAGAATCCTTGTCAACATTTTCGCCCAAATTGATTTTGCTATGAATGAAATTATAAACAGATTCAAATATTTTTTTTGAAAGAGGATTGTCTGAATTTGGCGAAAATATTTCGATCAATTTTTTGATAATTTCAACAGCATGACAGTCTCTTTTCTCTAGCTGACCTATTTGCTTATCAAGACAATATTGCAAGAATTCAATTCCCTTATCAAGTGAAGTTTGAATTAAAATTGGAGTAGCTTTATCTTTGGCAAATGTGATTATCTTTTTCACGCTTTCTTTTGTAATGACCATGGAACCAGATTTCAACTTATTTATGAATTTAGCAACTAATACACTGGCGAAGATGAGGAGCAAAACAAGAATTCCAGATAAGACAACTTTAAAACTTTTCACAGTTATTGTGAAACATAACAATGGATTGGTATCAATGAGTGAATTATAATTTTCATCATTATCATCATTGAAAAAAAGTGAATAAAAATTAAGACAAACACCAAATTCACAACCAGCGAGTGTTCTTCTCAATGTAAACTTCAAGAATACATATTTACTTATGAGACCACTCAGCATATTACATACAAAGTCAACAGCTGGATCAATTGCTTCGGTAATACTATACCAAATACCTTCTCTTCTTCTATCATACTTTATCTCAGGATCAACGATATAATTAAAATCGCCCGATGAACTGAATCGAACACCTGATCCGTTATATAGTGACATTGGTCTGAATCCGAAATTGAACATAATATATCCTTCCTTTCCAAACTCAACGTAATATCTTTTATCTTCATTTGTGACATCAATCAAAAGAAATTTTTTAACGTCACCAAAAGTGGGAACTTTCTTAAACGCTTTCTCTTTATTCTCATTAACAACTTTTTCAACGATTTTCATGAAGGTTTTCAACATGTGTACATTAGGTTGTGATTCTTTTTCAGTACAAATGAAATTATTAAGTTTAGTAATTAGTTCTTCCTTCTTTATGATCAGGCCATCTTTATATTCTTGTGTTCCTCTGATCGAAGCATTGTTGACGTCAAAATCGTCCAGCATCAATGTCCATGATTCAAGGATCATTTCACGAATGTACTTTTGGAAGAGCCTCCAAGTATATATACTATTAGGACAATTATAAATAGAAAATATTTTTTGTGCTTGAATTATCAAGAAAGTATCAACAGTCATGCAAATTGGAAACTTAAATAAATAGGCAACAATCCTATTAACATTTATTTTCACTTTTCTGAGTGTTTGGATTTGATCAGAACTCAGTGTTGGAATAGTTGTTCTTTGTGAGAAAATCCAGGAATAATTTTTTTGGAAATGAGAAATAAAATCATTTTGTAATTCATTCTTAATTTGGAAATCTTTAATGTCTGTGTTAATGATATCAGTTTGTATAGGTTCACGTTGTACAAAATACTCTTCCTCAAGACATATGACACGAAATGTTCCTTTTTGACCTTGTCTTGCTGTTCTTCCATACGCTTGACTCATCAGGCGAACATTTGTTGAATGATAGGCAACAATGACATGCAATGGATATGAAAACAACTTAATATCAATTCCTCGCCCACAGACATTTGTTCCCAATGTAATTCTAGAATTTTGACCCGAGAAATTTTCCGGAGTGATCTTTTTTGAATCTTTGCCATTAAAGACATCAAACTCGAATTGGCCTTTTTCTCCTAGAAGGTATCCAACATCATCAAGCTCTCTCAAATCTTGGAAAATGACAAGAACTGGATGTTTTTTTTCATTAAATGCAAGTATTTCAGAGACAATTTTATCACATTTTTCTCTGACTGATTTGCATAGAATCGTTGGAAATTCAACTCGCAAGTTGGGCTTGTGTCGAGGTATCTCTTTTGTATTGAGCTTGTATTCTTTCCGATATAATTCTTTGTCAGCTTCATCGCCTAACGTGCCTGTGAAACCGCAAATCTTGCTGTAAAGCTGGACGAAGATCGGATGCGAAATGTACAAGTAGTTCATTGCTATATTATTAATGATCATATTGTCATAGTTGTTTTCTTTTGCTTCTTTGATCGCAATGAACTGAGGGATGAAACCGCTGAACACTTTGTTTGGCTCCATCATTCCTTTGTTCTCGTAATCGAAAGGAACAATCCTCCTGAAAACAAATTCTTTATTTGCATATTGTTGATGATTTTCGTCAATAATGGATTCATCATCATATTCATTATCATAATCATCGTCGTCATCTTCATCACTGCCATTATCAAAATCATTATTACTATTATTGGTTCTACGATTATTATTATTATTATTATTATTATTGCTGTTGTTGTTGTTGTTGTTATCATTTTTATCAATTAACAAAATTTTGTTTACTATTTCATCACATTTTGTAAAGATTTTTTTGGATGTCTTTTTGAATAACTGTGATACTCGGCTCTTATTTTTGACTTTAAATTCTTTTACTTGATATTTCTTAGCGAAATTTGGATCTTGGATCAGGCTTATTTCACTGTACATCTGTCTGACATGCTTTAGCTCGAGATCGCTACACATCGGATGCTTATTTTCCAGAATTTTATAAGTAGCATCAATTGACTCTCTTTTCATGTATTGGTCATAGACAAATTTTAATATTGGCTTAGCATTCGACCTCATTCTGTGAGATATAATTGTTCCATTGGTAATCTCATCAATCAAAACTGAGTCAGCTTCATCGATAATCAAAATTGCATTATCGAAATAGTCTTTAATGTATCCTGGAGCCATTTCCACCAATTTTAAGTAAAAGCATTCAAAGTTCACAAAGGTAGAGAACACAATATTTGCCTTATTTTTCACAATTTTATTATCATCATTAAGTCCACACGAAATGAAATTCATTCTAGATGAATTTTCAAACACCTTTTTATCAAAAAATTCAGGAACATCTTTATCATTAATAACATCAGGAAGTTCATTTTCATGCAGGAGAACACTCGATTTGAGACTCTTTTGTTTAAAGTACTCAAAAGATTCAAGATAGTCTCTATTTGATAGCTTTATATTAGACGAAGCAATATGAACTGTCTTTTTTTTCGTCTTGGCAATAATGGCAGCAATAATATTAATAATGCATGACTTTCCTTCGCCAGTTTCAACCTGGAAAATCATTCCATTTTGGCCACTTTGATCGTTCTTTGTGATGAAGTAATTAACAGCTTCAATGATAGCGTAAATTTGCGTCTTCCTAATCATGAAATCAGGCTTTGTTTTACTCATAAATGAGCAATAATCGCTAATGAATGGCAGAAAGCTATTGAAATCTTTATATTTGGACGACTTCTTGAATTTACTACTGAAGATTTCATTCACTGCGTCATACATTGTATTATCAATGTCACTAAGGAACAAAGTATCTTCAACACACAGTTCTCGATTGATATTATGAAGATCTTTGTATTTAACGTATATTTCAACAAGCTTGTCATCTTTTTCTAACAGAACATTTATTTGTTTCTTCTGCCAATTTAAAAATTTCTCTTGCTGAATATAACATAGACTTAGATCAGAGGCACTCGTTGGTATATCTGATACACGTAATTTGGCATCATAAAGTGGAACATTCGACAAAATAACACGTAATTTGGCATCATAAAGTGGAACATTCGACAAAATAACACGTAATTTGGCATCATTAAATCCATGCTCACAATAAGGAAAAGGTTGTATTTCATCATTGATTTTCAATTTTTTAAAACAATCTTGCGGATTTCGCGAAAATTGGAAGATTTTTATGTGCTCATTTTCTTGGAGTTTGTCAAATTTTTTTTCTTTAACAAATTTGGAATATATGTAAATATATCCTTTATTTTTTTTAAATGCCTCTTCAAATTGTTCATCGTTAAATGCTTTGAAAATATAATCAGATATCGACCCGTCTGCTATATTACAATGAATTTCGGCAAATAGATTAATATTAATTAAATCTTTTAAAAAGTTCATCTTTCCTATATTTATGTTAATACACAATGCTAATGTAAATCCAGAAGCTGCCATCAACAAAGTTTCTAAAATAATACAAAATTCAATTTTTTCGCTTTCTTTTTCTTTTAATTGATTAAAATCTATGCACAAAATTGCTACCGGTGTATCTGAAAAGAACCAAGAATGCACATTCTGGAAGAAAATTTGTGGCTGGAAAAATTTCATTTGGAATTTATCTCCAAAAATGTAAGAATTTCCCTTTATATCTTTGGAATGTCTTTTTTTGTTATTTGAATTACGCATTTTTTTGTATAAAGCACCATAATTTATTTCTTTTATTTTGGGATTATTATTATTAGGAGTTTCACATCCGAAAATCTCTTTAAAAAACTGGGAATTTTTTTTGTTTTGAATTAATTTATTGAACAAAATTGATGCTTCTATTGTTGAATAATTTTGATAAAGAAATTTTTGTGCGAATTTTAAATATTTCAGGTAAAATCTAAAATCGATAGTATCACCTTTAGGTACAAGCTCTTTAATTTTACTAATTAATGCATTTTGTATTGATGGATCAACAAGAGGCATTTCAGAAAATATTAAATTCAATTTTTTTTTTTTTTACCATTTTCAAACAAAATTTGTCATTTGAAAAAAAAGTGATTTTTTTCCATTTTACAAAAGTATATTTTTTTAAAAGATATATGACATTTTACTTATAAATAAAGATATGTGGCATTTTAATATTTAAAAGATTGAAAAGAAATGATTCTTATCATAGCATATATTAGATTTTTCTATTTGATTACCAGCTAAATGAATATTTATTTCATTTTGCTAAAATATGTTTTAATTTCCAGTTTGAAAAAAGGATTTTTCCATTTTTTAAAGAAAAAATTATAAAATTTAGAATTTTTTTGCCATTTTCAATTATTGAATAATCAAAAGATAAATGGATCCAATATTTCTCATTCTAAGCCATAAATTCGAAGAAGAAAAGCTGAAACTCAACGCTGATAATGTTGATTCATTTTTTGCTAATCAAATCGATTTTCCCCAGCTTGTTTCGATTGCATTTAAACAAAAAATTACCGATATTATAAAACCTTCAAAAGATGATCAACAAAAAATTACCAACAATGAAATCGCTCTTAAATTTTTAATTGATCATAGTGAAGAAATCAAAAATTTAAATCCAAGTTATGACGATGAATTAAATAAAACAAAATTAATAGCATTAATACTTACAAAACAAATATACAAAATCAACTCTCAAGAAATCATTGACAAATGCAATTATATAATTAATCCGAAAATTAAATATAAATATAAAAAAGATATTATCAATCAAGAACTTATCTTATCGCTTTTACATATTTTAACAAATAATAAGGTCCAATTAGATTATCCAGATTCAGATTTTGATCAATTAATGTCCAAAATATTTAAAGATGCAAATGCTCCTCTTGTGATTAATCAAGCATCATTAAGTCCAAAATATTATTTTACTTTTTTAATACAGATAAAAATACTTTTTGAAAAATTCGAGAAAGAGATAAATGAGATAATAGAACATAATGCAGAACTGACCAAACAAGATGAAGAAAATGATGCAGAAGATTTCCAAAAATTAGCAGAACAATCAATTAGATTAAACGATTCAACCTTGAGTTATTATAAGTCAAGATCACGAAGCGAACAAAGCAAACCTATTCCAACAGGAAGCAAAAATTATCCCAAAAACGAAAAAGAAAAAATGTTTGATGAAAAATTATTAAAAACAATTAATATTATTGGTAAAAAATTCAATATTTCTTTTGAAAACCTTTATCAAACTGTTCATACTGACAGTTCAATCGAATTCATCAAAGAATTATCAGAAACTAGAGGCAAAGACATTTGCACTTTTGAAGATGTAATTAATAGATTAAAAGAACCCAAATTTAGAACAATGATTCTTGACTTCCAAAAACCGAAATTTGTTGATTCATCAATCAGAATCTTTTATACAACGCTTCTCAACGTTTATTTTCTGAAAAAATCAAAAAAAGATCTTTTTAAAATGGCTAAAATTATTGTTAAAAAGCCAAAAATTGACGATGAGCGTGAAATTTTATTTGATTGGGGAACTTACATGGCACTGAATGAAAATACAAAAACTAAAGTTGAAAATATTATTGATGAAAATTATTTGAATTTCTTAAAAAATAAAAATGTCAATGAAATTCCCGATGTTATTTATTATCATCTTCAGATGATTTATAATGAAGATAAAGTTAAATATGAAAAGTTATTAAATAATAATGAAGATTCAAATGAAAAAGTAAAATTGTCTCCTTATGAAGAAAATGAAATGAAACAAGTCGATTTAAATGAATCCTTCATTAAGTCTGCCAGAGAGAAAAGGAAAAAATCAATTGAAGGTTTCATTGAAATTAATAAAGATGATTCTTCCAGAAAAGATGATGATGATAATAATGAAGAAGAAAATATTGGACCCGAATCATTTTTTATCCGAATGCTTCAAAATACTCATCGACGATTAGGAAAATTTGCTAAAAAAGGAGACCCAAGTTCAGATAATCTAAATTCTGAACAATTCTGGGACCAACAAGATCCAAATTACACATTTAAAGATGGCATTTTATATGACCATTCTAATAACTATGACCACGATTTCAAAGATGATTGGGATAACAGCCCAAAAACAGACTTTTCAAACGATTCTGTTGAATTGAATTTCAATTCCCATTCAAAAATTGAAAAGAAAGGTCAATTATACAAAATATATGAATATAATGAAAATTTGAACCAATGGGAATTTAATGTTGAATCTACCTCCAATTTTGTTAAAGATAAATGCATCGAACCAAACTTCCCAATTGTTTTATTTTCTGACTCGTATGAGAAAGATATAATTGACATTACCACTAATTTTGTAGAGACCAAATATCCTGTTTTAGACGATAATAGCATCTTTGTTTATTCGTTATGCGACAAAAGCATGAATGACTTAAGTTACACAAGAATGGCATTTGCTAGTAATACGAACAATATAAAGCCAATATTTTTGCTTCTTCATGTTCCGAAAAGCAAAGAGAGTCTTCCAAACATTAAGCAAATAGTTATCCAAATCATGTCATATCTCTCTTTTATCTGCGATTGTGAGATTGTTGTTTTAAACAAAGAGCATTATATTGATCAAATTGAAATGACCAAAAATATATTGGAAATGAAAACATGCTTCATTGATGACGCAACAAATAAAGCATTTGAAAGTTCAGTCTCAAAATGCATTGCTGGCACTTCCAATAATGATTACGATTCTGAAGGCTATGAAGAAGAAGAAGACCAGAATGAACAAAGTAATATTAATTTCATCATTTGTTACAATTATGATGATTTTAACATTAATAAACTGAGGCCATCGAAGAGTAACCCCAAATACATCTTCCTTTTGAATGACACAAAAGCTATTGATAAAAAGCTCATTAATAACTTATTAACTGGTGCCTTCGACCAGTATACATCACAGTTCCCAATAAACACCGAAGAACCACTCACGTATCGTGAGTTTTTGCGACATTTTTCAAATGTCGCACGAGGAGACAAAAACAATTCAAATCTCTTCAATTTGACGACTAATTTCATTAACTTCCACAAAATGACAACAAAATACATCTCATTGAGAGGCGAGAAATGGAAGATTGCCTACAAAAATTATCGTTGGTGCTTCGAACAAGTCATAGGAAAAGGAAATTGGGAGAATGTATTTAAAAAGCTGGTTATTGAAAGATTTGAAATGATTAAAAAGGATTTAAATACTGGTTCTTCTTCTTCTAATTCCTTGGTTCCTTTGAAGTATCTTCAGAAAGAATTCATAGCAATGTCGCCAGCTCTTGATCTGAGAATCAATAGAATTTTTTATGAACTTTATAATGAAATTAAAAAAGAAGAACTAAAACACTATCAAAATATGATAAAAAAAGAACTCAAAATTAGTTCAGTTAGTAATTTGGACTATTTGGAAGGCTTGATTGAAAAAGAACCTTTTTGGTCAAATGAAGATAAAAATGATATGATAAATAATCATTTGAATTACTTAAAAAGTGAGTTCTTTAGTATAATCCATGCATGTTATCAGCAAGAACCTCATTTGATTTCCTCTGCTTATAGAGAAAATAGTAAAATTCTCAATGATAAGATTTCTGAAGACGTTGTAAAAATTAATGAAATGTTTGCTAAAAACATTAATAACAAAAAAGATAATGATAATGAATTTAACAAATCTCGATATAGAACTGACTATTCAATTAGAGAAAATCAAAATACAAGAGAATTACAAGTTGAAATAGGAAAAGGTAAAAATTTGAAAGATTATATTCCTCAAGACTTTTAAATAAAATGTGTTACCTTATAAGAACATTTTTTTTTTTTTATATATTTTGGTATAATATATAATTGTAGTTTTATATTTAAAAAATCATAATATAAATTTTAAAAATTGAAAAGTAAACAGTGTATACATAATACTTTTGCTAAAAGTTTTACAATAATCAAATAATAAAAAAAAACTTTCTAAACGGAAATTTGAGAGGAGAATATGAAAAATTGTATATATCATTCAAAATTCTATAATGTTTATTTTTTATTTTATAGAGTAATCAAAAAGTTTATCTTTTTGATAAAATTATTTCTCAAATGATTCAATTATTTAAACTTTTTGAAAAATAAGCATCAATTATCGTTTTTTGAAAATTTATGGAAATCATTTTATATTTCTTCATCGATTAATAATTTTAAATGGAAAACGATCCTATTATTGAATCTCTAGGAGATGTATTATACCCTAATTTTCCTCTCGGGAAGAGTGCTCTTGCAGAGAGAGATGGAATGATAAAGCATCCTAATTATTTTACAAAAAAACAAATTACGGCATTTACATTATCAATGAAATCATTATATATGTTATACAATCAAGGAATACAAGAAGCGCGTGATATTGCTATGAAAGCCCTTAATTATGATGTTACTTCAATTGATGCTTACCAAACATTGGTTCAAACAGCATCCTTTTTCATTGATAATGAAACCAAAATATGTTTATATAGACAATTAGTTTCTTTATACAAAACACAATATTTGAGTGAGGTATTAAAAATTGCAACACCAAAAGTGATGAAAAACCGTATTAAAAGGCGAAAAGCACAAAGAAGAAGCATTGATATCAAGAAAACAGGAAGTATTAATATTCTACAAAATAATGAAAATCAAGATATTAATGGATGTTTTTCAGATACAAAAGTACATAATACAGATAAATTTAAATTACTATTTCTTAATGAAAATGAAAATCAAACAGATGAACAAATTATAATGCAATTAAAACTACAACCATATATCAGACTTTTATTCAGTTTAGGAGAAACAGCATGCCTTGCCGAAAATCCAGTTCTAGCAATGCAATGCTATGAAGAGGTATTACGTTTTGATTACACCAACAAATTCGCTGCTAATAATCTTGTTATATCATACATAAAAGTAATTGGAATGAGGAAAAGGCATATCAAACCTCTACCAAAAAGGACAATGTGGCACCTAAAAATGCTTCTTAATCTTTACAATGCTATTCTTGATGATGAAATCAAATATTGTGGTAATTTAATATTATCTTATTATTTCAAAATTCAAATCAGTTCAAGCGAAATCAACCCAGAGTCATCAGAATTAGATTTAAACTCGGACAGTAATGGCGATATATACGATGAACGATATTGTTGGGAAGGTTTACAAAATTGGAAAGATATCGCCAAAGAATTCAAGAAAAAATGTCCAAAATCGGTTTTGTTCATCTTTATGGAAGCCTCCGGCCGAAGCAAGTATCCGTTGATACCAGCGTTTGGCGAATGGCTCGATCTCGTTGTCGACATGCATGAAGCTTTGGCTGGAAAAAGTGAAACGTTTTACAAATACATTCACGACAAGAACAAAGGAATCGAGACACACAAAAGCAGGTCGGGCAAGCAAATAATGGCCAAGGCAGGAACAGAGCATCTTGACAAGGCACGTGAAGCTCTTCATAATAAAAAATATATCGACGGAATCAACGAATGCACGTTGGCCAAAAGAATGTTTCAAGAAGCAAATTTCCCCTCAAAAAGATGGTATTTGAATTCACCGTTCCCGATTTTGTCAAATAGAGCCTCGGCCGCTTTGAACTTGGCGTTGTGGTTCACTGTGCAGCACGATATAAGATTCACTCTGATGATGAATCCAAAACATCAGAAATCTTACTTAATGATGAAAAATGTCGCTCTGATGTTTGGTCTAGATGGACTTGCAAGAAAGATGGATGCCGTAGCGCAAAAAGTGACAGAATATTTTGAAAGTCAAAATCCAGTATCAGATGGAGATTGGAATAATATTGCCCAAAAGGCAATCGCATTGCTCTCTTTGGAGGCTTTCGCGTTATCTAAGGAAGGAAATTTAACAGATGAAAAAATTGACCATTTGATGAAAGTTGGTATTGAAGATTGCTATTGCGAAATACCTTGCAGTACAAATTTAGTTGCAAGTTTGCCATGGATCAACGAAGGCGATGATTAAAATTGTTTTATTTAAAATTATCATATGGAATAATAAAAATATTATGATTTGTTTTTAATAAATTATCAATTTTAATTCTTAAATGCTTAATTTACGAAATATAGGATGATATTAGTATTGATAATTTAATTTAAAATGATAATATAATTTCTCATTTAGTATATTTTTGTTTTTCTTTTTGAAGCTTCTTTATTTTTTCTTAAATATAATAATTATTCATAATAATTATTAAGAAAAATTTATTATATAATAAAAAATTTATATCATAAAAATTGCAAAAAAATTCTTTTTTCAATTCAAATATTGAAATATTTCAATATGTAAATTTGAATGAATTGAAATATATTGTGTAAAAAATCTTTCTTCAAAGCTTTATTGAACAACTACAAATAACAATAATTTAATATTGGTAATTTATATCTTTGTTATTAACTTAAAATTTATTTTTTTAACAATAAAATAACATGATATAAACAAAAAAATTTACATATTAATAAAATATGATTGTATATAATCAAATAATTCCAAATATCTTTGCAAAAAGTTTGATTTTCTTGATTATTTTCACTTTTGAAGTAAACCAAAGAATATGAAAAAATTGGGATAATAGTATAAAATAAACCAAAAAATCCTTTTTATATAAATTTGTGAAACTTGTATTAAAACTTTTTGAATGGGTAAAGAATAATTATTACGGTTTTTTTTTATTTAAAAATTTGAATTCTTTTGGGAAATTTTACATCTCATAAAATGATTTTTCCTCTTATTTTTTCAAGTTTGCTTCTGTTTGAATCAAATAACAAGAAAGAAACCAAATCGTTTACCTTTAAGAACAACCAAAGAACTCTTTTTACTTTAGAAAGCCCTCAAAAATACCTTGAAGAAAAATCAGTAATATCTTTGAAGAAAACTCAAAATGCTGATGATCACAATTCCAAAGAATGGTATTATTTGCATTTTTCCAGTGAAAATTTAAATCAGATCAAGAAAAATATTAAGCTAGAATTACAAGGCCAAATGCTGAAAGATACGTTTTTGGTATATATTTCAAAAGACCAATTAAAAGGAATTTCTAATATCTCATTAGTTAAACGCCTTGAACCAGAAGATAAAATATCTTTCATTGGTGGCCCAATAGAAAAAACCAATTTTTTTGTAGTTATAACAGCTCCAAAGTTCCCCATACCAGACAATAAAGATTATTATACGACAGAATCACAATTACAAGAAGATATGTATGTAATTCGTATAGATCAAAATTCTTTAACCGAAAAACAATTCAATGAGAAAAAAATGAAGGCCATTGAACTCCTATCTTCTTTATCATACGTTAGAAGTGTTGCAACTTACACAAAACCAACCACGAATAATAATATAATATCCGGCTTTACTCAAAAAAACAGCAGAAATTATATCCAAGATCCTTCCACAGGCAAAACAGTTCTAGAACGGTTTTATAATGATCTATCAATTACAGGAAAAGATGAAGTCATAACGATAATTGACACGCCTATTGATTTTTACCATCCAATGTTTTACGATCCAAATGTTAATGTCACTTTCAATGGTCCAATTGAAAACCATAGAAAATTTGTTTATTATGGATACAAAAGTGACTCACTTGATGTGTGGACTTCTTATATAAGATATGCTGAACATGGCACTCATGTAGCTGGCACTGTTGCAGGAAAAGATCGATGCGATTTTCCAGGACACGACATTTATGATGGCAATGCTCCAGATGCCAAAATACTGTATGCAGCAGATTTGAACACATTAAGCGCCACTCAGCATTCAAAATTAATGACAACTTATGGGTCAAAAGTGTCAACAAATAGCTGGGGAACAGACGAATTTAATGACATTAACAATTACATTTATGGACGTGAAAGTTACATTTCACCTGATAAGCTTTTTATTTTCTCCGCTGGTAATGAATATGACGATGTAGGAAACTTTTCAATTGGAGATCCAGGTGGCTCTAAAAATGTACTAACTGTCGGAGCGCTTGATTCATTTTATGAAGGAAATGATAGATTTGTAATGCAAAG
This sequence comes from Tritrichomonas musculus, assembly GCA_039105265.1. NCBI lineage: Eukaryota > Parabasalia > Tritrichomonadida > Tritrichomonadidae > Tritrichomonas > Tritrichomonas musculus. The sequence continues at coordinate 143,019 of JAPFFF010000060.1, read as the reverse complement.
AATAAACGACTCTAATTATAACGTAACATTTTATGCAATGCTGCCACCTTCACCATCTTTTACAGGCATAAGGGGCGAAACGATAAATATTTATCATGCATCTGATAATTTTGGTACCTGCGCCAATATTAATCAGCCAATTGTCACATTTCTTTATGCAGATAATATTGAACAGCTTTATTGGGTTTTGAGTTGTCCTACTAAAAATTCAATTGGCATTCTCTATACTTACGATACAAAGAGTTTGGCTAATACAGTCAATGGCTTTCCTGAGGTTTATGTTTATGACATTACTAAAATTAACACTACAAAAGGACCCGAGCATGCATCTTACTCATCAACAGGACCTGCTAATAAAGGAGTATTAAAACCTGATGTAATGGCACCAGGAACACACATTATTAGTGCAAACTCAATGAGAGGAAGTAACCAAAGTCGAGACTGTTCACCTATCTTTGATAATATGCTCACATATATGCAAGGAACTTCAATGGCAACACCAAATGCTGCCGGTGCTGCAGTTCTCGCCAGACAGTATTTTAGAGAAAAATGGTCTGTTCAATCAGTTGATCTTGATTCGGCTACCCTTCGTGCATTGATGATTAATTCTTGCATTCAACAACCAGAAGGAACAAAAACACCAAACACAATGTTTGGACATGGTCAAATTGATTTATCAACAGTTCTTCCTGTGAACAAGAATTTTGGCGTTCAAATTACTCATCCAATAGGGAGTAACAATCCTCAAATTGGCGAATTTGATCATTTTGTTGCCACCGTGAATGTAAAATCAAGCAAAACTAAGCTACAAATAACTTTGTCATATCTTGATCCAATTTTAGAAATGTACAGTTACATACCAATCACGCGTGATCTCGACCTCATTGTCGAATCAAAGAGTGGCAAAATTTATAGAGGTGATCATCTTCAAAACGGTGAAACACAGCACTTTTCTACTAATGAAAAAGTGATCATTGATACAAACGAAATTGAACCAGGCGATTATACAATTCATGTTTATAGCCTTGAATTCATTGATACAGCCGTTGATGACTTGCCTCTAGAACAAAACTTTTCTGTAGTCGCTACGGGCGACATTGATGACGGATTTTTGACATTTAAGAGAGCAGAAACTTGTGGATGTGACAAATGTGATGAAGAACATCCGCTTCATTGTAAATGTGATAAAACTTCATTTGGTGAAATATGCCAGTCAAAAATAGAGATAATGGATGAAGTTACTAAAATTTATGATGTTCCTTCTTTGCTGTTACAGTTGGTTCTCATTGAATCAACTGAGGCAATCAAGTCAGTAAAAATACTGGTGAATGGAACTGTGGCAAACAGAGTGGAAGCTTTCGCTGATACAAAATGCCATTTGAATATCGGAGAGTATCCCGTAATACTCGAAATAGGAGAAGATGAATACAATGAAACAACATTAGATTTTGGTGAAAATACTGTTTGCATTGCTTTGTTTAACAATAACTGTGATAATACCCAGTTCCAGATAGAGAGTGAATATGCAGGACGTGTCGTAATGCCTTCTCAAACACCAACAGAAGTTCCAAAAGAAACACCAACTGCTACACCAAAAGAAACACCAACTGCTACACCAAAAGAAACACCTACTGCTACACCAAAAGAAACACCAACTGCTACACCAAAAGAAACACCTACTGCTACACCAAAAGAAACACCAACTGCTACACCAAAAGAAACACCAACTGCTACACCAAAAGAAACACCTACTGCTACACCAAAAGAAACACCAACTGCTACACCAAAAGAAACACCTACAGAAGTACCTAAACAAACACCAACTGCTACACCAAAGGAAACACCTACAGAAGTACCTAAACAAACACCAACAGAAGTACCTAAACAAACACCAACTGCTACACCAAAGGAAACGCCTACAGAAGTACCCAAACAAACACCAACAGAAGTACCTAAACAAACACCAACAGAAGTACCTAAACAAACACCAACAGAAGTACCCAAACAAACACCAACAGAAGTACCTAAAGAAACACCAACAGAAGTACCTAAACAAACACCAACAGAAGTACCCAAACAAACACCTACAGAAGTACCCAAACAAACACCAACAGAAGTACCCAAACAAACACCAACAGAAGTACCCAAACAAACACCAACAGAAGTACCTAAACAAACACCAACAGAAGTACCTAAACAAACACCAACAGAAGTACCCAAACAAACACCAACAGAAGTACCTAAACAAACACCAACAGAAGTACCCAAACAAACACCAACAGAAGTACCCAAACAAACACCAACAGAAGTACCCAAACAAACACCTACAGAAGTACCCAAACAAACACCAACAGAAGTACCTAAACAAACACCAACAGAAGTACCCAAACAAACACCTACAGAAGTACCCAAACAAACACCAACAGAAGTACCCAAACAAACACCAACAGAAGTACCTAAACAAACACCAACAGAAGTACCTAAACAAACACCAACAGAAGTACCTAAACAAACACCAACAGAAGTACCCAAACAAACACCAACAGAAGTACCCAAACAAACACCAACACAATCATCAGAAACTTCACCTTATCCAACATCATTACCTACAACGTTACCATTTATTTTCAACGAGTCTAACTATGAAAACAGGGAACGATGCAAGTTCAACGTTAATGAAGATAATAAGACAAGTGTTGTTATTCTTATTATTAATGTTGCCAAATTTGATAATTATATTGAAGACACAGAAAACGGTGGCGCTGTTTATCTCCTGAATTGCGGAATTGATGTAAACGCCATTACCTTCGATTCATGCCAGTCAACTTCTGGCGGCGGAGGCGCAATGTACATTAAAAACAAGATGGATCTAGATAACAAAGTAAGTCTCAAACATCTTCAGTTCAATACTTGCAAAGCACAATACGGAGGCGCCATTTTTGTCCACTCGACAACCACAAATAACAGAGTTACTATTTTAAGATGCCAATTTACATCCAACTCATTATTAAAGACAGAATCAAAATCTGACTTGTTATCAGGTGGAACTTCCATTTATTTCAGCGTCAGGAATGGAGTGGTTTCATATTGCAAGTTTAATAAAGAAAAGGGCGGCTCCTCTTTGAAAATAATAAATAGCAAACGTGTTGCCAATACAAAAACTGCTTTAGAAGTGAATGAAAAAGGACAGATCTTTGTTACAAATTGTAACTTTGATCTGAACATTGAATCACAAAGTTCAGCAATAAATTATTTTGGAGGAAAAAGTGACATTGTTGTTGAAATCAAAAATTGTGGTTTTAGTGGAAAATTAACGAAAGACTCACATTATATCGATGGAATATTGAAAACTAAAGATTCATCTAAACTTGTCATTCAATCATGCATCTTTGAAAATGATTCGAAGCAGCCTGTGAATCTGGATTTGGTAAATTACGAGGTTGCTGAATCAAAATTGTTTAATTTTTTGAATTCAACATTCATTTTGCTTGTCATTGTTGTTGCCTTTTCGGCCTTAATTTTGAAATTCTCATACAAATATCATCAAAGTGCTCATAAATCAAATATACATGATGGAAAAGATATCAAAAATCCAGAATTATAATTTAATTCAAATATTAATTTTTTTTTTTGAATAAATTTATTATTTTTATATTATATTTATAATATATTTATAATGTATTTCAAGAAGGCTTCGTGGTCCAAAGGATAGGGCAAGCGTTTTCTAAACGTTAAGATGTGGGTTCGATTCCTACCGGAGCTATTTTTTGCTCTTTTTTTTAAAAAAGATAGAGCAAGTTTAACGTATCAACCATATGGTACCATTGCAAAATTTATTAAACTTTGTTTTTTAATTTTCGCGTGTAAACTTACCATTTCTCAGAATTTATTTCTAATATTATATGAAAAGGTCATGACACGGTCAAACTTTTTCAAAAGAAGGAAATGGTTTTTTCAAAAAGTGGTGAAAAGAATATAAATATATCAATAATTTAACTAAAATTTATACAACAATTGTGATAATCAAAAAATATGAAATATGTGCAATATAATAACATTCTATAAAAATGAAAAAATAGATTTTTTCTTTTATACACGAGCTCATCAAACGAAGTCATTTCCTTTCATTTTAATGTATTTCTTATTTTTTATGTTAGATTAAAAAAATTAATATATGAAAAATTATTGCTCAGATTGGTTTTAAAAAATATTGATCATTAAATGATAAATAAAAGAATTTTTTATATATTAATTTTTTTTTTTTTTCTTTTTTTCAGAAGGTTATTTTTAAATTGATTAATCATTTAAGATGAATTAACTCATTAAAATTATTCCTCGTCAAAGAAACTATTCACAATTGATTTACACATTCGCTTTTGGACTTTTATCAAAAAGCTTATCAGCTTGTAAAATTTTTGATTTCACAATTTTTTTTTTTTTAAAAAAAAAGGGATAATAAAAACAGCAAAGTTTGTTGGTGATGTGACCAACAAACTATATTCAAAATTTGAAAGAAAAAAGATTTGATTAGATGACTTTTTGATAAAACAGCTTTTTGAATAAATATATTGTTAAACTGATTAAAATCGACTATACAAACTAAAAAAAAGGTAAAAAATCAATTAAAATATTTAAAATTCAAAGAATCGAACAAATTATACTAACTTTTTTATACATATATAATGTAATTTTTATACACAATAAATATTAACGGATTTGGAAACTGAACTTTTTAAATTAAAATAAAAATTTCGTAATAGACATTGCAACTTTTTCAGTTAAAAAAGAAAGAAATTATAATTTTATCATTAACTTGTTTAAAATAGTAAGTAGGAAAGAATTAAAATAGTAATGTATTTATTTTCTGAACGAGTAACTAGTACAAATAAAGGCAAGAGTTTGCACTGGAATCTTTGCTGATGATTTACAAATCTGGGATTGTAGTTCGTTAACAAGTTGATTTCTGTTTGTAAATAGATATCTTATATTACATTACAGATTGGATTTTGTAAATAAGAGGCTGCGTTTTGCAAATTTGTTTTTTGAATGATAATCGATGGCTCAGGCTTTTAATTTGATGACTAGAGTTCATTAAGGGTTGAGTACACAAAAAATCGAATATATAAAAAACAATTGAATTGCATATATTCATAAAATTAAAAAACAATTTCAGTGAAAAATAAAAGATAAGATGATTATACAATAAAAGATATCAATTTTGTAAAAAACTATTAAGTATATATGATTTTATACGAATTGAAAATGAGTGAAATTTTGATTTTTCAAATGAGACTCGAGCCTCTAATTAAAAAGAACCGAAAAAATTATTTAATGAAATGAAAAACAGAACTTATTTCTAATAAACTAATAGAGAGCTTTTTTTTATAAATTCATATAAACTTTGAAATTAAATATAATTATTTTGAAATATAAAAAATTATTATTTCAATTAAAAAAATCTCTCTATTAGTTTATTAAAAATCCCAAAACAATAAACATTTAATAAAAAAGAAAGATCAAATCTATACTGGTGAAGCTGGAGTCTCCTTTTAAAATTGAATACTTGTTTTTGCTAAAAGTATTCAATTTTCCCCAAAATTGAGTGGACAGAGTTCACTTGCAAAATTTCAAAATTCTTAATAATAAAAAAAAAAAAGAAAAAAGAAATAATTAATAAATGATATGTTTTAGAAAGTTCTTTGTCATACGGCAATATTATTTTTGCCAAAATGATTTATTTCTATCGAATAATTGAATGTGGAAATAAAAATTAGCCAATACTGAGAGAAAATAAAATATATCGAAAAAATCCATAGGATATATAGAAAAATGGAGGCTTTGACTTTTTAACAAATTATCAATGGACATATTAATAATTTCAAAACTAATAATTCCATTTTAAGCTTGAAAAATGTAATGTGGTGATACTAATAAATGCTTTTCAGTATATTAATGTTAGTATTTTCTACATGAAAGACTAAATAGAATGAGTGATGATAGCACTTTAATCTAATCAAAATTAAAATTGAATAATAATTTGGCCATATTTTAAGATTTGTGAAACTTAATGTTTTTTACTTGGAAAAATGAATCAATGAATTATTATCTTTAAATTATATTTTATATTAAAAGGCATATCTAAATATATAAAAATAAGTCATTAATTTTGATTATTTAATAAAGTAAACTCAACCCTTAATTTGAGACTGAGAATAGCTGATCTACAATATATACTCGCAGGCAGCTGTATTTCGAGATTGCATAAGTTGATTTATAAATATATGGTTGGAAACCAGTAGCAGGTGATCAAAATTTGCCATAAGGTATGTGGTATCAATGAATTGTTGTGTTTTTCTTGCCAGTCTTTGTCAGAGTTTGACAAGTCATTCCTTGGCGATATAAAAAATTTAAATCATTCACAAATAAACTGATTTTTATTAAAAAAGCTCACTTATCAAAAAGCCCTTTCTTCAAAAAGCTGTTTTATCAAATATTTGAATATAGATTGTTGGTCATATCAACGTATTTCCAGAAATGCGCAAAAAATATACATTTTTCCAGAAATGTGTAAAAAATAAACGTTCGTTTTTTGTAAATGTTTTATTGTTTTTTAATTTTTCAAAATGCCTATTTATTTTCAATTGTTTTAATTATGATACTTAATAAATACATGCTCATATGAAATACATTAACCATTTATTTCACTGATTGATGTTCTTTATACGGAAAAACAAGAAATTTTTATTTTTATTTTTTTATAATAATTTTGACAAAATTTATTATCGCTCTGACTGATAAGCTTTAAAGTTGTATAATATGATTTTATGAGGTTTAACTATTATTTATTAAAGAGTTGAGTTAGGGTCTTAAATGACGCATTGAAAAAAAAGAAAAACAAATTTTACTGTTTGTTCATGAAGGATTATTAAAGTAAATCGTTTTTAAATCATTCCAACTTTTTAAACAATGTGTAAACAATTGTTTTGCTAATCAACTAGATTAAATTCTTAGAGTGTCAAGAAAAATTATGATGATCATTTATCCGAATGATCATTTTTTCTCCATGCATTTATTAAATTCAAGCATAATAATTCAATCAATAATCAGGTAATTAAATCAAATATATATTGTATTTTTTCTGAAAATAAATATAACTAGAGGTGCGAGAGCTGAGGACATATATCAGATTTTTTTAATATTTTAAAAATAAATATATATTTATGCTTAAAATAAAATTACAAAATATTAATGGATTATTTTTGGATGGGAATAAAATATGAATGTTTTAAAAAATTGAGAATAAGTTAATTCAAAATAAAATAAAAATTCAATTTATTTTTGGTCATATTATTTTTATAAATTTAGAATTATCTCATTTTATTCTTGGCCAAAAATTTAGGCGTCAAATTTTAACCTAATATTTTATATATGTATAAAATATAAATGAATATGTTAAAACTCTTATATTATTGATGTATGACGATATTTTCCATTTTAATAGCATTTCTTTTCATTTTCTGCTCTGCACAATAACTTGTTTATTAAATTTATAAGTAAAGACTATTAACCATTTATTGTTATAATTATTTTTACGATTAATTAATTGATTCATAAATCATGCTTTTGTTAAATTGATTTTTTTATGATTTTTGATGGTGTTAATAACTTTTGTTTTTAATATTTTGTGATGATAAATGATTATATTTTATAAATAATACTTATATATATAAATAATTTTGAAATTGTTTTTGAAAAATATTTTTTATTTATGGAGATAATTATAAATTAAATTATAAAAAAATACGTTATTTTAGCTCTCGCACCTCTATATAACTACGACAATTATTGATCATTTTAAAATTTTTGTAATATTGTAAAAAATATATAATATCAAATTTTATATTCTAAAATATATCACGAAAAAATAAATTTGAGAAAGGTAAAAACATTGTAACGCATCATAAATGAAGTTTTTTCTATATAAATAAATAATTCAATAGTATTCAAAAAGTCAACTATTAAAATCAGTAAAAATCATTATTGAACCATTACTTAAACAAAACGCCATAATTAATATTTTAATTGCATTGAGTATTATACATTTATTGCCAATAAAGGTCCTGATAAACAAATATAATTATATTTTTTTTTAATTTTAAAGAATTTTTAGTCATTTTTTTGGAATTTATGCTTTTCTTGATATTCCAATTAAAAATAGCTAATAAATATTTATTTAATACTCGTTGCTGATTTAAATTATTATGCTTGAATTTAATAAATGCATGGAGAAAAAATGATCATTCGGATAAATGATCATCATAATTTTTCTTGACACTCTAAGAATTTAATCTAGTTGATTAGCAAAACAATTGTTTACACATTGTTTAAAAAGTTGGAATGATTTAAAAACGATTTACTTTAATAATCCTTCATGAACAAACAGTAAAATTTGTTTTTCTTTTTTTTCAATGCGTCATTTAAGACCCTAACTCAACTCTTTAATAAATAATAGTTAAACCTCATAAAATCATATTATACAACTTTAAAGCTTATCAGTCAGAGCGATAATAAATTTTGTCAAAATTATTATAAAAAAAATAAAAATAAAAATTTCTTGTTTTTCCGTATAAAGAACATCAATCAGTGAAATAAATGGTTAATGTATTTCATATGAGCATGTATTTATTAAGTATCATAATTAAAACAATTGAAAATAAATAGGCATTTTGAAAAATTAAAAAACAATAAAACATTTACAAAAAACGAACGTTTATTTTTTACACATTTCTGGAAAAATGTATATTTTTTGCGCATTTCTGGAAATACGTTCACCAACAAACTTTGCTATTTTATATTTCTCAAAAAAAAAAAAAAAAAAAAAAAAAAAAAAAAAATATTACAAAAGATATTTCAGAATTATTTGATTTTTTATTAAAAACTAATTTTCAATTACAAAAAGAATCCATTTTCATCTACAAAAGTTCTGATTTATATGTCAATCCATCAACTGTGCAAAATATACAAAATTGGCTCAAAGAAACCATCACTAAACAGTGTCATTGGTCTACAAAGGAAATAATTTTATTAAAAAAGTTAGTTCATTACATTGGATCCAAATGCACATTATTATCAACATATTTGGAAAAAAGATCAGTAATGGCAATATAAAAAAAGGCAAATAAGCTGCACAAGAAAAAAGAAATAACGAAAAAGCTTTTATTAATTAATTGATAAAGAATAACAAACTTTAAATATAGTTTTCTCTCATATTTTTATTATCATTTTTTTCTCTCAATTTTTTACTATCATTTTCCTCTCAATTTTATTATTTTTATTCAAATATTATTCAATAAATTCTCTCAAATTATTTGAAAAGGAACGATTACTTTTTGAAGGGTGTCATGACCTTTTTGAATGATTTATTTGACATAAATAAATAATTTTTTTTAAACGTTCACCAAAAATAATGGATCAAGAAAGTAAAGAAATTAAAAATTTATCACAGGAAATAATTCACTCCCTCGAGTCAGATTCATCAGATGGAATTAATTCATATGTATCCATTCTTACAAATAACGAGCAAAATATAAATACATTTGATCAATTTTCAGAAAAACTTCAAAAAACATTAAAAAAATGTACATGTCAAGCTTCATGGAATTCAGATCAATTAATAGTTCATTGCCTTGATTGTGAAAAATCAAGTAATTCATGTATATGTGTTGATTGTTTTCTGAAGGGAAATCACAAAGGCCATAGATTTAAAATTGTTCATTCTTTTTGTGGTTGCTGTGACTGTGGCGACCTAATTTCTTGGAAAAAATCTGGGTTTTGCTGTGATCATCCAGGCCCAGAATCAAATCCAGAATTAACTCAGCTTGATAAAACAATGCGAATTAAAATAATATCTGTTTCAATGTCAGCCTTTCATTACTGCCTTAAATTTGCGGAAATCAACCAGGAATATTTTAATAATTTAATTAAATTCCTTACGCAACTTATTTCTATTGGTGATGCTACACGCCGATGTGTTGGCATTGCATTTTGCCAATCAATACAATTTTTTGATTTTTATACTTGCTTTCAATATTTAGATAAATCTTCATATGAATTACTTCATTCCTTTTTTACCGCTCTTTCAAGTGATGATGTATTCAGAAGTTATGGTACAATATCATTCTATCGCGATTTACCGAAAATTATTGAATTAATGGAAACATTATCATATCAGTATTTAGATGAATATGAAAAACCATCTTTTTACTTTGGCTATTTTTTTGAATTGACCTTTTATTTATCAACCAAAGGTTTTATTGAGCAATTAATCCGTGATTCAAAAATTGAATGGTTTACAATTTTGAATGATTCATATCACTACGTCTCAAATTTTGAATCGAGCCAGATGACGTATGTTTACATGTATACATGTAGCCGTTTTGCCGTTTGTCAAAGAATTCTGACACTTTTTTGGCTGCTTTTTCTGTTTTAGGCAACAAAGACGATAAAATAATTGAATTTGTTGAAAATTTGGCCCAAATGATGTCAAGTGGTGAATATTCATTACCATTCACTCGAATTTTTGGTGATAAATGTGATGACCCTCAAAAAACGCAACTAACCGTTTTTGAAAATTGCTATGATGAACATCATTTCATATCCAAAATTTCCTCAAATGATATTTTCACTACAAAACCGTTATTTCAATTGAAAAAGCTCTTTGAGTCAGATAAATTTAAGTCAATTGATAATTTAATAAATGATTACCAAATTTATTACCACAGTGTTTTGAGTAAGAATGTTCAAATATATCAGACATTTTCGACTCATTTGCTCGCCTTTTGCTGCCTTAATTTGAAAGAGGGAAAAACGTTAGTTGATTACATAAGTGAAGTGACAGACAATGTTGAAACCTTCATCAAACGATGGGCAATTATTCCTCTTCGTTATTTCGCCAGTGCCCTTTTGTATGAGTTCGGCTTCTTTGTTCGAAATCCAGACGATACATTACTCGTTTTGGGGTCATTCAAATATAAGAAGAACATCAGATATACATTTATTCCGATGTTTGTTTTGATACAGTCACTTTTGAAAGCGACTAAGAATTGCGATAAGTTTCTGTTCATGATTATATCAACTTTCGATCTAACCGTTATTGAAGAAAAAAGTGACAAATTAGATTTTGATGACAATCAAAAACGTCTTATTTTGTTTTGTATTTTTCACTTCATTTCATGTTTGTTATTTGACCATTTATGCATTGAAAGGAACATTTTCAATATGCAACGTCTTAAAATCATTTCAGATTTAATGGAGAAGAACTTGACATTCGAAGAAATCGAAAATGTTTGCTTCAAGGACGTTAAAAATGATGACAAATTCTACGATTTGAAGAGTTACACGTCAAGAGAACCGACCAAGAATGGCACCATTTTTCATCTGACTGACAATACTGAATGGCATCCACTTTTACCTTTCATTGAAATGAATCAAGTCATCTCACTTATTCAGAATTTCATTAGCAAAAACAATGATTCATTGATCAATTTCCCTGAAATTCCAAAAGGCTCCGAATACCTCCTTTTTTCACCGACATTGTGGGCGCTTGTATATTGCATCTTGGACAGCAGAGTGTGCAAAGATTACAAGATCATTCACCAGCTCATATTTAATGTTTTAATTGCCACAGCTAAAAATTCGGAATCATTTTGTAAAGAAGAAAAAAATGTCGATGAAGAGACGCTTGTTATTCGAGCTGATGAATTTGAAGAATTAATTGAACAATTGAAGCCTTTATCTTTCAATCAATTCATGAGGAAGAAGATCATCTTCAACTTAAATCATGATGAAGGAGTGTCAATGATTGATCTCATAAGTGGAATGGGCAACATTGGCATAACCGTTCTGAAAAGAATGGGCATTTCTGACATCGATGAAAACCTCTCTGATGAAAGTCTGCAGTTGAAAGACCAATTACAAAAGAAGAACAGAGAAAGAGCAAACAGAATCAAGATGCAAATGATGAACAGCTTCCAACAGAAGCAGAAGACATTCCAGTCATCAGCACCTCAATTTGAAGAATCAAATGAAAAAGTGCCAGTGATTGAATGCAACATTTGCCACCTTGAAAATCAATCAGATTGCTTTGTGTATCCAGCATTGATTTGCAAGTCTTCCCTGTCATCCTACATGAAGTGGAAAGCACAGAAAGACACAAGTAGCATTCCTCATTCATTTGTGGCATTCAATACCGTTCATATTTGCATGCATCCAATTCATTCGCATTGCATTCATGACAATGACTACTTCTGTCCCGCTGATCGTTGCAAGAGAAACGCATCGTTACCGATTCTTGACGGATTTTTTGACTTCAGAAAAATTGAGAGTGAGTCACTTTTAGCTGAAACTCAAAAATTCGTAAAGAAGGCTTATTTCAACGATATTAAATTCGCAGCTTTCTCATTGGCATCCGAAATTGAAGTCCTCGAAATGAGACACAGATCGAACCCGAATTGCTTTGATAACAAAACGATAGCTGCAACATTGCGAAACATTTATTTGTGCATTTGGCAAGTTCTCCACAAAGAAGCGCAAAAAATCTTGACTAACGAAGAAATTCAAAGAAGGAAGACGTTTATTTCAAAGGAAATTGAAAATGGAACATGGAATCAAATTTCAAGTCAAATTCCAAATCTTCCAGAAATAGAAAAGTCGGATTCAAGCGAGCACGACTCATCAGACATTCATTTCTCTCCTTTGATGAAGTACATCTTGTTTTCAATGGATCTTGAAAATGAAAATGGAAACTGTCACTTTTTGGATATGAATAAATTCATGAGCGGCAATCTTTTCTCATCAGAAATACAGGAAATTGACTCGAAAATCAACGATACTTTGATTTTCAAAGATTTGGATGTAACTGATGATTTGTCTGATGATTACAAAAAGTTTCAGTTTCTTCGATGTGCAGCAATCTTTGATCATTTTTCAAGATGTCAAAAAATCACGCAGAATGAAGAATTCATTGATTGGGATGACATCTTGAGTTCGTCATTCTTGCGCGAGCATTACAACATCAAAAAAGAAGAGAATGAAAATGACGAAGAAGTGACACTTCCAATGTTTTCATTCTTCGATGTTCCTAACAATTTCTTGGATTTCCTTCATCCGCCTTTCTCGCTGCCGATCCTCACAGGTGGCAAAGGCGAGCTTGCAATTTGCCTCTTGACTGGCAATGTTGTTTCGTTGTCATCAAATTCAGATTATGAAAACATTTCTGATTATTTAAAGGATAAATTCGACGGATCTTTTGGAGTCTTCTTGGCATTGAATTGCAAGAAAGCTTCCCAAGTTTTCGTTTCAAATCAGAAATCGCAATTGGTGCCATTGAAGTCGTTTTACGTGAATAAGTTTGATGATATTGATATCGGTATAGTTAAAGGATATCTTTTGTTCTTGAACGATTCAAAAAGAGAAGAAACAATTGATCAAATCTTATCTGGAAAATGGACTGATTATTTGGCAAAATAAGTTTTAACATTTAATAAAATAACATATTTAATTTTGTTTTGATTTATTTAAACTATCGATTATTTTATGAAAACTCATTATATTTTGTTTATTATTTATTTGATATAGTTCTGAAAAAGTTTTATGTAAAATAATTTATTAACTTTTTAATTAATCTTTAACAATTTTTTTCAATAGTTTATTAAAAATTTATTTCTCTATAATGGAATCTGACGAAGATGGCAATCGTTGGTTCCCTTTTTCGAATTTGCAATATGAGACATCAGACAAAAATGAATTTGATTTATCATATTTAAACAAAAACCAATCCTCAAAAATAATTATTAAAGAAGGTCATTTTGTTAATGAGCAAACAGGTGAAAGGATTCGCTTTTTTGGAACAAATGTTTGTTTTGCAGATGCATTTCCAGCAAAAAGAGATGCACCAATATTAGCCAAACGAATGGCCCAACTTGGTATCAATCTCGTTCGCTTCCATCACATGGATCACCATGATATTTGGCAAGATAATACAAATACCATTCTAGATCCCACAAAGTTAGACCTATTACACTATTTTTTGTTCTGTCTCCATGAAAATGGAATTTATGCAAATATTAATCTTCATGTTTCACGCGAATATCCAGAAGAAGAATTCACAACGGAATTAAAATCCATTTTTAAGCTTGGAAAATGCTTAGATAGGTTCTATCCACCTTTCATTCGTGATCAAATTCAATATTCAATAAATTTACTGAATTCATACAACAAATATCTCCAGTGCAAAATGGCAGAGGATCCGATGATTTTAAATCTCGAACTCAACAATGAAAACACAATGTTTCAACTCATTCAGAATGACTCTTATCTTGAGTCAATCAAAGGAACTGTTTTTGAAAAAGAGCTGGAAAAACAATGGAATCAATTTTTATTGAAAAAGTACAAAAACAAAACCGAAAACATTGAAAATGAATGGAATAAAAATGAGACACAAATTGATAGAAGCACAAATTTACTAAAAGAACTACAAATTGGCCATCAACAAGATAAAAATTCTATATTCAAAATCAATAAAAAAGAAGATCCAATTGAAATTTCAATTGATCAAAAACCAGAATTTTTTTGGTCAAATCAAATCCATTTTCATCATTTTCCGCTTGAAGCAAACATGTCATACACAATTGAATTCGAAGCAAAAGCAACACCTAAAAATAACGAGCAAAATGCATTGTTTGTCACTGTTAGTTTCCAAGAATGTAAAGTGCCATACAAATGCTATGCGAAAAAGAGCCAAAATGTCAAATTAACAAGCGAATTTAAGAAGTATTCAGTTGCTGTTGATACTATTGAAACAACGGAAACGAAAGATAAGACATCATGGATTATTTGCAAATTGGTTATTTCTCCAAATCTTGGTGATTACACATTCAAAGATGTAAAAGCATTTAGAGGAAAAGAACTTTTTCATATCCAAAAAAGAATAAGTGAAAAAGTGGAACCAGTTAAAAAAATCAATAATTTATTAAGAACACTCAAAACTGGCCATCAGGGAGACAAAAACACGAAGATTGAAATTAATAAAAAAGAAGAATTGTGGCACTTTTCTATCAATCAAAAACCACAATTTGATTGGTCGAATCAAATTCATTTTAATGATTTCCCAATTGAAGCGAACACGTCATATGTAGTTGAATTCGAAGCCAAAGCTCTACCAAAACCTGAAGAGAGGAAAGATTTATTTGTTAGTGTCAACTTCCAGGAATGTAAAGAGCCATACAAGTGTTATGCTGTTAAAGGCCAAAGTGTCAATTTAACAACGGAATACAAAAAGTATTCAGTTGTTATAAAATCAATTGAAACAACAGAAACCAAAGATAAAACATCATCAATTACTTGTAAACTGATCCTTTCTCCTCATCTCGGTGACTATTCATTCAAGAATATCGTTGCTTACAGAGAGAAAAATCCTTTCCTTATAGAAGCAATGAAACCGAAATATGAAAACAATGAAATTCAAGTTCCTTATTCATCATTGAACTTTCCACAGTATGCACATCGCGACTTTCGGTTATTCATACAAGAAACCGAAACTAACACGCAGAAAAAATTGGCGGATTTCATTCGAAGCTCTTTTCCAGAGAGCAACTTTTTAATCGTTGATTCACAAGCGAGTTATGGGAATATTTTATCGTATGAGAGAGAATATGAATACTCTGACTTCCTTGATAATCATCAATACTGGCAGCATCCGTGGTTTGATGAAGGTTTTTCATGGAATCGTTCTCATTACTCCATTCAAAACACGCCAATGTTTTCTGAATGCAAAAACTTCGGAACTTTCAAGAGCCTCAAAATGCTGAAGCCTTTTGATAAGCCATACACGATTTCAGAGTACAATCATCCATTTCCAAACGATCATTTGCATGAGAAGTTTCCAATGTTCGGATCTTGGGCGGCCTTCCATGACTGGGATGCAATTTATCAGTTCTCTTTCGACGAAGGCTCGAGAGAGATAAATTTCATCAACGGCTATTTCAGCATGTCAACGAATCCCATTGATTTTGCATTTGCTCCATTCATTGCACTGTCATTCAGAAAGAGTTATGTGTCAACTTCAAAGGACTTCGTTCATGTGAAAATCCCAAAATCACACATTCAAAAACTGAATGAAAAAGAAACCGTGTCAGTCAGCAAATGCCTCTCTGACTCGTTTCATGCAGGCTGGGCTTCGACTTTTGACATAGCAATCATTGACGATCCAAATATCAATGACATTCAATACGAAGCAAGCATCAACATGAATGTCAAAGATAAATTCGTAACTGACGAAATCGTTTGGGATGGAATCTACAAAGTTTTCACTCCAAAATTGAAGACAATAACTGGATTCATTGGAAATTCAGAAAAATCAATCGTCAATGATTTGGAGTTGTTGAATATTCAATTAAAATTGAATGAAAATTTGAAAGAATCAGCAACGGTTGGTATCGTTTCACTTGACGATAAAAATCTCCTTGATTCTCAGAAAATTTTGATGGTTGTCGCTGGAAAAGTGAAAAATAAAAACCAAAAATGGAACAAGGAGAGAAAATCAACTGGAAGAATAGACCAGGGCGCGAATTGGGGATCAGGACCATCATATGTGCAATATATAGAATTTGATGTAGTTTTCAATATCACAGAAAAAAATAAACCAGACATTTGGACAATCAATAATGTTGGAGAAAAGAAAGAAAAATTGAAGATTGAAGAATTCATTGATGATAAAAAAGAAAAGAAATGGAAGTTCTCATCTGATCATTCAAAACCATCATTATCATTCCTAATTGAAAGAAAAGTGTAATTCAAAGCAAAAGGTATTGGTGAAGTTATTAAAAAATTAAAGATTTTAAAGATGTACACAAGCCAAGATCTTGCCAAAATTTTTATTATTTATTATTACTAAAATTTATGATATAAATTTTATAAATTATACTATTTGTTTAATTAATAAATTTATCCTACAACTTCAAGATATACTTTTTTTTAGATATTTCGGTTTAATAGAACAATAATAATTGATAATTTTATTTTTTAATTTGTGAAATTTCATTCAAATTTATTTGAATAAAAATAAAATATCATATTTTGTGAAGTGATTGCTTTTCACTTTTTCAAATAAATAGTTTAAATTTCAAGCCATTTTATAAGAGAAAAAAAAAATTGGCAGATCCGATTGGCTTTTAATCCGAATAAATCGAATAAATATTACGGCTTCATTTTTGGACCAAGATGAGTAAAAAGTTGGTCCATTTTTTTGAGAGAAAAACGATCAAAATTTTCAAAATTCTTTTCATTGCATAAAATTTCATACATACTAAAGAAGTGAAAGCAAAAAAGAGTATAATGACATTATTTTTTAATAAATAATTTATTTTATTAAGCTCTCTTTGTTTTTTTTTTTGGTATAAAAATGTATTTTGGACCAAATAATATAAGAAAGTGATTTAATGATGCCCGCAATCTAGTGTTTTAATTGATTAGTTGGTAATATAAGCATTTGCGCTTCGTTTGATTCATCTTTTTGAACAAGATATTTAAAAAATATTTTACATTTGCTATAAACTTAATTAGCTTAGTAATTATATAAGCAAGCCAGTACTTCTAATATTTTAGGCAAATAATAAATACTTGCGCAAATATAAATCTTTCGAAAATGATTCTTTTTAATAAAATTTTATATTTATTATTAGCATATGAATTTGTATTCAAATTTTTGAATACTTTTATACTAAAATTTCTCAGAATATTTTGGACTAGGCTGACGATGAGAATTCAGAGCCATTCTCAAAATTCAATAAAAATTGAATGATCGACTCTGAATTCATTCAATTATTCCTATATTATATTGTTGAAAAACTATAAAAAGAGTGTGTCTAATATTTTAATTTTTATATCAATGGAAAATAAAAAAATAAAGCAATACTTTTAACATATATTTTTTTAATTTAAAATGATTTAATTTGATTATAGATAATAAGCATATCCAAGTTCCCGATTTTTTTGAGTTTTAATGATTTAATTTGATTATCAATTAAATAATTAAAAGGTACTTATCTCATGAAATCATAAAATGAGCCAAATTAGACTATTTAATGTGCTTTTAAGGTTTCAGGACCAACATTGCACATCATGGTGGTTTATTAAGGCATATATATACTTTATCACTCTATTTTTTGTTAAAAAAAAAGACTTCAACAGGTCTTGCAAAAATATGATTTTGTAATATGACTTTTGCCGTCAATTAAATATGAAAATTCTTCCAAAATTGTATCATTATTGTTTCGAAAAAAATGTTGACAACTGTTTTTTGATGGCAATATTCGTTTTTTTGGCATTAATCTCTTGTTTTTTATATTTGAACTAATAAGTTTTCAAATTAATTGATAAAACATATTGAAAAAATGACCATCAAAAAGTTTCGATTCTGAATTTTTTTGAAAACTAACCGCCGTCATTCCGTTTACTTTTTTTTGAAAGCCTATTTGTTTCTATAAAATTTATAATTATCTTATTTTATTTTTTAATAAAATTTTGTATTAATTAAAATATAATATATATATAATCCTTATAATATATTATACTTAAAATATAGCCAAATGTCATATATATTATGATTTTTAATAATCTGAATAAAATTTGATTAATATTGTTATTTAAAATAAAATAAATAATTAATTTCGATTATTATTATTTAAAATTTAAAATAAATATAAATATCATTTTTTTCTAAGAGATAATTATTTTTTAAATTATTTTATACAGCTATTTATGCATAGAAAAAAATTGATAAATCACATAGAATCAGTCAGCCTATTTTGGACCAAAGAAAAAAGATTTTTTGGACCATGTAAACTTATTAAAATAGCATGTAAAGCATTCAAAAACTGGAAAATCGGTTTTTTTGGACCAAAATGTAAAACTATTTAGACCAGGCGAATTTTTTTTAGACCAAGGCGAAATTTTGACGAAAAAAATGTAAATTTTCTATCAATTTTTTGAGAATTTTTAGCTTGGTAGCTTTGAAAAAATAGTTCAAAAAGTTATTCAAAAAAATAAAATTTTAGAGGAAAAAAAATTTTAATTTTAAATGAAAAAAAAAGAAAAAAATATATGATTTCATTTCATTTTTTTTGGGTAAAAATTTACAAAATTTTAATAAGGTCCAATGGACCAAAAAAATAGTCCGTCCAAAGGTCCAAAAATTAAGCCATAATAAATATTTGGTGAAACAAAGTATATATAGCGATGAAAGCAAAATTTTGGGCCAATTTTTTTTTATAACACAAACTTTACTTTTCTGAGCTATATAATTAATCCATACTATTTTCATGCATTTTTAATTGTTTTTTAGTTTCTTATAATTAAATAAAACATATTTAAAATTAATAATTTATAAAATTTATTGAGATAACGATATTTTAGAAATAAAATAAAATGCATTGAAAAAAGTTGGCTTTAGTACATCTGATTTTAATTAATTGAAAATTTCAATAAAAAATTTTTAAATTCAATGATAAAATTTTTTTATAAAAAATTTTTGTGACAATATTTCTATTGAAAAAATAATTTCATACAAATTATTCTCTAAATATATAGAATTGACCTCATTTTGAAGATAGGATAATGGATGAAACAACGCTATGCATTGATGAAGAAAATCTTTTATATAGTTCAATATATGAACTAGACCAAAAATATATACGAAATTCAAAAATTAAGATTGAGTATATGACGAAAACAGGAGATACCTATAATGTGACACTAAAAGATTGGCTTTCAAAAATATCTGATATAATAAAAGAATCAGGAGCGTTCGTACTAGATTCATCAGGAAGTTCGTATATAATAGATGAAGTGTACGATAATAGCCTTGATGAAATATATACATTAACGGGTAAGGTTTTAGGTATAGCTTTTAATAATAATGAAAAAATAGATATTAAATTTTCATCAATTATATGGAAATTGATTTTGGACAAAGAACTTGAATTGGATGACATGGAGTACTTCGATTTTGATGTATATGAAAAACTGAAAAAAGTTAAAGAAAATGATGTCACATTAATGAATTTGAAATTTGTCGATTATTACGGCGATGAGTTAATAAAAGATGGAGAAAATGTTAAAGTCACAAATGAAAATAAAGATGAATATATAGAATGGTTGTTAAATAGAATAATCTTTAATGGCATTAATGTGGACCAGCTCGAATTAGTGAAAACATTTTTTGAAGATGCCGTTATAGCCTCGAAGTATGAAGATTTAAATGTAGAAGATATTTATAAACTACTTTCAGAGTAACTGCAGCGAAATTTTTTTCAGAAACCCTCTCAAAAAGTGAAATGTCAAACTCATTTTTCTCAATTCCTAATATTTTTTATTAAAATATAAATGCATATTATGAAAATTTAAATAAATATCTACCACTTTTTATTATTATCTTATGTATGATGTCAAAATTTCCCATAAAAAGCATCACGGTTAAAAATAATGACCACATCTCATTTTTTTTACTAAAGAAAGATTAATAAAAATATCAATTTTATAATATATGTATTAAATATATTTTGGGGCCTCATTTTTAGACCAAAGAATAAACATGGTCTTTTTTTTGAGAGAAAATCGATCAAAATTTTATTAAAAAATTTTTAAATTTTTTTAAAATTTTAAAAGTTTATAAACTTTTAAAAAATTTTACAATACAAATATAATGATTTTTTAAAAAACTAAAGCAAAACTTGCTATTCTTATTTTTTTATTTCAATTTTGGATTGATATTCAAAAATTTGTATGCTTAAAATGCTTTTTAGTTGGAAAAGATTTGGACCAATCAAACGATCGTTTGATTGTAAAGTATTCAAATAACAAAAAAATTGGTTATTTAGACCAAGATTGCATTTTTGTTAGACCACGAAAAAACCAAGATTTTTCCTGAAAAAGTGATTCTTTTTCAGAATTTTTTTGAATTAAAAAAAACATTGGCGAAATGAAAAAAATCTCATAAATTAGAAGCTTTATTTATAAATCATATATTAGCCTAAATTAGCCTATACATGTTGTTTTTAACTGCTGTTTGTTTGATATTTGATTAAAAAGAAGTTTACAGCTTGGCGAACGATTTTGTGCACTATCACAAAATTGTTAATATTTTGTTGAGTACTATCTATGAAATTTATTTTTGAAGTAATTTTTGATGATTTCTTTTTGAAATGGATGAAAAATTGAATTTTCTTTGCTTTCTTTTTTTATACTATTATGACTCCCCTTCAGAAAAAATTAATTGATCTAGTAAAACCAATTGGTTATAGTCACTGGCCTGGTCAGATTGATATGCTTGATCATAATTATATTTTGTTTGACTGATTTTGGCTGTATTAAAATCAGGTAAGCTTCTAATGTGCCCATTTAAGATCAACGGTTTTCTTTTTAGTTCATTGATAGAGCATTTTGTAGTTATTTATTTAAGGGTATACTAGTAGTATACGTTAGGCTGTGCGTCTCAAACGGTCCAGATCTAACCGCATCTGTTCTAATGATGTGGTCAATTTTATTTTGAATTTTTTTTTTTTTTTTGATTCACTAATCTGTTCATTATTAGTAACATTGAGAAATCTTCTATTTACCGATCCAATAATAATGCAAATAGGACATATTGTATTCCAAAAATAATAATGAATATTTTTTAATTCTTCAATTTTATTCCTAATATAAATTTTATAAAATTAAATTCAAGATGTGACATAAGCATGGAATTCTCCAAATACCAAGTATTTCGACCGTTCTTTTCATTAAAAAACAATTATCAGTAGTGACTGATGTAATGTTATCTAGATCCAGACTACAATCTCTTATACTATTTTGAAAGATCGTATATAAATTATCCCCATCGTTAATTTTATTTTAAAGCCAAAAATCTTTTCATTAGTTTTGAACATAATGTCTAAATGTTATTCCTAAGAACTTCTTTTTCTTTGGTCGGCCCAAACATCAAAAGTTAAACTATTGCAAGAAGATAATGCTGAAATATCAGAAATTTAATTTGAAACAGCTTTTGATAATTTGTGGTGATTTACTAAAATTGATTATTTTTTATCTCGAAAAATATGGAATGATTTTCCAAAAAGATGATATAATGGAAAAGTTTACTTTTTCTTTAACATTTGAAAAAATAATAGGAAAATAATATGGAAATTGATTTCATATACCATTTTACACAATCATTTTTCTATTTAATTGAATATAGTAGTATAGTATAGGCTCCGTTAAGAAATCACGCCATTTATATATACTACTTTAAAGATACATTTTTTTGTGCCAAAATATTTTTTTTCAACGAGACGATAAAACTTTTTGTTTGGAATTCTTTTGTTGCGACCTTTTTGAATTATCGAGGTGGTTTAAGCTTTTTGAAGGCTCTGGGGGCTTCCAAAGGCTCCAAGTGGCTGTGAAATGGGCTTAAGTATAGGCTTGGCGATAGCGTAGCCTATACTATACTACTAATATTCAAGTGGAAATTGGTTTCATTTATATATTGAGACCTTAGTATCAAAGATAATTCATGATAATGTTCAAGTGATTAAACTAGAATTATTGAGAAATCAAATTAAAATTTACCACTTTTTTAAATAACTTTTTTCTCTTAAAAAGTTATTGACATTTTATAGCTTGTTATTTTTATTCAAAAAGTGGTTTCATTGAAAGAAATTTTGTTTTATACGATTTACTAACGAAATACATGACTCTTCAAGAGTCGTCACAAGTAAAAAAGATTAAATCATATTAAACATTGTTATTTGATAAGGAATCTATTAATTTCTTTGGAGCCATAATTAAAGGCTTTGCAAATAATAGTTCACTAATTTTCAATATTTCTAAAGCAGAATTTTCATCAATTTCAAAGAGTAAGTTTTCAATATTACTAAAGCAATCTGCTGATATATTCTTTAATTTCCGTGGAACAACAAAACTTTTAATTGAGCAAAGAAATGCAGCTTTGCTAATTTTTTCAATTAGTGAATTTTCATCAAAATCAACTTTTTCTAAAGTTGAAAAGGCGAAACAAAATTTACATATTTTTGTCACTTTTTTTGGAATAAAGATATGCTTTAATGAAGTTTGTGAGAATGCATGTTTTTTGATGATTCTTAGTTCTGAATTTTCAAGAATATCAACAACTTT
Source organism: Tritrichomonas musculus (assembly GCA_039105265.1). Taxonomy (NCBI): domain Eukaryota; phylum Parabasalia; order Tritrichomonadida; family Tritrichomonadidae; genus Tritrichomonas; species Tritrichomonas musculus. The sequence continues at coordinate 119,793 of JAPFFF010000060.1, read as the reverse complement.
CAACTTGCCATTCACAGCAAAAGATCCTTCATCAATGATTTCGATTTGCGATGGAATAAGAATTCTTTCAAATGAACAATAAACGAATGCGTAACTTCCAATTTCTTTTATAAAAGGAGGAATATTCACTTGCACAAGATCACGACGTGCATAAATTAGAATATCATATTCATCACTACTTAAATCTGTCTTTCCAACAATGAAATTCTTATTGTCGAAATATTTAATGTTTTCTGTTTTTCTCTGAATTATATTTACTTCAGTTAAATTAGGAGTATAAGCACACCAACCATTTTTAAGAGCTAAAATATCAGATGGTATGGAAATTCTTCTTAAAGATGAACGTGAAAACGCATATTTATCGATAATTTGGAGATCGGAATTATCTGGGATTTCAAAATTTTGAAGTTTTTCACACCAAATAAAAGCACCGTTGCCAATATATGTTACATGTGGAGGAATATTAATGGAAGAAATACCAGAATTTCGAAATGCATCGTCATGAATTGAATTAAGTTCTGAATCTGGTGGAAATTTGATCGATTTGAGTAGATAACTACGCTCAAAAGCAGATTTTAATATGCTTGTGACAGTATATTCGTTTCCTTCGTGCTGTATTGATCTAGGTATGAAAATATCTCCAACAACATTATCATTACCTTGTATATCAGCCGTATGAATGCTTTCATTTAAAACATAAATGATACCATTTTGAGTGATATTCTTAACTTGTTCATTTATACTCATTAATAAAATTTTATGATTCAGAAAATTTGTGTTATATACAAAATTTGAGATATATCTATGAATTAATTATTAAAGATTTTTCAAAAATAAATTATATATAAAAATGATTTAAAAACATGGAAATTCATAGATAGAAACTCAATTTTATTATGGAAGTTTATAGAAATTTATGTAAAAAGAATTTAAAGCAATTGAATAGGAGTTTTTCTTTTCAATTAGTATTATCAATATTCTGAAAATTTATTATTATTTATATATTCAGTCATCTGCATGAATAGTTGAATCAAACGAACTAGATTTTTTTTTTTTTTTTTTTTTTTTTTTTTGAAGTTTTGAATACTAAACTAAGTTTTTTTAATTTTCACGTTTCATTCAATTTAAAAGGATAATATCTTATTAAATAAACATTTATATATTTTATTTTTGATTTACCAGATATATATATTAATATATAAATTATATTTATAATAAAATTAATTTTATAATACTTTTTAATTGAGATATATCTAAAAATAATCCTATCGGACGTTGAAATTTCAGAATTGAGTTTAAAACAAAATTCTTTTCAATAAAATTTCAATGCCAAAAATACGATATAAATATTATACAAAAATTGAATATGCAATGAATGAATTGATTATTTTTAAAAAGTGAAGAATGCTGTTTTTGTTCAACTTGCTTAGTTATTCAGTATCTCTTAATCCAGCGAAGGTATACTTTTCTAAATTCATTACAAGGGACTCAATTGTCAAACTGTATGATGCTTTAGAGCAGCCATTAAAAGGAAATGTTGGTGTAAAAATCTCAACAGGCGAAAAAGGAGGAAACAACTATCTCCATCCCGAATTAATTGGTGACTTTGTAAAGCATGTAAATGGCACAATTGTTGAATGCAATACATTTTATAGCGGCCAAAGAAGTACATCAGATAAACATTGGAAATTGATTAAAGAGCACGGATTTTTGGATATTGCAAGATGTGACATTTTAGATGAAGAAGGCGAAATTGGGATTCCAGTACCAAATGCTCAACACATGAAAGAGTTTGTTGTTGGGAGCCATATCAATAACTACAACTCATTTGCAATTCTTTCCCATTTTAAAGGACATGCGATGGGCGGTTTTGGAGGCGCCCTTAAGAATATTGCAATCGGCTTTGGCTCAGCAAGAGGAAAAGGCATTGTTCATACAGCTGGCAATTTAAATCCAACCTGGGCAAAACTAGGAGCAACATCACAATCAGACTTCCTTGAAACAATGGCAGAATCTGTTAATGGCTTTGTTAATAAATTCAAATAGGAAAACATAGTTTACATTAATGTTGCTTACAATCTTTCTGTAGATTGTGATTGCGATAGCCATCCAGCTCCTCCAGAAATGGCTGATATCGGTATTTTCGCATCACTTGATCCAATCGCCGTTGATCAAGCTTGCGTTGATGCTGTTTATAATTCCCAAGATCCTGGAAAAGCTTCATTAATTAAGAGAATGGAAAGGCAAATAGCTGTTCACATTTTAGAAAGAGGTGAAGAACTTAATTTGGGAAAACGTAAATATGAAGTAATTGAGATTGATTAATTATTTAAAAAAGAATTTTTTTTATTAGAAAATATTTATATTAAATTGCATTTGTTTAATGCTACAACTAATGATTGTCAGTTTGATTAAAAATATGTTTTTATGTATAAAATAACTGAACTATTCAAAATATAATCGCTCAATAATATCCAATTTTTTAATTTTTCAGATTTTCGAATTTCCTAAAGATTGTACATTCAGATTCTGCGAATTAATTTCCTATATTTCCAGTGACTTCATTTGCAATTATAGATTCACAACTTAATTTTATGCTCTTATACAGAAAACACCTTCGATATATTTTTTGTTTATTTTCAATATTGAAAATTTTCTATTTTGAATACAAAGTCAATATTCCAAAAGCTTTTTTATATTACAGAAATGAATATTCCAAGATAAGAATTGTTATATAAAAATTTTACTGGTTTTATATTCAGTGAACTTTCAATTCAACAAAGCACCATATGAATGATATTTTACATTATGAAAATAGCTTTATATATATCAAAAAAAGTGTTACTTTTTTAACCAATTATTGTCAATTTAGAATAGATTCTCTTTTGCATTTGTCAGAAAGAAAATCTTTTCTTCTTCCAGTTTCATTTATTTGAAATCGAATCACTATAAAAAGAAAATAAAGATTAATTAAACATCAAATTGATTTTAATGATGACAAAATTGACACTGTAGCACATATAAATACTTATTGTAATTTGAATGACAAAAAAAAAAAAAAAAAAAAAAAAAAATTGTGAAATATGGCTATTAATCATATTATAACTTGTGATTGTGCTTTTTTCTTGGTAATCGCATTAAAACAATTGTTATTCTTTGTTATTAATGCAATTATATTGAAATGTAATGTATATGAATTTGAAATTATATATGGTTCTTTATTATAGTTTCTTTTACATATATAAGTTTTGACTTTTGCTTTATTTGAATTTATACAATTTAAACCAGAGTTATATCCAAGTAATTTTGTAAATAGTGCAATTGTTTCTACTGTTATATTTATACATATATATATAACAGCTCATTTATCCTAATCAATGAAAAAAAATGTTCGCATTTTTCCTCAATATACCCATTAATATCAAATTTATTAAAAATTATTTTTGGATATGGTAAAAAAATACTTCTGTATGTTTTTGGGGTAAAAAGAGGTTTCGATTCTAAAAATTATAATCTATGATAAAAAATAATATTGAAGATATTGATTTTTATTGGATCGAAAATATTTGATTTAAAGCATCCATTTTTATTAATAATAATGAATATTCTTTCATCAAAAAATGGATATTATATAATTACTAAATGAGTATTAAATTATTGATTGTTTGCATATATAAATTAAAGTATATTAGATATTTTATATTTTGTTCTATCATTGGTAAAAATATTTTATATTAACAATTTGATATTTTGATAATATCAACAACAAGCAGTGAATTGGTCAATTACATTTTATATCTTTCGAAATTGTAATTCAATTTGCAATATTAAAATTGTATTCGGCATCTTTTGATAATAATTTTTATCATCATTTTTTAAATATGGATTTCTCTCAAAATATAATCAACACCTATTCAATTTTTCATCAGTTTATTATCAAATTTTCAATATAAAGCACTCTTTTCAAATTGAGGAAAAGTTCTCTATTATAAAAATATAATAAAATTATTGATTTTTTACAAAAAAAATTAAGCATCTCAAAATTTTTTTTTTGAGAATTCATTCAAATTGAAAATATATTTTGAATGGTTCATTGAAAATTTGCTGATCAAACATAATTCTGTTAAAGAAAAGGCAAGTCTACAAACCACATCACTTTAATAAATGGAAATCGAAAGCACAGAATCTCAAAGTCAAGAATCAATCAGCTCACAAGAGAATGTTGCTAAAGGAAACGAATTTATTCGCATTATGAAATATTTCTCTAATAAAGCATTATTTGTATTTACATTAATTTTTTCAGTAATGTTAGGTGCCGTACCTTTCATTTTTTATTTAATAATGGGCGACATGATTAATATTATTTCACAAAAAGATGATTTTCTAGAACAATTCCATAAAGTTCTCATCAAAATAATTGTTTTCATTATTTTCCAAAATATGGTTCTTGCGGTTTGCACTCAACTTCGTTCTCTTGCAATTCCATATTTCATGAGAGACCTCAGGCGTAATTTATTCAAAAGTTTTTTACAGAAAGAAATTGAATATTTCGACAAAATTTCAACGGGAGTTATGATTAGCCGAATATCGCAAGATGTTACTTTAATAGCAAATATGTTTGTTGGCAAGTTAAGCATTTCTCTCCAAATGCTTGCACAAACACTTGGAGGAGTTCTTGTTACAATTTGTTCCATATGGCAAGCAGGGTTAGTCATGATAGGCTCACTCATAATATCTAGCATCATATATTATTTTGGCGACAAACGCATTGGACAGATTTGGGGTGAATATGGTCAGGCCAGTGCAGCAGCAGCATCGAAAGCCGAAGAAGTAATCACGTCATTTCGAACAGTCAAATCATTTGACTGCGAATTAAGAGAATCACAAATTTTCAAAGAAAAAATTTCTACAGTTGATAAAGTTCTCAAAAAGTCGAGCATTGCGCAAGGTACTAAAGAAGGTCTAATCATGGTTACCTTGTACGGAACCATGGCTGCTATTTTCTATCTGGCTTCATGGCTAATTCAAAAGAGGCCAGAATACGGATACAAACCTGGCGACCTCTTCATCATTCTGATGTCTCTCTCATTCGTCACATCTGGCATCAGCACGTTTCTGACGCTTTCAGATGACTTCAAGATGACATCGTTATCAGCCGCCAATCTTCTTGAAATATTTGAATCGCCCTCCAAAATATCCAATAAAGAAGGAGGCGCTCTTCAGCAAGTCCGTGGAAAAATCGAGTTCAGAGATGTGTCCTTCAAATACGAGTCGTCTGAAAACGACGTCATTAATCATTTGAGCTTCGTTGTGAATCCGGGAGAAACTGTCGCTTTCGTAGGCGAAAGTGGATGTGGAAAAACAACAACCTTGCAATTGATTGAAAGATTTTACAACATCGACAAAGGAAGCATCTACTTGGACGACGTTGACATGATGTCGCTTTCGCCTTCTTTCGTTCGCTCACAGATCGCCATCGTCCCACAGACACCTGTTTTGTTCTCAATGAGCATAAAGGACAACATCAGATACGCCAATCCAGAAAACACCGAGTCGGAGGTCATCGAGGCCGCAAGACTTGGAAACGCAAACGATTTCATCATGCAGATTCCAAAAGGCTACAGAGCCGAGGTTCAAAACTCGTCCTTGAGCGGTGGACAGAAGCAAAGAATTTGCATTTCAAGGGCAATTTTGGCTAATACGCCAATTCTTCTCTTAGACGAGGCAACTGCTGCTTTGGACACAGAGTCTGAGTGTCTGATCCAGGAATCATTGGATAATTTCAAACATGGAAAAACTGTGATTATCGTGGCGCACAGATTGGCAACAGTCAAGAATGCTAGCAGAATCCTTGTCTTTCAAGATGGAAGAATTGTTGAGGAAGGAAAGCATGATGATTTGATCAAGAAAAATGGCGTTTATTCTGAATTAGTGAAATATCAACTTCAATAAAATGCATTTGTTTATTAATTTATGCATCAATCTCTTTTTATAAATAGTTAAGTCAAATTTTATTATTAGACATTGCTCTGTAATTTTTTATATAAGATTTGAGAATATTTTGAATATAAAAAGGAAAAAAGATTATCAATACAATATTCGTGGTAAATAAAATAATATGATTTAAATCATTATGCATTAAAAAATGAAGGGGCCGTAGCTCACCGGTAGAGCATTGGATTGCAGATCCAGCGGTAATCGGTTCGATTCCGGTCAGCCCCTCTTTTTTTCCCCTACAATTATAATCCTTAAGACATTTCAACGCCTTTTTTTAAGTAATTTTTATCGCCTTTGCTTTGCTAGAACTCACGTGACAACCAAAATTTTATTTAGAATTTGAAAAAAAAAAAAAAAAAAGTTGTTCTGAAAATATAAAATTATATTAACAAAGATTTATATAAATTAAATCAAAATAACATCCATTATGTATTAAATAAATCAAATCCAAAACCATTATAAAATTAATTATTAATATTTGGAATTTTATTTTTCTGATTTAAATCAATGAAAAACCCTGTCATGATCATTTCTTCCGTAAAATAACGGAAATCATTAAATTTATAAAATTCGAAATAGAATGAATAGTTTTCTTCTTGTTCTATCTGATTAGAATTAATTATTTGATATAATTCTGAAGCCAATTTTAATGATCCTTCTGAATATTTTGAAATCTCTAATTGTATTTTAATTAAACTAATTGGTCCAATCATTTTAATGAGTACAACACATAAAAATACTTTTGGTTCCAAATAATTTTGATTTTCAGATCTGATCAGTAAGTCGACCCAATTATTTTTATATTTTCCGTTGACAATTCTTTCATCATAAAAATAAATTTTAGCTAAATTAAGCATTGCAACTTTATCATTCTTTTTTGAAATGGCTTCTTCAAATAATTCAATTGCATTCATTATTCTATTGCTTTTATAAATAACGCCAAGATTATTTTTAGCAAATTGATTGTTCATATTAGATGCCATTATGTAATGCTTAATCGATTTTTTGATATCTTTTTTTATTTCGATTCCTTCATAATATATTGAGTCAAGCAGAAAATTAGCTTTATCATTTCCATTTTTTGAAGCCAATTCTAATAAAAAATTGCTTTCTTAACACTTCGTTCATCTAATAAGCCTTCAAGATATAAAGAGCCAAGAAGATATTGTGCATCAGGATAATCTAAATACGAAGCTTGTTCCAAATAATTTATTGATTTTTTGATGCTTCTCTTAGTATAGATTCCTTTTAAGTAAATGTTTGCCAGCAAAAAGAGTGATTCAGACTGCTTTTTATCAGATGCAATAAGTAAATAATGCAGTGCTTTATTGATATCTTTTTTATCATAGAAGTAGAAACTTCCTAAATTAAAGCAAGCAGGTGGATATTGTTTATCTGCAGCACTCTTTGAATAATAAATCCCTTTTTCAAAATCAATAGAAGTATTTTTACCTTTTGAGTATATTTCTGTTCATAGTAGTAAATTGCTTTATTAATGTCTCGTGGTTCATAATAACTATAATGATAAATATTTGCTAATTGATATTGAGCATCAATTAAATTATGATCGGCTGCTTTTTTATAATAATTTAATGCTTTATTGATATCTTTAGGACAATATATTCCTTGATAGTAAAAATTTCCTATTTCAAATTGGGCTTCTCGAATATTTTGATTTGTAGCTACCATTAAATGGTCAAATGATTCTTTATAATTTTTCTCATTTTTAAGCAAGATACCAAGCATCAAATGCGCCTTAGGATTCCCTTGATAAGCAGATAATTTAAAATAATAAATTGCTTTTTGAATATTCTGAACACCAATTTTTTTATTTCTAAAAATTTCGCCCAAATATAATTGAGCAATTGAATCATGCTGATTTGATGCTTTCTCAAAATATTCAATAGCTTTATTTACATCTTTTTTATTAAATTGATCAGTTATATAAATAACTCCAAGGTATCTTTGAGCATTAACGTTATTTTGATTGGCAGCTTTGGTAAAATAAAATATTGATTTATTTATATCAAAATTCACAACTTCTCCTTATAAATAAAATTCTCCTAAAATTATTTGTGCAATTTCATTGCCTTGTTCAGCAGAAGTGAATAATATTGAATAGCTTTATTCACATCTTTTTTAACAAATTTTCCTTTATAAAAAATATGTGCCAAATCAAACAGAGAATTAACATCATTTAATTCTGCTGCACGTTGAAAATAGCGAATTCCTTTATTAACATCTCTTGCTATATATTTTCCTTCAAAATACGTAAGACCAAGATTAAATAAAGCTTTGGTACAATCTTGATCTGCTGCTTTTTTATATTATTCAATTGCTTTGTTAATATTTTTGGGAAAAAAATCTCCACAAAGATAATAATCGCCCATAACTAATTGTGCATCTGCATAATTATTGTATGCTGCAAGTTGTAGATGATAAATAGCTTTATTTATGTTTTGAAAATTTGGATCATTCATGTATAATGAATAAAGATCATATTGTGATCGTGCAAAATTTGGATTTGATGCTTTTTCCTTATGATATATTGCTTTTGTTACATCTCGACCAACGTATTGCCCATAGTAATACATATTTCCAAGGTTATGATGCGCTTCTTTAACATTTTGCTTTGATGAAAGATTAAAGTAATGAAAAGCTTTCATATGATCAAGAGGTAGTTTTGATCCATTATAACATAAAAATCCCATTTCTAATTGTGAAATCGGATTATCATACTCTGCTATTAAGATCCAATGCATTTCTGGAAGAGTATTATGATATTTTTGCAGTGTTTTTGTTTCAGATAATTTCTCAAACATATACTTTTTATTTGAAGAGGCCAAAAGAAATGATTGTAAATGATATTAATTAATTCAGAAAGATTAGTACGTTCTTTTGGATTCTTTTTTTTTTGCAACTTTCACATATTTCTTGTAATTTGCCATATTTTGATGGGTTTTTTAGTTCTTCTTGAAACAAGAATGAAATCATCATACCAATTGAATAAATATCAGATTCATAACAAATTTCCCCATAATTCACTTCAGGAGCTGTATATTCCGTGAAAGTTTTTGTATAATTTTCATCTTCAACTTTTTTTTCGGTGATTTTAATCATTCTATCGAAATCAATAAGAACAACAATTTTATTCTGGTCAATGATGACATTATTTGGCTTCAAATCTCTATAAACAAAATTTTTATCATGAAGATATTGAATTGCAATCATAATTTGAAACAAAACTTTAATTTTTTCATTAAAATTCAAATCATTAACACAATTCACCAAACTTTCCCCTTGAATGTACTCAATAAACAAACATTGTTTTAAAACCAAAAAATCTTGGAAGATAAGGGAAATAATTATCAGATAACTCAAGATAGTTTTCTTTTTCTCGTTGATAAATATTTAACTGTATTATCGAAACAAAACTTCTTTTTTACAGAATTTCTTCGCTTTCAATGTGATAAATTAAAGCTATCTGTGAGTATGAGCCAATATCAAACAATCTTATTTCGAAATAGTCGCAATCATCAAATGTCTTGTTATGTCTTTCTTTTGCAGATAAGATGTTGCACGATTGCAGTTATTTTTTTGAAAACTTTTTTGAATCAAAAAACCAAATAAACATTTATTGAATACAGAAACCATAAATTGACTTTAAATTGGTATCAATACCAATTTCTTGTATAAATGTATTAATATCTTCATTAAAAAATTCTTCGTTAATGCTCGCTGCTTGATATTGAAAAGAAATTTGCTTATCAAACATAATTTTTGATCCTGAGAGAAAGAAAAATTGCGAATCCAAATTGTTCTAAAAGTAGTTTTGAAGGATAATGAGTTTGGATTGCGGCACTATTAAAATTTTTCGATCAAAACATAATATAAAATAATCTCCATCTATGTTTGAAGAATAATCAATGACTATCAATTTAATTTGATTTTCAACAGTATTGATCTCTGGAAAAAAGTTTTTTCATCAATAATTAAATATAAGTTGAATTTTTGAAATACTTTAATAAACTTGTTTCTTATAAATTTTAATTTATTTTCCTTTACTTTGCTCTGAAAATCAATAAAAGCCGAGTTCATTTTGAAGTCAAACTTGAAAGTTTATATAGATATAATAAAAAAGAGTGAAATCTTTGAATTTTTCAAAATTAAAAAATAGTTTTATATTGAAAAATATATTAGAAAATAATATGAAATATTTTTTAAATATATTAAATATCATTTTAGAAGTCCAATTAATTAAATAAAAAATATATGTAATAGCATTAATTGTAAATCTCATTATTATTTAAATTAAGGGTACTGAGAGTCAAAAATGATTGATTATTTATATTTATATAATAAAAGGATATTTTGTAAATCATCATGTATCAAGCCAAAATATTTAGATAATATATTATTTAATTAAGTAAGTAGTTCATTCGAATTTTCAATTGGTTTGGCTATGCAAACCGGAATATTCAGTCATAATGAGCTATTATTTTAAAAAGAAGTTGGCTCATCACAAGAACATTTTTATAAAAAAAAAAAAACATTATCCAAATTATCATTTTTTCAAGTAACTCATATAATATTTTGATGCACCGATTGAAATCTTTTTTCAAACACCTTAAATATATAATTCATTTTGAAATAACTCATATAATATATAATTAGTGTTTATAGAAATATTGAAAGATATTTGAAATTGATAATTATCGTAAACATTTATACTCAGAATAAACATATTTATAAATATATCTAAAATTTGAGTTTGAATCTTTTTAATATTTTAAATATATATTAATTATCATATATTAATTTTAATATATCAATTGTAAAAGATTTTATGGTTTAGTTCTTTATATGAATACCTCAGGAAAATAAAATATTAAGGTGAATTATAGGTCAATATATTAATAAGAGAAAAAAATGTCATATAAAGTTCAAAGCTAAAAAAAGCATTTTAAAACTTGTTTTTAATCAATAGCAATTTCAAATCAATTTTAATATGATTCCATTATGTTTTTAATGAAATTTATTTGAAATTCTTATGAAATTCTAGGAAATATTTTAATTTAATTCCCAACAAATCTTTTATATCATTTTTACAAGTTTTTAAATGAAGTTATAATATTTTTTATATGATATTTCATATATTTTTTTCAATAAAGTTCCAAAATTCGTTTTATTTCATTTCAACAAATATTTGATTACATTTTAAATAATATTTTATTACATTTCAATAAATATTTTATTACATTTCAGCAACTATTTTATCAAATTTAAACTAATAATTTATGAAATTTCAATATAATATTATATGCAATTTCAAATATATTATTTATTACATTTTACCAAATATTTATTACATTTCAAAAGATATATAATAATATTTCAAACAATAATTTATGAAATTTCAGCAATTATTTCATCCAATTTCAACAAGTATTTTATGATATTTTTTATATATAATTTTATACAATTTTAACAAATATTTTTATTACATTTCAAACAGTATTTTATCAAATTTTAAATAAATAATTTATCTAGTTCTATATAACTTGCTTTATTATGTTTGAACAACTATTTAATGAAATTTAAATAGTTTTTTTTTTATAGTGTTTCCAATAATGACAATTATTAACATTTCATTGAAATTTTATGGTATATCAATTGTTTATTATTTATGCAATTTGAATCAATTTTTCATCCAATTTTCTTAAATACATTTTATCAAATTTCATTGCTTTTATTTTTAATTTAATTTCAACAAATATTTTATAAAATTCAAACAAATGTTTAATCTAGTTCCATAATATTTAATTTATTATGTTTTACTACAATTTAATAATGTTTAAAACTCTTTTTTTAATAGCATCCCAAATATTACATTTAATGACATTTCAAAAAAATAATTAATAGCATATCACTTTTTTATTATTTATGCAATTTGAATCATCTTTTCATTCAGTTCTATAAATAATCTTATCAAATTTCATTATTTTTTTTTTAATGTCGTTACAACAAATATTTTATGAAATTTCAATAAAGATTTTACAGGATTTAAACAAGAAATTTATATAGTTTCAACAAATATTTAATAGAGTTCTGACAAATATTATATCAAATTTCAAAAAAAAAAAATTATATGCAATTTTTACTAATATTTTATAAAATTTAAACAAATATTTTATAGAATTTAAACATATATTGTATGCAATTTCAATTAATACTTTATAAAATTAAAAAAAAAGAATTTTTTATTACATTTCAACAAATATTTTATCAAATTTCAACAAATATTTGATAAAATTTGAACAAGTATTTTATTACATTTTAATAAATTTTTTTAATATAATTTTAACATATATTTTATACAATTCTAATAAATAATTTATGCAATTTCAACAAATATTTTATGGCATTTAATTAATTATTTCATCATATTTCATCAAATCTTTTATCGAATTTAATTCATTTTTCATTATGTTTTAATTATCTTGCTTTATACAATTTTATTACATATTTATTACATTTCAAATTATATTTATAAAATATCAGATTAAATTTAAATGGAATTTAAAATTACAAAAATTATTAAAATTTCTACTTTATTTTTATTAATTCAATTTCTTTTAATATTTCATTACATTTCAAAATTTTCTTTGATGAAATTCTTACAATTTTTCATTTAATTTCAACAAAATTTTTTACATGATTTTTTTTGAATATATTTATATAATTTTATCCAATATTTTCATGAAATTTGATCAATAATTTGATGGAATTCTATTCATTTTTATATAGAATTTCAATAAATATTTCATAGCATTTTATTCATTATTTAATAACATTTTAGTTTAATACTCATAATATTTTTATACAAACTTGTTTAATAAAGTTTTTACATAAATTTTATCCAGTTTCATAAATTATTTCTATATAGTTTCAAATAAAAAGTTTATTTAATTCCTATATTTTTTTTCTTTTATAAAATTCTATAACATAATATTTAATCTAGTTTCATTTAATATTTTTATAAAATTTTAAACAACAATTCATCAGCACAACCACAACCACAACCATATAAAACCATTCCACAGCCAACAAATAATTATGAAGAAGTTGGGCAATTAAGAAAGCAACCTGCATCACAAAAAGAATACTTTGAAACACAACTTGCATCACAGCAAGAATACTTTGAAACACAACTTGCATCACAGAAAGAATACTTTGAAACACAACTTGCATCACAGAAAATGAAGCTTGAAAAACAACAAAAAGATTATGAAACCCAACTTAAATCACAGGAAGAAGACTTTGAAGAACAACTTGCAGCTCAAGAAAAGAAATTTGAAAAGCAGAAAAAATGCTTAGAAGAACAACTTACAAACAAAACAGAAGAAAATCAAGAGTTGCAGAAAAAATTAGTTTCTTTAAAAAAAGAACATGCAAACAAAGAAGATAAATTCCAGCCAAAAGAAATGCAATCTCAAAACAATACAAATCCAATTAAAGAAATTGAAATACTTGACTCATCACAGATCAACAACCTAGAAAGGATCGAAAAAATTGGCCATGGAAGTGGCGGTGAAGTTGTTAAAGTTGCATTAAAAAAGTTCTATGCATTAAAAATAATGGAAATAAATAACAAAACTCATGAAGCACTTCGACTTTTCATGAACGAATATGAGATAATGAATCTTCTTAATCATTTGAACATTTTGAAAACACATGGAATATTTCTAGGCAATGAAACTAATCCTCCAATGATTCTTCTCGAATACTGTCCAACGAATTTGGATAATAAAATCAAAGAAAAAACAATGACTAAATGTGATCTTGTTTTCACAATTTACCAAATTGTTGAAGGAATGAAATATGTTCATTATCAAAAAGTTATTCATCGTGATTTGAAACCAACAAACATTCTTGTTGCTTCTGATGGAACCATCAAAATCTGTGATTTCGGAATCTCAAAGTTGATGACTGCTGAAGAACAATCAATGACGAAAGGCCTTGGCACACAAAAATTCATGGCACCAGAAATCATCAACGAAGAAGATTATGATGAAAAAGTTGACGTTTATTCATTCGGTGTCATTGCATACTTCATCCTTAGTGGAGGTGAGATGCCTAAAATCAAAATTCGCGACATTTGTCTTGGAAAGAAAGCAGAAATACCTTCTTCATTCACCCCTTTTGCTGAAGAATTAATCAACGCGTGCTGGAATTTCGATCCAAAAGAGAGACCAAGCTTCAAGAAAATATGCAATGACATTGAATTAAATAAATTCAATTTACTCCAATTGACAAAATCTGAAATTCAACAAGTGGAAGACATGGTAAAGCAGCACAAAGAGAAAATTCCACAATATGATTCTTAATTTAATAACAATTCAAGATTAAGACCAAGATTAATAAAATTTACCAATTTTAATTGAATTTTTGTTATTATAATTCGATTATTATTATTTTAGAATAAAAATAGGTTAAAAAAGAACCTCATGTTTATCATGAAATTCAGAATATTCAAGCTTATTCTTGAAACCCTGAGAATATTCCAAATAAACCTGAATATTAACCTATGCTTATTCATAACAAATAAATGTTTATATGCTAGTCTTATATATAAATGAAAATGTAGACATTTATCGGCAACTCCCCTTCACCGCTCTTGCATATATGATTAATCATACATATTCAAAAAGAAAAAAGTGAAGGTTTTAATACAAATGTAAAAATAAATTCACAATAAAATTTAACAAAAATGCAAGAAGATATTGACAATGATCATATTTGCCAATTTTAAGGTCAATATAAATAAACCTTTAACGGACCATTTTTATTCACAAATTATTTTCAAAGTATGCTCCAAGCCTTCAAAAATTTCCCAAATAATTTAAAAAACTCAAAAATCGCTTTTGCAAACCATACGCATACAAAAATTGTAGAAAAATTTCGTTTTTTCATAATAAATAATTATTTCGAAAAAGAAAAAGAAAAGATTCAGATAATTAACCACAATATCAAAGACTCTGTATTGTTTGTAATTGACCAAAGCTCAAAATTGAATGAAGAAACCCAAATCCAAAATATCATTGTTTGCTTTGAACAAACTTTAATCATAATTCAGTTATCAAAGGCAATAATTGCATTTTTACAATCAATTTTATCTACCAATCCAAGTTTGCCCGTTTGTTTCTTATCTAATACAAAAATTCTTATTAAACAAATGATTGAAATCAGCAATCCAGAAATCGAACTCAATGAAATTTTTAAATGAGGAAATAACAAGGTTGAAGAGCAGCATGCATATTCATAAAGTAGCAAAGATAACAATTGATATGTGGCCATCTGTTTCTACTAGTTTATCTTGTTTTCTAATCAAGAAAAGTTATTTGATGCGAAACAAATATCGTATCAACCAATTCATCAAAGATATTGGGAGCAAACCTACTTTAGATGCCATAAATGAAGATGAATTTGTCGAATTACGTGAAGTTGGAAAAGGAACTTTTTCCTCTTGTGCATTGCATTATCATATAACAAGTGGTAAATTATGTGTGATTAAGAAACAATTTAAAATTCATATTGAAGCTGATGAATTGCTTCAACGAGAAACAGATAATTATTCAAAACTTAGTCATCCTTTTTTGCCAATTTTTTATGGGATTGTTAAAAATAAAAACTATAATATTATCGAATTCATCAATGGAAAGACTTTAAAAGATATAGAAAAGAATGAACTCAATTATAATGATAGAATTATTATAATTTTTGAATTGATGATTATTTTAAAATTTTTTCATGATAATGTATATATTTATCGCGATTTGAAACCAGATAATGTCATGATTGATGATAATAAAAACATTGTTTTGATTGATCTTGATCGATTAATTAAAAAAGATGACAAAATTGAACACACATCGGATTTAGGTTGTTTTTTTTAGAGCACCTGAAGTTTTTCAAGCTGGCCAATTTTCATACTCAAGTGATATTTATTCTCTTGGTAAAATGATGGAATATTTAATGAATCAAACAGCAAAATCATATGAAATATCTAAAATAAAAGAAATATGTAGGAAATGTCTTAATGAATTTCCTTCAAATCGACCATCAATTTCAGAAATTATCATTGAATTTAATTCTATTTTTCAATCAAATTACCAGATTGAACTTTTATATACCAGTTTTAAAGAGCATTATAATAATTTTGATCAAATTAATAAAATAATTTCTTTAATGCATTTAAATCAAAATCATGCAAATGCAAAATTCAATCTTGGTGTCATTTATTATGAAGGCAAATATGTCACACGTGATATCAATAAAGCAATTTATTATTATTCACTTTCTTCAAATCAAAATATTGCAGAAGCACAATTCTATCTTGGCTTCATTTATTACTTTGAACAATATTATCAAGATGTTAAAAAAGGGATCTATTATATAATGCTGGCATCAAAAAATAGAAATAGACAAGCAAACTTTGCACATGGATTTTTGCTTCACAAAGGGAAGGAAGTCAAGAGAGATATGAATGAAGCGATTCATTATTATAAGGAAGCTTCATCATTTAATAATCAATATGCAAAAAAACAATCTTGGAATCATCTACAGATATGGCTATGATAATGTTGAAGGGAAAATAGGTAATGCAAGTGTGTATTTCGAAGAAGCAATTCGTCAAAAAGAAGATTACTTATCAATGTACAACCTGGCGCATATTCACATATATGATGAGAAAATCCGAGGAGATCTGGACAAAGCAGTTGATTTATTGATTAGATCATCAAGTAAATTTATTCATTCAACAATTTTATTAAGTTTTGTTCTAGTAAAAAAGTTTCGTTTTAATATCGACACCATCAAATGTGAAATCAAAAATATAACCGGAATTAAAGATATTCTTATAGATCAAGTATGCCTAAATATAAATGAATATGGAATGCTAAACAGAAATAATTATGAAATTTTATATGAGACTTACAAGAAAGAATATTTTCTATATGATATTAAATTAAAAGCAATCTCGCCAACATATTTTGAGAAAATGAGAGAAGAAAAGACTAAACCAAAATATCCAAATGCCAAAGAAATCACAAACATGTTTTATGAAGGTTTCGGACTAGACATATAATATGATAGAATTCATAATGTACCTAATGTTATCGTTTTTTGAAGCACCTTATAAAGCATAGAAAAAATATTAAGGGTGTAGTTCGTTTGCAATATCTCGTTATATACATTGTTTTGAAAAGTTATATTAATTTATTTATGATTGTTATATGTCACATATTTTATTAAAACAATAAAAAAAAATGAACTTCATAGACAAGAGTCATTCATAGTTGCAGACTTGTAAAAAATGAGCTTTGAAGAATTTGTTGAAAAATGTTCAGAATGTTCTTTTAGAATTTCTTGAAGAAGAATCAGATGAAGAAAGCAAATATGATCAATTGTATAATATTATAGTTTTTATTTGTAAGATTGAGCAACTTTTAAGACATTTCAAGAACGAAATCCAAAAACATTTTTCTTAAATTTCCGGAATTCTGACAACAAGAGAATCTTTCTATTTCTCATTGAAGAAAAAATGATGACTATTGATAAATACATTTTTTCCATAATTACGAGCCAACTTTATATCGAAAAATAATATCAAGCCGTTTCTCACGAAAGAAAACATTGAAAAATACGACATCAAGAATGTTCTATATAGAAAAATTATTTTTAACAATTTTACTAAAAAGTGGAAAAGTTCATGTTTAAAATATCTATCACAAAAGATAAGGAGGTATTGAAAAAGTTTAGAAATATTCTATATAGAAAAATTATCTTAAAACTTTTTCAATACCTTCTTATCACAAATGAGATGCATCTCATCTAAAATTCAAGTTTATAGAAAAAATTATCTTAAAAAATTGAGAAAGTTATCTTATTTTCGATGCTTTTGAATTTAACTATATGCTTTTATTGCTCATCAATGTACTCATTGTCACCAATGTTTTCAACCTTTTCCAGTTCATCAATGACATCAAGGTTATTTTTTGGCGTTCATATAAAGAAATCATTTATGAATTTCTATTTCGACCAAACCAATACCAAATCAAAAATTTTTAAATACTCAAGTTTCTTACATTTTTTAAGAGCTCCTATTTTAGTCAGAAATAATGAATTAAGATTCATTAATAAAAATTTCATCACAAATCGTATTTTTTCTGATAATGATGTTTTACTTGTAATTGGATGCGCCTTTATGCAGTGCTCTAATAAATTCCCTTCAAGAGGAGGAGCCATCGAATATGTTAATGATATGATAAATGGAAATGTGACAATTTACTCATCAGTTTTCAGCGAATGCAGATCAGAACTTTCAGATGGAGGTGCAATTTTTGTTTGTGGAAGATATGGCACAAGTGGAGTTAATCCAACTCATAAAATGATAAATTATTTTTCAAGCAAATATTGCTGCTTTTCCAGATGTTTAACTATTGCAGATAGTAATCAATGTGGATATGGACAAGCAATGTTTGTTTTTGCTGAAATAATTGAAATCATGTACAATACAGCAGTTAAATGTCCCCCTTATTCAAAATCAATAGGAGCCCAATTTGATTTTACCTCAGAATTTATTAATTCAAGCTATATTAATTCAACTGAATCAAGCGCAAGATATTGTGTGGCAATTGAATATAGAGTGGCCAAATATGCAAATTTACGATTCAATTCATTGGTTGATTTAAAAGGAGGATTTATAAATAGTTTTTCATATTTAGATGAAATTTCAATTACATTTTGCAATTATGTAAATAATACAATAGAACAAGGGAATAGAGTTGGTGGATTTTTTTATATAAAGCACTCTCATCGAAATATTTGTATTTTGAATTCATGTTTCGCAAGGATATATTTTGAATTAGAGAATTATGGTTTTATTTACGATGCTGATAGTGTGACTTCATTAGCTGTTCAATTAAAAGATTGCTTAATTGAACAATCTTTAATAAATCGTCTTAATAAGGTTGTTACCGAAAATGTAGTTATATACAGATCAGATCAAACTAAATTTACAAATATGATTGATTTTCTTGATCTAAGTTCTTGTAAAGGACGTATAACGCCTCCGCCAATTATTTTTTCTCCTACATTTAATCAATCATCTTTTTTTTCTAATTCAATTCTTTTTTCAGAATCCTCAAACTTTACAAAGTCGCAAATATTTTCACCATCTGTTTACTTCCAAAGCACTTCTATATTTACAAAATCAAACATATTTTCTTCAACAGCTTATTTTTCAAGATCATATATATTTTCAGAATCAACATGCTTTTCTAATACTGACATATTTACAAAATCATCAAAATTTTCATCAACTACATTTTTTTCAATATCAAATATATTTTCTGATTCACAAATGTTTTCTGCATCAATTTATATTTCATTAACTGAAAAATTCACAGAATCTCTTGCACTTTCAAATTCTCATCAATTCTATAATTCAGAATCATTTACAAACACATTCTGTTTCACATCATTTTCTAATCAGGTGAGCTTTTCTCGTTCAATATATGAAACACCGACTTTTTTAAAAAGTGCTACATTTTTAAAGAGTCTTTCGATAACATTAACTAATGTAAGAACAGTTATTTTTTCATTTTCTAATGTAATATCAAATATTCAAATTTTGAGTTATATCTCAGACCAAAACACTTACTCATTTGTGTCTTCTTTTTCTGAAGTGCACAAGAAATTTCCATATATTATTTTTTCATTATCACCATCATTAATTCCAACATATTTAATTTTTGATTTTGTTCATTCATCAAAAATATCACAAGGAAAGCTGATTGGCCTTGTTTGTGGTTCTGTTGCTGCATTTTTCCTCATTTTGAGCATTATTATTTTAATAATCCAAAAACAAAATTTTGCACCTGAATTTTACGATTCTGATATTTTAGAATCATCAAGCTCTGAATATGAAAATGTTGAAACACATGAAGGAGTAACTGTAACTATTAACTTAACGAATAATGATGACATGTGGATTTAAATGAATACCTCCTTTTAGATTGATTTTTTCAATTCCTCCTATTGCCTTTTATAAATTTGCTATGTTCAAACTTTTTCAATGAATTAAAACAAATGCATTTATTTGAAAACTTTATTAAAATATTTAAAAAGAAAAAAGAAAATAGAAAATACATATTTTTGAAGCCATACTAGTGATATTTTTATATAATATAAAAATTAAATATATAAAATTTGAGCTTGTAAAGCTAAATGTGAAATGTGAAATTATAGTTCTATAAAATCTTTAGGAAAAAATATATAAATGATATAAAATTTTATATTAATGTTAATCGCAAATTTGTATAATTTATTTAATAAAATATACCTATATATGAAGAATTAGTGATTTTTAAAACGAAAAATATTATTTATTATTTGATCAATCTTAAAAAAAAATTTTCCATAAAAAATGAAATCTATGGCAATATTAGTTGTTATTATACTAAAATTCATAAAAATATTTGAAATGCTTTAAATTTTCTTACGTTTTTGTATTTTCCGTTACGAAAATGAAAATTTCCGTTACGAAAGTGGATTTTTCCGTTACAAAAGTGAAACAGGTGTATTAAAAAAAAATATTTATTTAGTATAAGAAAGAACATTATCTGCCATTTCAGAGTAATCAACATATTCATCACGAACGAAAATTTTTGTGTATGCTGTCAAATATATGAAAGCAGGAATAATCACCAAAGTTGGATTCAAGAACAGATTAGGAACGACGGCAGATTCGCCCACAAATCTCATATTAACGACAGATGCGCCACAAAAGAAGACAGCTGCAATGAATGCGTTCAAATAAAATATCCAATTTTTCTCGAAATACAACTTCGCACTCGAGAGGATGAAAACGGCGGGCATCAATATGAGCAGCAGGAAGAACATCGTCATATGGATTGCCCATTCGTCATAAAATATCTCGTTGCCAATGATGATGAAGCACAAGATTGGGCAACCGTGCAAACCGAAAATTGTTTTGAAAAAGTTCTGAGGGAAAAAGATTGGATAAAAAAGAAAGACGAAAAGCATGACTCTCAATGACTTTGGAAGACGTGACATCCTTTGATGAAGAATAGAAGGACCTAAGAATATGACTGCTAACCATTCTTTGACATCTAACGTGTCACTTTCAATATCCTTGTTCGTCATTTGACTGAAGTTTTCAAACAGGCAATCAAAAGGAAAGAGGATCCAAAAAAGACAAGTGAAAATCGGAATCGACGCGATCTTTACAAACAGAAGACCACGTTGATAGCAACAAGCAACATCTTTACTGCTCTTAAAAGAAGGTCCGACATAAAACCGTCGAGTGATTTGGCACTTTTTCCCGCTAATATTCACCGTGTAAATCCCTTCTTTTTCAATGTGAAGAGGAAAAGAGAACAAGGCAGCGCCATTAGGCAATGTTCGCTCATACTTCATGACACCTTCAACAGCTCCACTGACGGTTAGAACGGTTTCATTGCCAATTTCACTGTCATAAGAAATCAAACGAAGCTCTGTATCCTTCTCAGAAAATTTCTGATGATTCGACAGTTGCTCGACCGGAATCGGGTTCGTCAAAACATATTTCAATGGAGGTGAAGTGAGGTCAACCGAATGGTAAACAAGTCTTTCGTTATCAATCGTTATTAATCCGAACTTTTTGAATTGATAAGCGGCCGCTACGATAAATTCAGTTGCACCTTTTTTATGGTGAATTATTTCAGTGTCTTTCGGATGAAAATGGCCGGTGAAATATGCAATGATTCTTTCGTTCTGCATGATTTCTTCATAGCTGTGGCCTCGTGATGACTTAATCCACCACGAATGGTCAATTGGAAAGTGACTAAATACATAGAAATTTTGAGCCGGTATTTGGTCAATCTCGCTTTCAATTTCATCAAGCATCTTCTTCGTGGGATGCGTCCAGTAGGCATAGGGCGGCGCCGGATATGGAAATCTGATCGGATTGATCAATAAAAAGGTCAAATTGAAAATTTTAATCGTTCTGACATTTAGATCTCGAACCGTTTTAGTGTTGGTGCGGTTGAAGGTAAAAGAATAATCAAGATATAAGTTGTGCGGTCCAATTGCTTTGTCAATTCCAAACATATCGTGATTGCCGGGAAGATCAATAATTGGAAATCTTGATGATTGGGTTTCTTCCTCGATAATTGATCTCCATTTTTTCCAGTCATCTTCAAATTGATGCCCAATTTTCGGTGGGCTTTTTTTACTGTATGAATTAACAATATCGCCAGTAATAAAATTGATATTAGCTTTATAAAATTGCATGGTATGAATTAGGGCTCGAGCTGATGTAATTTTATCTGGTTCTGTAACAGAAATGTGAATATCTGCAGTATGAGTAAAAATAAGCGGATCTAAACTTGAATTCCATGCGTTTTCGATAGGCGCTGACTTGTATATATTTGATGGATGATATCGTTGAAATAAAAATCCACTACCAATAAATATTAAAATAAAAACAAACCAGGAAAGTTGACTACATAAATATGCAAACGAATTAAATTTTGGCTGATGATTTTGACTATTACCTTCTAATGCTTCAGAATTTATGTTTTGGTTAAGATCAAGTTCATTATATATCATCGTTGGAGTTTAGATTTTGTATTTTTAGAGATAAATTTTAGAAATAAAAACGATTATAATTCGCCTTTTTTTATATAGCCAAGGGCAATTTTTTTTTTTTTTTTTTTTTTTTTTTTTTTGGAACTAAAGAATTTAAACCAAGTTTAGACCTCGAATCATGGATTGTGACCAAGTTTAGATCACATAAATATAGAAAATTGTTCTATAAAAAATACAATTGTTCAAATTTAAATTCTTTTAATTTTGGTTAATAAAAAAAAATAAATATTTGCATTTTTCGTCTTTATTTGAACTTTATCTTCTTTGAAAACAAATTAGTTATGAGTATCACATTAAAAAAAATGAAATAATTCCATATCTTTTCCTGTTATTATATCTCTTTCACGAAGCTTTTTTGAAGTTACATAATTCAATTATTAATGCTTATCAGCTGATGGCAATATAGTTTTCATTTTTCGCCCAAATAATAAAACACAAATTTTTTTGTCACTCTATGAAAATTTGAATGCTTTTAATGATTTGAATAGTTTATTTTTATTTTCTGTGTAAAAATAAAGCTCAAGAATCGCATCGAGCATAGATCAAATAAGATACCCTGTTGGCTTTGTACCTTATTATTAACAATTTAACAAAAAAGTCAAAATCCTATTTTCATGAAAAAAAAAAAAAAAAAAAAAAAAAAAAGGCAGATTTTCTCATTATTTTGCATTGTATGGGTTTGATATTAAATTGTATGAGGGTTTTTGTATTATAAAAAAAACTATCCACTTTTTGAGAGCTCCAACAACATTTCAATAATTTTGTAATTATTTTCGCCCAATTTAGAGTAGAAAAATATGTTATAAAAAACTTCTTTTTTAATGTAATGGTTCATATATAAATAACAAAAACTATTTTTCATAAAAATCAAAAACGTATTATTAGAAAAAAACTGGAATATTTTCTCATTATTTCGCGTTGTATGAGTTCTTTGAAATTTTTGAATTAACCATATTACATATTTTATCATGACAGACTATCATTTTTTTTTTTTAAGTCCAAACCATTCTTTTAATTTCTTAAGTATTAAAGATTTAACTCTTTTTCAAATGAATACTTAAAATTTTATTTTTTCAGTTTTTTTACATTTAATTCTTGTTATCTAAAAAAATTTTTTAATATTCAATTAACAAGAAATGATCTTTAAGATTTTTTAAATGTTTTTTTGAATTTCCAAAAAAAAAGATATATATATGATTTAATATATATTTCATTTGGTATTTTCATATATTTATTTCAAAACTTGATTATATTGAAATAATTGATCTGTTGACATGGAATAACAAAACAATGAAAAATTTAACCAAATTCAATGATGTATTGTAATTTTATTACTCCATTTATGTTGCCATTATTAAATATTAATTAATAATGAAATTGTTCGACGATGTTTAACATTCTTTTTCATACTTTTTTTTTTTTAGTTTATTTCAATAGAAATATGATTTTTTATATTTTCAATATCTTTTAGATGTGTGTCAAACCATTTAATTAACAGGTCTTTCCTTCTGTAAACGTTTCTTTCAAGTTTTATGTTTGTAAATTTACTAATTATTTGAGAGATATTGAATAATGTATGCAATGAAATTTCATTTATTTGCTTCCCACATATTTCTTCAATTAAGATTTTCCCTTTGCTGCTTTTTACATCAAAATCACCAAGTAATACATTTGATACTGTTTTCTCAGAATAATAATGCCTTGAATAGCCATCTTCAATTCTTTGCTTTCGTTGTTGAACTCTAATTCGGTGCTTGATTATTTTAGATCTACCTTTATTCGTACTTGAATTAGTACACTCCAACATTTTGATTATTTTCAGTTTGAATTTAACTTTTCAAAACAAATTGAAAAACTTTATCAAACAGTTTTTTTTTGGTTGATTTTTATAAAAAAGCGTCAAAATCTAAAAAATAAATAAATATTTGAATGATTTTATCTACTTAAAGCATGTTATTTTTGATTCTATTTTTAATTCCATTTTACAAATAATCGCATTCGTAATAAAAAAAATCTTTATGTAATTTTAGTATCATTTTTAATAAATCAATTAATATATCCTAACTATTTACAACAACTCTAAAATATATAATAATATTAATAATATTTATTTGATCAATTAACTTAGTAAATGACCAAAAATCAATATTGTTAGTTATATTTAAATTTCTCATTAATCGATTCTTTTAAATCTTTTGTTATTATTGAAGATTATAAATATCACGATAAGATAATATAATATAAAGATGATGAATAAAACATATACAAATCTTTTTTTTATTTGTTTGTTTTACTAATAAATCTTTAAATACATTAACATTAAGCATATAGCTACATATTCTCTTTGAAGTTTTTTTTTTTTCCAAAATTTGAATTAAAACGGTTTTAATTTTTCCATTTGATCTAATCGAATAAATCATTACAATAAAATAAATAACATATATACATATGTTACATTTAATTCTCTAAGATTAAGTGTATATTTCATTTCTTTTTATTCAACCAATCGACCAAATTTTCATTCAAAAGTATTTTCAATTGTTTTTATCAATTCATTCATGAATTATCTTTTTAATTTTACATGTAAACATTAAAATTAATAAATGGTTTGGGATACATTATTTCTTAAAAATAAAATGCTTCTCATTTATATTTTTATGAAATAAAATATTGTCTAAATAAGAATCAAAAATATTCTCGATTTTTAATCATGTTCTCTGTTGTATTTATTTATGGTATCTTATTTATTCTTGAAATATGAGCAGAAAACTCCATTCCAAACTTTTTCTTTATATTTGAATTGTCATTATAAAAAAAAAAGAGAACGTGAATATTATTATAAATCAACAAGGTTGTTTGGACCTAACGGTCAAAGGCACTGGATTCAAAACCCAGGAATAAGCTTGTTATTTTGAGAAGGAGTTTTTTTACTGTATTAAATACAATCTTTTTATTTTTGTTTTTAATATTAGTATTTTTCATTTTTTACAACATTATTTAAATTCTATTTATATCGTTAATGTCGTCAAAAAACATAAATCATTTGTATATTTATATCAAATAGAATTATAATATTTTATATCAATTATTTTAATTATTTATTCAATTATATATAAATATACAAATGATTTCAATATTTTATGTTTTTGATTTCAATATTTTATATCAATTGTATCAATTATTTTAATTATTTATTCAATTTTATAAATAAATTATATCAAATTATTTATAAATTATTCAATTTTTGTAATAATTTTTATTTTTATTATAGTCATATCATTTTTAAATAATGGGTTGTTGCCAAGGTTGTGCCCGTTGGGTAATCGGAATTGTTAGCGCATGCGTTCTCATATGTGCAGTTGTTGCAGCAGTTTATATTTATGTTAAAGAAAAAGATGAAGATTGGTCAAAACTTGTCAAAAACAACATTCCTTTCTGGTTCATCGTATTAGCAGCTTGTTGTGCAGTTATTTCATCAATCATTGGATTTATTCTTTGCTGCTGCAAGAGCAAGTGCTTATATGTTACTTATCTTATTATAATTATTCTCGTTATTCTTGTTGAAATCGCAGCTATCGTTCTCGCTTTCTGTTTCAAAGACAAAATTCTTGACGGAATCAACGATAACTGGTATGATAAGAAATATGAAGAAACCAGGAAAGATATTGAAGGGAAACTTGGATGCTGTGGTTTCAGAGAGTGGGAAGTCCTAAAAGGATGTGGATATAAAGATGCAATACCATTCGTTACACCTAAATGCGAAGACCAGATTAAGAAAGATCTTGATAAACATATGAAAACATTACGCATCTGCATTATTATTATGGCCGTAATTGAAGTTGTTCTTTTTGTTTGTGCATGTGTCCTAGCATGTAGTCATTCAGATGAATGAATGAACTTATTTTTTTTATACATAAATCAATAGAGGTAGAGTATATTTTATTTATTTTTTTTTTCATTAAAAAAAAATAATGCGAATAATAATATAAATCAACAAGGTTGTTTGGACCGAGCGGTCAAAGGCACTGGATTCAAAACCCAGGAATCATGGGTTCAACTCCCATAACAACCATTTTTTTGAATTTTTTTTTTTACACTCAATAAAAATGCTAGAAAACATAATTAAACTATTTTATCTTTTGCTCTTTGATTTTTTTGGTATATCACTCTTTCGAAATTAATGCCTTTACAAAAATTTTATAAAATATCAACATATCTAACAAAAAATAAATAGGTATTCAATTTGCTTTGCTTTTAAAAAAAAAAGAAAAGAAAACAGGTGGCAAAAAAAACATACAATATCCGAATTTTTAGTTTGATCAACATTTTTCCTTTTCAAAAATGGAAAATTTTCTAAAAGAAAATTTTTTAATTAAAATTTTTTTCTCACAATTTTTCAATAATGAAAAAAAATATGATATCATGTTTCATTTTTTATTTATACAGTTAAAAAAAAAAAAAAATGCAAAACTCAGATAAAAACAAAGAAAGACTTTTTAGAATCCAAAGAGAAATGCAAAGAAGAATAGATAATTCACATCAACTTGTAAATTATCATTATGCTGGCGGTGCCGATTTGACAGATAGAGATGGAATGATTGTTGGATGCTTTGTTGTCATTGACTGTCAATATAACTTTAAAATTATCTACAAGAAATGCACAGAAATGAGAGTCACTGTTCAATATCAGGCCGGATTATTGTGCTTCCGTGAAGGACCGGTTGTTGTTGCATTGTACAATGAATTCAAAGAGAAATGTCCAAATATTAACTTGGACTTAATCATTTGCGATGGAAGTGGTGAATGGCATCCACGTGGCCTTGGCCTGGCAAGCTATGTTGGCGTCGAGTTACAAATTCCAACAATCGGCGTTTTCAAAAACTTTTTATACATCGGCTCACAACATAACAAAGAAGAAATAATTGAGGAAGCACACCAGCAATGCATAAACAATGGCGATTTCATCATCATGGAACACACAATCAGAAACGGATGCAAAGTTAGCTGTGCTGTAATGAAAACCGAATACGGCAGATATTTCAATCCAATTTATATCTCTCCTGGAAACCTCATTGACTTGAACAGCTCAATTGAGATCGTTAAACGATTATGCCGTTTCAGAGAACCAGAGCCAACAAGGCTCGCCGACAGAATATCTCGTAGGTACATTCAAAACAAAACATCTAAATTTTACTACAGATATTCTTAAGGAATAATTATTTCTATCTTCTCATTTCACTTGAAATATATACCTTTTAAAATACTATTTTTGTTTGAATAAATACAATATGAAATTAAATATTATTATTATTTATCTTTCCAAATTATCAATAAATGATAATCGATTTATGGTTAAAGTCTGCTTAAATTAAATGATGATTGAAATGGAGTCGGTTAGGTAAAGTATAATTGTAAACAGTTTTATTTCAAAATTTCAAAATACTTTATTGGTAAAAATTAAATTAAGACATATTTAAAAATATTTTTACAAAAATATTATAAACAAATATGAAATATATAATAAAAAATATTGTGGTTTCTTTAAGATATTATAGATTTATATTATTATTTTTTTGAAATAACTTATTCAAAAATTTAATTCAAAAAAATTATCGAAAAGTATCGTGAAAAAGTTCTTTACGATAGAAAAAAGTCCTTTACGGTGAAGTCATTCATTCAAATTACCATAAAATAGAGAAAATATAATTAATAGTAACGATTAAAAAAGGTATTTATATTTGACCTTTTTTTATTTTGATAAAGGACTATTTCAAAATCGTAAATTTTTTTCAAACTTTTTTTGAATTTTCACTTCACCGTAAAGGACTTTTCACCGGCGTAAAGAGCTTTTCATTCTGGTTGCTTAACATTAATCTTTTTTCCAAATAGTTATTACTTTTATACTGAAAAAATGAATTAAAAGTCAATTGGATATTATTTTCCCTTCTTTTATCTTAAAGGATATATATTATGGATTTATTCTGGTTTCATTTAAGCCAGATATTTCAAAAGTAAAACTCTTTCTAAACAACTGATTATACGTATCGACATATCATTGACATATAAATACCTAAAATGAAGATATCAAATTAAATTTAATGGTTGAGCTTATCAAAAAACAATTACTAACTCAAACTTTTTGAATCTATATATTATATAAGCTCAAAAAAAAATTTGTAAAATGCTCAAAGTTTTCATTTTAAAAGATAAAAAAGAAATTATTAATTAGGTGAATTTTACAATTCTTTAACCAAAATCCGGTTTGATTCAAAAACTAATGAATTTGAGAAGTAACGATAATTTTTTATTATTATTATAAATGGCTACTAGGTCTAATAGAGCAATTTTCGTTTGCGATGCATGCATGGATCGTTGCGCTGACTGTGGACAAGTGAAAAAGGACCTGCACAAAACCTCCAGTTTCCCGCCAATATGCAACTCATGTGCAAGTGCTTACAACAACTCAAAATGCGTTTTATGTGGAGGAAAATTGGGTTCAACCAAAATTAGGGTTCATAGATGCGCTGCCTGTGCCAAGGAAGACAAGAAATGCTTTAAATGTGGAACTGCATTCAAATAAAAATGGAAGCATCAGGTAAAAACAAGACAAAATAATCAATCATAAAACACAGCACTTAATTCATAAAAGATTGGCTAATAATTTATTTTTTGTTTTGTTTTTCCATTTTTATTATTATATACATTAATCATCTACCAGTCAAAATCGTCCTGGAAAATATATTTAATATATTAGAAGAGGCATTATTTTGTTATTTCATAATATAAATGTTTCTCAAAAATAAAATTAACAATTAAATTTTTTTTTAAAAAATTTTGAATGAAAGTGTTTAAGCATAAAATTGCATTTTTCAGAAGTGAATTCATTAAAATAATTAATATAATGATATTGGTATAATCTAATCTCATTACATAATTTGTTTTTATATGCATGGTATATCATCAAAAGAAGAATAATCATTAAATTTATATATTCTAATTCTTATTTATATGATTTTTTCATATGATTTAATATTACAATAAATAAAATAATTTTGATGTAAAATCAAACTTATAATAAGAGCTAATAAAAGCATCATACTTTTAATAATATATGATATTGTTTATATAATTGAACAATTCATATGATTATAAAAATACTAAAAAAGATTTTTTAATTACCCCCAACTCGCTACAAATGATAATTTTTTTGTACGTTATTAAGATAAATTTTAACGAATTAAATTTGAATGAAATTGTGAGAGATAATTGAATGAAAAAACGTATAAAATTAAAAAATAGCTCATAAGTAAAGAAGAAAAAAAGATTTTTAAAAACGAATATCAATTTTATTAATAGTATGTCAAGATGCTTTAGTGATAGTATAATGAAGAAAAAAGAAGATGATAAAATTTTAATTATCTAAATATTCTGTTAAAATGAAAGAGATATGCAAAAATTGCTTATTGATTAATATTGCTTACCCTAAGTACCTGATATTTATGCAATTAATAGCGCTCCGATTTTTTTTTTCCTCGTTTCTAAGAAAATAATTTGCAAATTATTCTGGCGGCTTTTAGTTTTTTCCAATTTGGTATGAGAAAATATAATGTTGCTTTAAAGGTGTATTTAATCATTAAAACAAAAATTAAAAATTTTCACTTTTTTCCTCCAAAATCATATTATTTGTAATTTTTACAAAGAATTAAAAGAGATTTAAATATGAATCACCTCCCATGTAATTTGGGACCAATAGTAGAATTAAATGAATAAATAAAATTGGCAGCGATATAAGAAGGTTATTAGATTTGAATAAAATGTTGGAGTATTGTTTAAATTTCGAGTAAAAAGCCATAATTATTGCTATATTTGTATAATATAAGTTATTTTATAATGTAAAACTGGCTTTAAACGTAGAAAAAAATTCGAATATTTGTTGGAGAAAAATTAAAGAGAAGAAAACAGGTAAAAATAAGAAAAGGCAAAACATTAATTAAAAAAGAAAAGATTAGATGAAGAAAAAAGCAATTTATATAATCAAATTTAAGTGAAATGTTTGATTTTCAAATCTCTGGAAATAATGAAGAAAATGCTGGTTTTGGTGTGAAGCAGCGTATTAAAAAGTTAAAATCAAGTAATAAAAAATATATTTTGTATCAAAAAATTGAGTTTGAGCGTAAAAGAATTTGGAAAAATTAAGAGATGATAACCCTGAAAGAGGATATATTAAAGATCTAACGTAGTTCAATTGATTTATCAATAAGAAAACCCTGAATTAGCTTGAATAAAGGATATTGATCTTGAAAATCGGTCTTTGTTATTTGCCAAATATGACCAACTTGGCACTTTTTTTACTATAAAAGATATAAAAAAATGATATTTCCTTATTTACTCTATATCAATAATGTTATTAGACTATAAACCATATAATTTCAATTTTAATTTATATAGTTATTTAGTATTTATCTAAAAAAAATTGGTGTTAAGTTGTTTAAGAATAAAATTGTTAACTTGATAAAAATTTTTCATTTTTTTAGTTAACAAAAAATATGATAACAATAACGTATAAAAAAATTATCATTTGTAGCGAGTTGGGGGTATTTTCATAATGACAACTAAATCAATGAATATCACATATTAGACATTTCAAATATAAAATATAATCATTTAATTGAATTGTAGAATCATTAGAACGAATCTTCTGAATTCTTCATGAAAACAAGACAAACTTTTTGTATAAAAAGAAAAATTAAAATAAAAAACAAGACAGGAATATACTTGAATTATTGTTATGAAATTTCAGCAATCAAAGCAACATAATATTTTAAATTCTTAAAATTTATAATAACTTATATTTAAAAATGATGGAGATAATTTAACTTTTTTATTTTCATGAATGAATTCAATTTTTGAGAGTACAAAAAACCAATGAGATTTACTATTTGTAAATGATGAATACTTCTGGTTTATTATGCTACAATATTAGATGAATTTGTTTCAAAAATTGATGATATAATTTCTCTATAAACTAAAACATTATTAAGATTTACATTGGATATTTATATTCTTCATTTTAATTGTACTGATTGTAAGAATTCATAAGTTAGAGAACAAATATGTATGCAATTTTCATTTTTTTTTGGCACTTATTTTCAAAATTGTTCTGTATGTTTCATTCGTTTTTAATATCTGTAATTTAGAATAATTATCAAGTTTTACTTAGAAAAAATGAAAAATATGCAAAACATTCTTTTAATCTATTTGATAAAAAAAAAAAAAAAAAGATTTTGAGATCAATGATTATTTTTAGAATTTTAATATTGCATTTTTTTTATTATTATAAAAAATTATAATCGTATAATTTTACAATATTCAAAAGCTTTTTCTCCAATAGATTTGACTGACTGAGGAATTTTGATTTCTTTCAATGAAAAACATTTTGCGAACGAATTGCTTCCTATTGAGATTAAAAATGAATGCGAATCGAACAAAACTTGAGACAATCCAGTGCAACTATAAAACAAATAATCATTGATTGATGTTAATGACGATGGAACTTCAAATTGCCTCAATGATGAACAACAACCAAATGAATAATCGCCTATTGAATTCACTGTAGAAGGAATCTCAATTTGCATTAATGATGAACAACCATAGAATGAATATTCACCAATTGATTTCAATGACGATTCGCTTTCAAATGTAACCTGCGATAAAGAAGAGCAACCATAAAACGAATAATCGCCAATTTTCACTATTGATGATGAAAAATGAACTTTTTTCAATGATGAACATCTGCTGAAAGTCCAATTGCCTATTTCAGTCAAAGACGAAGGAAATATTATTTGTGTTATTGATTGACAGTTATGAAAAAGTGACATTCCTGATGAATTTTTGCAAATATTCAAATTTTCTAAGAAAATCTCCATGACAGAATTGTTTAATTTTGTGATAACATTGATTGGATTTTTATCTTTTATTTGAACTTTTGATAGAAAACTTTGAATGTTTGTTTTGATGTAGTCATAGCAATCATACTTGCACAAATAATATAAGCTGTTTTCATCAAAAAGATCATTTGGAAAATATGAAAAATTCAAAAATTTTACATCTTTGTTGATTTCTTCATTTTCATTGTAATAATTGTTGATAATGTACTCAGTGAGTTCATGGTGATAGCATTTCATTGATTCATGAAGGACTTCTTTTTTCATTGTTTTTAAATATGTCACTTTTTCCAAATAATGAATTATTTCTGGATTTCGTCCGTGAATCGCATAACTCCACAATGATCGATTTATTTCAACTCCATTTATTCTCAAAAAATTAAAAATTTGAATTGAACCATAAAATGTTGCATATTCAATCAAAGTTGTATTTGTTTGCTTGAGCAAAAATAAATTGGTTTCAAATATTGATGGCTTGATTGTACTTGAAAGTGGAACGCATTGTTGATTAACATAAGAAACAAATTCGTCAATGAAATCATTTTGGATAATATGGCATATATAATGGCCATTTTCTCCTCTTTCTCTCTTTTCATCATATATCGGATTGGTTTGGTCATCGCTTATTAATATGTTTTCATTTATAAATATGTAATCCTTTATTTCTGTGTATTTCTTTGATAGAAGGAATGATTTGACTTCGGGCAAAAAATATTCGAGATATTGAAAAGTATCATTCTGATCTATCATTTCATTGAAAATACTTTGATCTATTTCTAATATTTTATTCTGTATGAGATATAGAAGAATAAGTTTGTTGTTCTTAAAAATTTGAAAGATTTCATAGTTTGAAAATGTTTGCTTAATGTTTCCTTTTAAACAAAAGAAAATTTTTTGTATTTTTTTGAAAAAATTTTCAGTCCGATGATGGTTATTTATTATTTTTGATAATAAGAAGAGAAAATATTTGTGTTTACTTATGAATCTTTGATATTTTTGATCATTGATTAAATTTGAGAAATATTCATCATCTTCATCGTTATCATTCTCAATATAAGTCAGAATATTGTTTTGGATCTCTTCCATGCAATAAATATATTCTTGCATTTTAAATTCCTTTTTAAAAAATGATGAAATTAAAAACCTGACCAATACACTTTTTTGATAGCATAATTACTCATTCAATTTTGAATTGAAATTATCCTAAAAATTTTTGATGATGATGATGCAATATTGTTACCCGATTTATTAAAAATAGCCTAGCTGTTCATAAAATTATTGAACATATTATGATTTGGTTAATTGTTTTTTATAAAATATGATGAAAAATAGAATATATTCAAAAAGTGGATTTTCGTATTGTACAACACTTATTAAATTTTAGGAATTTTCCACAAAACTTTTTGTGAGCGAAGCTCACAAAAAGTTTTGTGGAAAATGTGTAAATCTCTCAAATATGTACACTTTTTGAACGTTCCTCTTAAATAATCTCCAAAAATTTGTTTTGGCCGAAAAAACTCAAAAAGTTAAAAAATTGAATCAAATTTGATCAGTAAATCAACTTTTTCATACAAAATAATGATTGACCGAATTTGATGATTCTCTAAAAACAGATCAAAAAGGTAAAACAGTAACATATTCATACAATAACAATCATAAAATATACAACGTTCTCACTTTTATTGAATTTCTTTCTTATTTGAACGATGATGACTTAATAGTAATTTTAAATGAAGACTATCTCAGAAGAAAACTCAATGATCTATTGCATAAACTAGTTTCGCATCCTCGAAATTGCGCACATAATTTTTTTGAGTATAATACGTTATTTACATCATAATTTTAATTCATTTTAAGAATTTTATATTAAAAAGTGGATATTCATTTTGTGCATATATATGAGATTTAAGAAAAATTAAGAAAAAATAAACACTGTTGATGTAAATAGTTTTTTATTAGATGATGTTGCTAACAACTGACTCACGTTGTTGAAAACACTATTAGATGATGTTGCTAACAACTGATTCAAGTTGTTGAAAACATTGAAAACTTTTTATATATAAAAAAAAAAAACTATGCATATGACACTTTTTGAACGCAATTCAAAAAGTAGCGTTATTTGTTATTTTTTTTAATTAAAAGTCGGCAAAACGATCTCTCTGTTCTGCTGCCTTGCTAAGAACCGTATTGACGAGATATAATATGTTCTCATCTTCATAAGTCACATCACAATTTTCTATTTCATCCAGAAGGCATGACTTAGCCAGCTTGATGTACAAAGTTGCGCTCTCGTTGTTGACTGGCATCGTATCCAGCATGTCCAGTATCGATCTAACCGCCACTGGAATTATTCTGAAAAAGCTGTCCTCAGTTCCGACTAGTTGAAAATAAATTTCAATGAAATGATGATTCAAAACCAAATCTGACAAAAATTGATAAGGCAAAACCGCCGAAATTTTGGCCAATGCCTTTGCCGATTTGACCTTTATATTGAAAAAGTCGTCATTCAATGCGATGTGGCACAAATAATACAAGACGTTATTTTTATACAAAAAGTTGATAATACGGTTACCAATTTCATTCAATTTCCTATCATAAAAACAGCTCATAACAAGGTCTTGACACAACAGGCAAAATTTCACTCGTTCTTCAACATCAGGATGAGTTGCCAGCATCGTCATGAATGACTCTGTTTGCTCAATAACCGTCATCATTGAAATGATTGCTTTCTCGTTGCGTGAACAAGCAACAGAAGAAATGAAGCAGACTAAACTTTTCTGGTTCTCAAATCTATAGTTCTCAATTTTCATATAACAACCGAAAATTGCTCTGAAAAAGTCGTCATCAAAATAATTCAAAAAGTTTGTCAAAGTAGTCAATTTTGTAAGATTGAAAAAGACAAGATTTATGTCAGGCTTGCTCGGTTGCTGAACATAATCACTTAACGTACGAATGATAGATTTGAGAGGTTTAGCTTTTTCAGAATCCTTCATAATATTTTGAGAGGTCTGTTTGATTTGCTTACAAATCGTGCAGAGCAAATTGTCAAGAAAATACAACAGAAAAATTGGACTATCTTCATCACTCGAAATGACTTTCGAACATTCAATTAGACAATTGAAATAATAATCATAATATCTATTGAAAACTTCATCGTTCTGGCTCTCAATTTGGCAAAAAAAAGTGTCCAAAATATCGACAACTAATCCGAGAACTTCATCTGACTTTTCGTCTTCTTTTAAGTTTCGTAAAAGTAGTGACGGTTGTGAAATTGATTGTATTAGAATGCTAACAATGTCATTTGAAAATAACGGTTGCCAAAATTGAAAAGGAAGGAAAGTTGCAATATTGTAAAATAAGTGAAGTTCATTCAAAGTGATTTTTTCTGACTGGCATAGAAAGAAAATATCGGTTAAATAATCAAATATTTTCATATGCCTGTCTTCTGAAATCAGTATTTGATCGATACTATGAATTAATAAAATGATTTCGTTGGGATAGTCGTGTAGCTCATCTAATAACTGAGAAAATGAAAAAATAGATGTAGTTAGTTGATCATTAAATTCTTTTTGATCATAAGACTTAACGATTTGATATAAATAATCTCTGATTTTTAATAAATTTATGGGAAGCTCCTTTCGATCATTTTCTAATGTGTTAGATGCTATCTGTTCATCACAATACTGCTGAGATTTTTGTATTATCCATTCACTTTCATTTTTATAAACATCCATTTAAATGTTTCATATCACATATCTATATAAAATTTTCAATTCAACATCCTTTCAATAAAATTTTATTCCTCCCTTTCTGAAATTTCCTCCCTATTTGAAGTTTTTTTAGCGAGATTATAACTAAATTATTGATCAATATATATGCTTTTGTTTATTTTAATTCTCCTTTTGATAATATCTCATTAAAGAGCTTGGATTGATATATTGTAATAAATTATGTTGATCGAAATCATTTACTGATATTCAATATATATTTTTTGATATTGATTACAATTTTATATTTTGATATTTGACCTTGATATCGGAGATTTTTATATAGATTTAAAAAAAAAAAAATAATATTATGAAAGAATATTATAAAAGAATTCAAACTTTTATAGGAATTAAAAATATGCTTTAATAAACTTGATAAATGATTAGCAGTTTGAAAACCTACTACTTTAAAAATATTGGAAAATAATGGAAAAAAAAATTATCAAATTTATCTAAAATTTATAAACTAAATCTCATTTATTTTAAAATTCAATTATAGCAGAGAGTAGCAGTAAAATATTACCGCCGTAATTCGAGTTATTATTTTGTAAAATCAATTCAAAGTGAACTTTTTTTTTTAAAACGGAAAATAAACAATTTTAACGAAGAACTCAGAAATAGTTTAAAAAATCAATCGATATCATATCTATGGCCAATTATTCAACCTTGCATATCTGGTTATCTTATA
The DNA here is from genome assembly GCA_039105265.1 of Tritrichomonas musculus. NCBI lineage: Eukaryota > Parabasalia > Tritrichomonadida > Tritrichomonadidae > Tritrichomonas > Tritrichomonas musculus. The sequence goes on along the minus strand of JAPFFF010000060.1, from coordinate 82,684 downwards.
AAACAAGGCTTTTTCAAAATGAAAAATAATAGAATCAGCAATTATTTTCAATATGAAAAGGAACTGATCGAGATAAATGTGCAGAAAACCAAATCGAAACAATTTCAATTGATTATAATAAAGGAACAACTCATTTTAAAATACAAAATGAAAAGTTTTATCACTCTTAATATATTTATTAAAATATAATGACACTCAACTTGCTGACATTTATTTGTCGAAAGCAGGAAATAGCAACTTTCCTTTTGGTAAGAATAATAATGGTTTTTTGAACTATTTTGATTTAAATAAGTATGACAAGCATATGGAAAAGGCTTTTAATATGTTTGATAGTGCATCAAAAGACCATTTTACAATTTCAGAATTTCAACTTGGTTTTATGAAAGAAGAAAAAGAAGGAATTTCTAAATCAATAAACAATTATAAAAATGTATTAAAATATGAAAATGAAAAAAATGGAATTGATGATGAACAACTTTATGCTTCTAATAATTTTATATATTGTTTGACAAACTTAAAACTCTTTCTCTATTATTTATCAAATCCTCAACCAGAAGTTGATCAAATAAGCTTTTTAATCAATGCATTATTTAGATCTTTATTTTGTTTATTGTTTACTCAAAATAATTCGTCTTATTCGTTCAAATTTATATGTGGTATGAAAGACAATAGCATAATTTTGTTGAATTTGAAAGAATTTTTCATGAATTCACCTAAATACGAATATTAGTAAAAACACATTAAAAAATACATGGAAAAACATAGAACAAAATCCAAAAAGAAAAAGAATAGTAGTTAGCATTGAACCTACAGATTTTGATTCATTCTTTATTGATGAAAATTTCAATTATTCAACAAATTATGAATTTGAAAAACAAATAAAAAGTATATTTGAAGGCATAAATGAAAACAGAAATTATATTTTTAATTCGCTGGAAATAATTGATATTGTATCAACAGGACAAATATTTATAAAAGATAGAATATACAAAGCCCCAAAAAGTAGCATGCAAAATGTTGAAAAAATTATGATTTCATCGGATTATGATGATGTTGAACGTTGTCTTGTTTATCCAAAATGTTTAAATGAAATATTAACTCGAAATTTGGACAAAATGAAAGAAGAGATTGAGGATATCGTTAATGAAATGTCAAAACTCTTGTACAGGCCGCCATATTATATTATATTTGGAAGATGTGGTGAAAATAATATTAAATTTAAAAAACCAATAAAAGAAATAAATCATTGTTTTATTGAAGGTTTGGAACTAGAAATAACATAAAAATATTTTTATTTTTTTCTTATTGTAAATAAATTAATTACATTTTATTTAATTTGATTATTCTATAAAATGCATTTTATATTTATCAGTCAGAGTAATAAGCGTAATTCTCCTTGATCTAGTGGTTATAGCAGCAGACAGTTAATTTGTGAATCGTGTCTTCGAATCACACAGGAGTTTTTTTTGATTATGATCTTTGAAAATATATTCTTAACTTTAATATAAATATAGCAAAAAATTGGTAAATTTCAACTCTTAAAAGTTTGAAACGTTTGGTGGTGGCCAATTCAAAATTTTTGAAGTAAAATTTCTAATTAAAATTTAATGGAAACATATTTTGGCCAAACTTCTGTTAAAACTAGAAATTTATTATAGAAATTAATTCAAAATTAATTCTTGTTAATACTCTGCTTTGTATCATTACACAAAATCTGCAAAAGAAAATGATGAAAAATAAGATACCAAAAGATCACTAGATGAAAATAAAAAATAATTGAATATAATTAACCTAAAAAACAAAAGTGAAATCATTTATAAATTATAAAAAATATTGGTAGATAAAAATTATTTAATCATAGGATAAAAAACATTTAAAAAAAATGTATCTTTTATATATCGATTTATTTTTAAAAAAACCATCAATTTACTTCATAATATCTTTTTGTTATCAAGATATTTTATTGTGGCACGTTTTTTGATAATATTATAGAAAATATGATCGTTAAAATTTTATCGTGGAGCGTTTTTTAGAAAATATTAATCAAGATGTCTAAGCCTTCTCTAACCAAAGAAGAACTTCAAGTTTTTGTAAAACAATTTGATCTAATAAAAAACCTTGATGCATCTCATTTTGCAAATGATAAAATTCAAAAAATAATTAAAAATTTCACTATATATAGAATTAATAATGATCTTGACGAAAAAATATCAGATATCAATTTAAACATAAAAAATTCTAAAGTAATTATCAGTGATCAAATCGAGTTGCTTGATCAAAATAATATTTCAATTCTTGTTTTTGAAAATACTCTAATATTTATTGACCAAGATGATCTTGACAATCTTCGATTAAATGATTTGGATATTTCAATTCTTTCTTTTCGAGATATTTATAAAGATTCATTTTTTAAAGAAGAAAACCAACAATTAGAATCAAAATTTAAGATTAAACAAGTAGACGAAACTTTTAAAAGAATTTGGTCAATTATTTCATGGCGCATAACTGGATATTTGATTAAAAAAAGTTATGAAAAAACAAAAAAAAATCGAGCTTTAAGTCAAAATCAGGATTCTGAAAGGATAACAGTAAACAGAGACGATTTTGTTGTTTTGAGAAAATTAGGAAGTAGTTCTTCCTCTAATGTTGATTTAATTTTTCATTTTGAAAGATGTGAATTGATGGCAATGAAAACTCCAATTATTATTAATGTAGACCAACCGAAATTATTTTATAGAGAAAAAAAGAACTATTCAGAAATCAGCCATCCATTTTTACCTAAATTTTATGACACCCCTAATAAAGAAAAATACTTAGTAATGGAATATATAAATGGACAAACACTGGATCATATTGATATAAAACAGTTAAAAGAAAAAGATGTGGTTATAATTATTTTTGAATTAATTGTGATCGTTATTTATCTTCATTCAAAACATTTGATTTATAGGGATTTGAAACCTAATAACATTATGATTGATATTTTTAAAAATGTTGTTTTAATTGATTTTGATAGATTGATTGAAAATAATCAAGATGAAGAAGATCATATACATGATCTATGGTCTGATTATGTTGCACCAGAAATTAAAGGAGGAAGAGCTGTTTCTGAAAAAAGCGATATTTATTCTCTTGGTAAGGTAATCAATTATATAATAGAGAAAAATAAATCTAATTCGACTCAAAATGACTACATTAAAGGAATTAGTAAAGATTGCACTGCTCGAGATCCTGAAGAACGTTTACCCGTCATTGATATATTCTTTATATTCATCATGGGATTTTACCCTGTGATTAAAAATGAATCAGATATTTTTGAACAAATATTAAACATGTACGGAAACTCTGATTGGTATATTTATTATAGTTTTGTTCAAATGAATTATCCAGAAGCACAAAATAATCTCGGTGTCATTTATTATGAAGGTCAATATATTTCACGAGATATCAACAAAGCGATTCATTATCTTACACTCGCTGCAAATCAAAATCATCTAGAAGCACAAAATACTCTCGGTTTTATTTATTATGAAGGTCAATATATTTCACGAGATATCAACAAAGCGATTCATTATCTTACACTCGCTGCAAATCAAAATCATCCACAAGCACAATATAATCTCGGTGGCATTTATCATGAAGGTCAATATATTTCACGAGATATCAACAAAGCGATTCATTATCTTACACTCGCTGCAAATCAAAATTTTCCAGAAGCACAAAATATTCTCGGTGTCATTTATTATAAAGGTCAATATATTTCACGAGATATCAACAAAGCGATTCATTATCTTACACTCGCTGCAAATCAAAATTTTCCAGAAGCACAAAATACTCTCAGTGTCATTTATTATGAAGGTCAATATATTTCGCGAGATATCAACAAAGCGATTCATTATCTTACACTCGCTGCAAATCAAAATCATCCACAAGCACAATATATTCTCGGTTTCATTTATCATGAAGGTCAATATATTTCACGAGATATCAACAAAGCGATTCATTATCTTACACTCGCTGCAAATCAAAATCATCCACAAGCACAAAATAATCTCGGTTTCATTTATCATGAAGGTCAATATATTTCACGAGATATCAACAAAGCGATTCATTATCTTACACTCGCTGCAAATCAAAATCTTCCAGAAGCACAATATAATCTCGGTGGCATTTATTATAAAGGTCAATATATTTCACGAGATATCAACAAAGCGATTCATTATCTTACACTCGCTGCAAATCAAAATTTTCCAGAAGCACAAAATATTCTCGGTGTCATTTATTATGAAGGTCAATATATTTCACGAGATATCAACAAAGCGATTCATTATCTTACACTCGCTGCAAATCAAAATCATCTAGAAGCACAAAATATTCTCGGTGTCATTTATTATGAAGGTCAATATATTTCACGAGATATCAACAAAGCGATTCATTATCTTACACTCGCTGCAAATCAAAATCATCCAACAGCACAATATAATTTCGGTTTTATTTATTATGAAGGTCAATATATTTCACGAGATATCAACAAAGCGATTCATTATTTTACACTCGCTGCAAATCAAAATCATCCAGAAGCACAATACATTCTTGGTATTGTGTACTTTAAAGGACAATATATACAAAGGAATATTAAAAAAGGCTTCTATTATTTTCAACTTGCTTCGAAATATCGTTTTCATGAAGCGCATTTTGTAGTTGGATATTTCTATCATAGTGGCATTTATATTAAGAAAAACATTGAAAAAGCAATTCATTATTACAAAGAGGGTTCAAACAACACTGATCCATATGCCAAAAATAACCTGGCGATTATTTACAAAGATGGATACGGAGATGAAATAAAATCAAGAAAATTGAATCCCATTGAATTCCTAAATGAAGCCATTCACCAAAAGAAAGATATTTTATCAATGTACAACTTAGCCAACATTTATATGTATAATGATAAATCTAAAATTGACGATGCAATTGACTTATTGTTTAATTCATTCAGTCAATTTTCTTATTCATTAAATTTATTATGTTTGGCATTAGTTAAAAAATATGGGTTTAATTTTAACAAAATTGAAGATAAAGTTAAAGAACTGGACAAAAATTGCCCAAAAAACAAATTATCTTTAATAATTAACAAGTTATATTATTTGAGGCTATATAATAATTGGGAATTTGAAAGTCTTTATGAATCATATCGAGAAAAGTATTTCTTATATAATTACAAGCATGAAATTATTTCATTTTCAGATTTTCATACAAAAAAAGATAATGATAATCAAAACAAAGCACCAAATATTAATGAAATATTTTATGAAGGATTTGGAATTGAAATATAGAAGAATTGAAACAAAATTGCTTTTTAATCAATAATCAATTGGAAGATTGAAACGCACTCAATGATTATTCCATTCAAAAAGACTCTACAATACACTTAGTTTTAAGATTAAGAGGAGATATGCAAATTTGTTCTAGCTCATAACAAAAAAAACAATGATTATTGAAAGATCAATAACTAAAGAAAAAATCATTTGAAATTAATAATTTAAATCATATCGAACAGAAGGGATTTTTGTGATTTTTTTTTATAATTATATAAATAATTGATCTTAAATTTGACTAATTTTTGAAAATTTTGATTTCTAGAAAGTTTTTTCTTTTCAAAAATTTTATTTCTAAAAATTTTTTTCAAGTTGTAATTATAAATTAAAAATTAGGCTTGATAATTTGTGAGATATTTAAATTTTAAAATACAACGGTTTTAATTCATTATTACTTCAATTGTTGATCGTTTTATAAAAATGATCTTCTTTTTGCTCCCTTTTTCATTATCAATTCAAGTATTTGACATTACTCCTGATTCTATAAAAAAATTGATACTATACTTTAATCCTCGTGATTGCATTGAAGTTGATGTCGATTCGCAATTACAAACCTATTTTTCCAATATTAATAAAGCAAAAGGATTATCTGTAGAAATTCGAACCAATGATAGTTCAACATTTGGTCCTTTTAATCATCACGCACATTTAGATGGAATTAACTTTCAAGAAGACAAAACAGATTATCAAATTATTTTTACAAATGAAGGGGATCATAAAACGCAATTAGCAATAGTATTCGCAAATAATTTAGAAGAATCATTTGCTGTCATTAATCATAATTTTACGAAATTTGACTTTCCAATTATCAATTATCGTGACAAAAAGTTTACCTATTTTTCTAACGGTGGCTTAATATTTCACGAAAAAAAGTATAGTACTGCATTTTTCATTGGAGTTCCGGTAGCATTAGGCCTAATATTTATAGTAACAATTATTTTTGGCATTCCATCTGTCGTGAAATGCTGCTGTGATGGCTGCTGTGATATCGATTTATCTGATTAATAAAAAGTGTTTTTATTTTAATAATAATAATAATTATAAAAAGAATTATTTTATGTTTTCTACAAATGAGATCTTTTTTATATAGAGAGTGTTTTACTTTTGCTTTTGTTTTTTTGATCTTCAGTATCACAATTGTCACTTTTTTTTCTCAAATATTTAAACGTTTTAAAATGCTTCAAATTTACAACGTTTAATCACTATTGATAGTTATTAATGATTTCAGTTTTTAAACTAAATCAAAACATAAAATTTTTCAAAAGTGAAGGTTTTATTTTAAATGTAAGAGAGATAACAATCAAACGCAAACTCTAACAGGTTCTAACTTCAAGATAGACATGTTTAAGATCAAAATGAATAATCATATTATACGGAATTGGCAAAACACTAAACAATTTTAATATATCGGCGTTTAAAAAGCAAATTCATGTGTCCAAAAATCACTCTTATCAAAGCCAATAATTATAAAGAACATTGGCAATTCTTAAAATAATAATAATAAAAATCAATTTGATATATTTTGATGGAAACAATTTAAATATAAATATATTTTAAAAAGGAAAATAAAAAGAGAGTTTACTAGATTTCTTTAAGGCGGCCATAAAATTCAATACAACCAATTCTGAAAAAATATCCAGTTTCCCAGTACTCGCCTATGTGCCTAAATCGGCAATATTTACAAAATTGCCTTTGTTGAACTTCAAAAGTTTTGATGTTGTTGTTTCCATTCAGTTCTGAACAATTTGATACAGAATCAATTTCTTCCCATTTTTCTCCATCGCTCGAGATCTCAATCACCCAGCTCTTTGCATGGCCCGTCGAATTGGCTGATTTTATTGAATAGCTCCAAATTTCTACTTCTTGGTCTTTGAAATTGAAGCAAATGCAGGCATCTGTATTAATATTGCCTGATGTATAGCATTTTTCGTTATCAAAATCGACCACGTTCTTTGGCGGGTTGCAAGAATCAGTGTAGTTTGATGTGACTTCAATTGTTCCACTATCATGAACGTTTTGGCCTGTTTTATTCGTAAGAAAGCGAATGATTCCATTCAGTTCTTTTCCTTCCTGATGCTGAATGATCTTTGCAGTTTGTTTGTATCGATCAGCGTTGCTGCTTATTGACTCGTTCTTCAATTCAGAGCAAAGACGCAATGAGAGGGACTTCCACGTTGACTCACTCAAGTCTTTAAACTTAATTATGTCAACGAAACTCTTCATGCAGTCAGACGAAACATTATTGAAAATTACGACATCGTAAAGAATACTGTATTCGTTATCAATTTCATACAAATTGTTCAAAAAAGTGACAATTTGATCTTCATCGATCAGGTGCAGATTGCTGCTTCTCAGAATTCGACTTATTGTGCTGAATTTCAGACTTTTTATTTCTTCTTCATTCTTTTCATACAATTCATAGAAATTGGACGATAGGTATTCAATTTCTTCACAAAAACGGTTATAATAAAAATTTTCATGTTGTTCGTGCTTTTTTATGTATTTTAAAACGTTATTGTTGGTCAGTTCGGTTATTTCATCACTGGATATAACGTTAAATGATTCATTACCAAGGATTTCAATGACTTCAATGAAGAATTCTAGTTCATCGTCTGAAATTTTTTGAGTTGTAAAATTGTTGAGCTGGAGAATGTGTGAAAAGTCACCTGAATACTGTGTATTGATTGTAAACTGGTCAAATGTTGGATCACTTGTATGAATTTGACATATTTTCGGCGATAAAAGATCGGATAAAAGATGGCTAGTCTTGAATTCTTTTCCGTTGACAATAAATGAAAAGTCGTTGCTATAAGTTTGAAGAGGGACATTTTTTATGCTTGAAACTTTGAGTTGTACCTTATTTACCTCACTCATAATTAAATGACTTTTTTATATCACATGTCGTGAATGATTGATTAATTTCCAAAAAGAAAAATTAAAATAAAGATACTTTTTGCATCACAAAGCATTAGCCTATTGATGAATTGGAATTCTCAAAATAATAAAATATTTATAAAATACACCAATTTGTAAATGATTATAATAATGTATTGGCTTGGATCTATATCCAAGTTTTGAAGATTGATTTTATTAAAATTATAAAGTTACTTTCAGCAAAATATAATTTAAAAAAGAGATGTTGGCACGTAAAATACAACAAGATAATTCATACCAATATAGTTTAACTCCTTTCACAAATTCATGTTTGGTTACCAAGCTTTGATTGAAGAGCACAATAAAGAAAATGATTATTTTAAATAAGAATTAAATAAAATTGCAGTCTACATGTTAAAAGTTAAAAGTTCAATGTAGATAAAGTTCAACGTTTACTTATATATGCATCCATTTTCTCGTTGTTTGATTAATTTGATTTCCGCTGTGAACGTAAGTGTAACCTTTTCCAGAGTAAGGTTGCGCATTTTCTTGATAAGCCTGAATCTTTCTTCCTCTGCAATTCTCACAAGTTTCTTTACAAAGGCTGCAATCAGACAAACCGTCAGGAATTGACATCATACCATTCTAATTGGATAATCGTTGTCATTATTTGAAGCGCCTGGAGGATTGTTGAACAACATCAATTCAAAATTACGATGAATATCAGGTGAACAAAACAAGAGCGCAACAATTATCTTGCATGTCTCTTGACAATGAACCAGGATTTTGTTGATTGTGGTCATCATTTTGAATGACATTTCTTCTAATATCAATTAAACCTTGATCGTTTAAAGGCTCAGTTAGATAACGGCACCACCAAATCTTAATTTTCAAGATATCGTCATACGACAAACCGTTTTCTTTCAAAGTAAGTTGCGAAGCCATAAGATGAACCGCTTTGAACAAGGAGATAAGCTTCACCGCCTGTTAAAACCTCCAATCATCAAGTAAAGAAGGCCAGTTGGTGGATTCGATATCTCCAAAGATAGCAAACAATAATGGCCAGTTTTCGTTTCTTAAGTGGCCAAAGACGGATGCTTCCGTCGTTTTTGTGCTGGAATTCGTAGGCCTCGATCATCAGCACGCGTGTATCGATCTCCTTCTTCATGCTTTCCTGTTTGCGCGTAAGTTTCTTGCCTTTTCTTTCATTGAACAGGTCGTAGTTGTTCGCCTTCAGCGCTTCAAAGATCGCGCCTAATGACGGACCCAGGCCACAATCGAGTCGGGCAGCTGAGGGAGGGCGCCGTTTACTGCATTCCGCATGTTGAACTTCGGGTAGCTGCCGGCGACGATGTAGATGTCGACCTTGTTCATGTAGCGGGTCACGTCGTCGTCCTCGTCCTGAGCGAAAAGTGCCGAAGCCGCAAATGCGGGCGTGCCCGTCTTTGCTCAGCAGAATGTTCGATGGCTTCAGGTCGCGGTGCATGTAGACGCGGCCGTGGATGTAGCGCATCCCGAGGACAGTCTCAACTGCGATGCGGCACTTGTCGGCGTCATCGGGTGCCCTGCTGGCAACCGCCGACTCGAGCGATGTTGGCTCAAGCTTCAGAATCAGGGACGGCGGGTGGCTGGCGTCGCCGAAGTTCACCGCAACGATGCCCATGACGCACGGGTGGCGCATAATGAACATCACCTCACCTTCTGTGAGGAATCCCCGCACTGGCTTGTCTTTTCTTCTTCACAACGAGCTTCACACTCGACGTGCCGCCTTCGCCGATCACTGACTTCACACAGTAGTATGAAAAGTCGAAGAAATCAAGTCCGCCTGTGTCACCCCTCTGCGCAATGAGATACCCTTTCAACCTCGCGTTTTCTTCTTTTTTTTTCATGATTTTTTGTTCACTCTTTGATTTCGTTCCGCTCAATCAAAATGAGCATTACTAGGCTGAGTTGTTGATTTGTACAAAATTTATTATGATAATTATATTGGTTGTTATTTAAAGCTGAGTAAACCATGAGTATCAATTAAACAATGATTTTTTTGGATAATGGTTGAGTAAACTAATATAATTATATTTATAAAACTAATTTACAATCAATACACCTTTGTTTTTAAACAATTAAAAAATCACTTCACTTTCCAAATAGAGGACACTTTATTCGATTTTCATTAAAATAAAAAAACAAAATTCGTTTACTTTTAGCTGGACTTAATCTTGATACTATAACAAAGTTTTAAAATACAATATTTTCAGCTGCCCAACCACCCATCTTTACTTATATTTGAGATAACATATTGAATTTTTTCAAAAACAAAATCTTATCTAAAAAATTTTTAAATAATTTTAGCCATTTTAAAATGATAAAGTTAACTTAACTTATCAGCTTTTAAATAAAATACATTTCATCTAATTTAAATAAATCATGAATATCATCATCAAATAATTGAAAAATATCTGATTCATCAAACGACACTGGGAAAAAATTTTCATCTTTCTGTTCGTCTTTTTCAGATATACTTTGATTATATATATTTTTTTCTGTTACTTTTTTTGATTTAATTTGAATATTATTATTGGTCACATGTCTCCGACTTTTTTTTTGATAATTGTCAAGAAATGCAAATTCATTTGACATAATATTATGCCTTCTATTGGATCCATTTTCATCCCTCTTTTTTTTCCTAACAACTAAATGATATCTGTTTCGAAGTGACACTTCTGATCTTCCTGGTAATATTTTCTCCATCATTTTCCATTTTTTCCCATGCTTTTCAACACATTTCATTAATAATTCATCTTCTTCTTTACTCCATTCAGTTTTATTATCAATTTTTGGATCTAAATAATGAAAATATCGGTCTCGGCACTGCCTTGCATTACGATCATAATTCATTTGCTTCATTAGCATTGATATCATTACCCAATTTTTTTCACCAACCCAATTAACAATTGTTAATAGGCATTTATCTTCTTCTGCTGAAAATGACTTTTTAATGAAATGCTTTTCTGATTGATTTTTATTATCATTTTGTTTTGATAAATTATCCTGATTAATGTTTTTTGAATCATGAAAATTTAATATGTTTTTGAACTGGTTGAGATTAACCAAATTTGGGCAGTTTTTAACATCAAGAGATGAAATTGAATCGTTCATATTTGAATTTGGTATATTTATTATTTGTTTTTGTTGAATATCATGAATCTGATCATTAATAGTATTAAATGATAACCTTGCTTCAGTTTCACTTTGTTTTTGTTCACTATTATTATTCACAAACATAATAAATGTTTGTTTTATTTAAAATGTGAAGTAAATTTCTAACTTTCAACCAAAATTTCAATTTATTGAATCTAAATATCGCAAAGGCCAAATATTTACCTATTCTATTTCAATTTCCTCAAAATTGAATAATTTTTTCAATAAGTTAAATTATTTTTATACCACTATGTTTATTTGATGGTATAAGGCATTAATTTAAAATTTTTCATGAAAAACAGAATGAGTTAAGGTTTTATTTTGGTTTGAAAAAGTGGAAATATAATTTACTGAAATCTAAATATCGCAAAGGCCAAATATTTCCCCAATATAAATTAATTGAGTAATAAATTTCTGAGATATCTCTCAATAATTGGGGCAATCGTTTTTTGTTCCCACTGGTCAATTAAATTGAACTTATCTATAGATAAGATTTTATGGTCCAAATTTTTCCCAGTGTCTTTGCCCCGACCGCGGGGTCTCGGCAACGCCTTCGCTACGCTCAGGCTTCGCTCGACGCCCGCTTGGGGTAGTAGAGATTCTTGGAAAATTATGGAAAAATATTAAATCTTTCCTCTTTTTTTTTTTAAAAAAAAATCAATAATTGGCCTTGGGAACAAATTTGACTAGGTTTGTCTGGGAACAAAAACGATTAATCTGATAATTGTTAATTGATAAATTTTTAAATGGAGAAATCTATGAAATATTCGAGAATAAATGTAATGATTCATATATTTTGCTCAATGAATTCGGGATGTTTTTCATCCAAAAAAACAGGTTACAAAAAAAAAAAAAAAAAAGTATAATAACTGTATCGTTGAAAAAATGTTTTGGTACACAAAAAAGCAGGATAAGTTGGAAAATTATAACATAACATCGAATTTTAAAGGAGTTTTATTTTATATATATATATATATGCAATAAATTCGATTTTTCATTAAAATATATCTTAAAAAAGTTTTTCAGTAAATCAGAACAACAAATCTTTGTGCAAATATCGATGTTTCAGTTTATTTCTATATGTACTTTTAACTGCAGATAAAGCAAATAAAATTCATAATTTACCGAAAAATAGCCACAGCAGCAATGAATGAATTTGACTTGATAATATGTTAACTATATTATGAATAAAATTATAAGTTTATTAGCGATGTCAAATATTTAAACTGGTTTCAGTAAATCAGAACAACAAATTGACTTTGAAAATCCGGTTTTGCCATTTTTGAAAGAATAAACCATTCAAAAAGTATGATTTAAATTGACCAATTGTTTGACCAAATAGGTTTAAAAGTTCCAAATCCTTTTTTTTTTTCTGAAATGGATAAAAACATTTCAAAAAAGAAATTTTTTTTTTGTTTGATGAAAATTTTTTTTCTATTCATGAAAAATTTTTTTCGCTTCATCCGAAATTTTTTTTCTATCCACCACTCGTCCTTTTCCCCCACCTATATTCCCAATATCATTAAACATATGTATTCATTAAATAGTGAATATATAACTGTTCAAAATCCTTAACTCAATGAAAAATGAGAAAAATATAAAGGTAGTTGAAGGCTCAAAAAGATATAGTTGAAGTGCGGACTCAATATTCAATGCAAAATATTTGAAAAAATTATGAGAACACAAATAACCTACCTTTCCGAAAAATTAGTTAATATTTTTCGATACAAAGAAAAATACAAAAAATTATCATTAATTAAAAAAAAAAAATTTAGAGGGGGTGCAACTCAATAAATCTCTATCCATTTTTTTAGTAATTTAAACCCAATATATATTTTTTTATTATAAATAATATGATATAATTTTTATTAAATATTATGCGGACAATTTTAGGAAATTCATTATTTTTAATATGATAGAAAAAAAATTAACATTATCTTAATTGTATATTGGCAATTTAATGATTAAAATATCATAAATAAAAAGTATTTTAATTTTTTTGTTTTCTCTAAAATATAATGTAAAATATAGAATTTTTATTTTTTTAAATTTTTCAAATCTCGTATATACAGAAATATAATTTGTGATATCTCATCGAAATATTTGTGAACTTGTATACACAGAAAAAATAAGATTTGAGATACCTCATTGAATATTTTGTGATCTCATATATACAGAAAATTTGTAAGAGATTGCTGTGAAAATAAAAAATCTTTTTTTATTTGCCAAATGAACTTAAATAATGAAAATATTTTCGATGTTTCGAAATTTATAGCAAAATATATTATCATATTCATAAAAAATAATCATAAATACTCAAATAATGATATTAAATTTAACATTTAACATTTTATTAAAGAGCGCTTTTTTAAGAAAAAGCTCGAAAAACCGCTTTAAATAATCTTTTATCGTCTATTTCCATATTAATAAGAATAAGCATTTGATATATCTCTGTTTAAACCATTTGGCGCACTTAGGTATTGTTTGGTTGTTCTGAAAAATCAAAATTACTGATTTCAATTTAATTGTGTCGTTAAAAAAAAAGTATTTCGAGCGTAATCGCATGAATCTTGAATATATTGAACATCAAATAGATTAATATTTAATATACTCAATAGGATAGTTTAATTTATTATTTTAATCAATAGGATGTATTTGCTAATATATTTAAATCGCGTTTGATATTTAAAAAAATGCTGTATTTTGCTACTAAAAAAGGTAATTTATATAGTTACTGTATTCTTTTCAATAGTTTTCAAAAAAAATAATTGTAATAATAATATATTTGCATTATTTACTGCTTAATGCATATAAACATACCAATATATTGCATTGACATCAATCGTATATATAATTTTTTATTGGGAAAGCAATACAGTTTTTTCTCTGATACTTCTAATAAATCTCTGTGATGCTTGAAAATAGGACAAAATAATCAAATATAGCTTATTCTTTCATAAAAATGATCATATTCATTAGGAATAAATTTACAATTATGAAAATCAATATTTGAAAAAGCTAAATATTTAAAATTGAGCATGTTTGCGAATTATTTGTGAATTGATTCAGATCTCATCATTTACATCAGAAGATATTTGAAATCAACATTGAAGAAATCCAAATTTGAACATTTATCTATTTTGCTTATGATTATTTGGTATTCAATTCATTTTTTTTTAAAAATCTTATTCTTAAGAATTGCTTTTTTTAGTTTGATTTTTATTTTTAAATTTTCTTTCAGAGAATAAATGGTCAATATGCGTTCAAAAAGTTCTGGCTGATTTTTTCAATGGTACGATACAAGGTCAATATTCACCTTAACCGTTGGGGGCAAAAAGGATTGGGGCAAATAGTATTTCCCAAAATTTTTTTTCATTAATTTAAATAAATAATTAATGAAACATAATCTTCTGTAGCTTAGTGGTTATAGCGTTCGCCTAGTAAGCGGAAGGTCGCGCGTTCGATCCGCGCTAGAAGCATTTTTTTGCATTTTTTGAAAAACAGTGAAAATAATTTTTGGTGTTAATGTTTTACTTTTACTTTATTTTAGATGTTTTTGAATACGGGTAATCATATATAATTTTTAATTTTTCTAATGTGCGATCAAAATATGTTCTTTTTCTCAAATACAATGAAGTAACTATTAGATCAACATCATCAAAACTTCTAATGAAAGCTTGAATGATTTCTTTATGTTTATCACTGTATTGTCCAATGAAGCAATTAAATTTTTCTTTATTTTGAAATATTTCATGAATTCGTGTAAGAGGATAAAATTTTAATACAATATTAATTCCTTCATCAATTTTGAATGGACAAAATGATTTATCATAATCAACAGAAAGATTGAATTGGATTCCAAGATTTTTCATCCTTAAATTAAAACAATATAAAAATGTTTTCCAAGCATCGTTAGTCCAGGATGATTTACCAAGTTTAAGTATATCTCTAGCTCTTTCTATTTCACACAAATTTATTTGATATTCATAATATTTCAATATTTCACTATTATTTTTCGAATAATTTATTTTCCTATGTGGTATTGCTTTATTTAAACTTTTTGATTTAAGTGCGCCTAAAATTAATTGATCATCTGCATCATCATTATCATTATAATCATAACTATCAGAATCGATTTTTTCAATGTCTTCTATTTTTTCATTATCATTCAATGGAACTATTTTTAAAAATTGACGTTTTTCATCTTTTGGAGAAAGAATATGAATATTCGCAGAGAGTAATGCCAGTAATTCTCTCAAATTGGGTTCTTCACCTTCAGATTGATCAAATAAATATGTAAACTGAGAAAGGATGTTCGTAATCGGTGCCATTTCAACGATATTGAAAGCTCTTGCAGCCATTGCAATTATTGGAAATTCAATTGAAGCATCTGTTTGAATTTTTTTGGACAAAATTAAATTAATTTTATTTCTTGATTCATCAGATATTTTAAATAAATGAGCAACTGTAATAAGTTCTTTTGATGCTCTTTCACATATATTTTTTATATCTAAAATAGATTCATCGAAAATACATTTTTCAGTTGGCATTTTATCATAATCAATTAAAAGTTCTATTTGTTGCCTTCTGATATTTAAAATTTCATTTTTTGATTCTTTTAAATATATGTCAAATTTGCTTTTAATAGTTTCATTGCATATTATATTATCAATATACAACTTGATTTGATCTTCAATTATATCAATGTCCGTTTGTTTACTAATATTCTCTCGTGCTTTTATTATTGATTTTTCTTGAAGTTTATATAATTTTTCAATTGCTTTTTCTATTTCTTTTGTAATTATTTTTTCCATGTTTTTAGTGCTTTCTTTATATTGAATTGAACTTTTTACATATTTTTGATCTCTCATTATTTCTATTGTTAATGATAATAGATCATTATATACTTCTTTAAAAGTGACATCGTCTTTGATAATTTCAACAATCTTTAATAAATGATTGTACCAATCATTTTCGAAGTTGGATAATGACATGTATAATGCGTAAATTGCTGTTTCTTTTGGCATTAAAGATAATATTGTAAAAATATAAAATTTGGGAATATTCTTTTGATCTATTATTCGTTCAATTGGATCAATGATATGATTAATAAATGATTCATTTGTCTCATTTTCAAGATAATAATGAAAAACATCAACTATTGAAGTAGTAGTAAATTTTGTTAGTGAATATGAAAAAACTTTCATAGAATCACATTTAAATTGTGCATCAAAAATAGAATAAGCATGCACAAATGAAGAATCAATCATTTCTAAAAGATAATATTCTGCATATCTGCTAATTTCTTCTTCATTTTTACATTTGTTTATATTTGTGAAAAAATGTGTAAAAATCTGATCTTCATAATGAAAAATATTACAAGATTCGATTCTAAAATACTTGAAAGTCATTTCTTTAATCGTCTCTAAGTCAATTTTTTTAAAGAGAAGTGA
Source organism: Tritrichomonas musculus (assembly GCA_039105265.1). Taxonomy (NCBI): domain Eukaryota; phylum Parabasalia; order Tritrichomonadida; family Tritrichomonadidae; genus Tritrichomonas; species Tritrichomonas musculus. The sequence continues at coordinate 65,781 of JAPFFF010000060.1, read as the reverse complement.
TGATGCAATTATCGCTGCAGCTGCAATTTGTGATATACTAATGAATGAAATAATTACGTTTTCGATTTGTTTCAAAAATGGAAATTCATAATCTTTGAATTCAGACAAAATTTTACCTTGATTTATTTTTAAATCAGATATTTCTTTATGTAAAAATATCTTATTCGTGAAATTTTCTGAATCATTTTTTTCTGAATCACTTTTTTCTATAATCAAATCAATTTTTTTCTTAATTACTTTTCTTACTGCTTTTTCTAAAATATTTATAATGATTCCTGTCATTAATTTTGGATTTTCATTTGATAGTCGAAAAGAAAAGTCTAAAATTAAACAATATGAATTGATTCTATTTGGTTTGCGTGATTTTATTATAGGATTTTTCTTCAGACATTTTACAATCATCTTATTTGGGTCATTTTTATATTCTTTTAAAAGAGCAGAAATTGCAAAAATACTTCCATATGTATCTGTAAATGGTTGTAATTCATTTGAATTCACTTCACTGTTTATGAGATTGGCCGTTTCTGTCAATTTTTGAACGTTTAAGAACGAAATAGCTCTTATTGCTGCGATTTTTTGCTTTAATTCTTCTGAATAAGTAAATGAATATTTTACATCATTTTCTTCATCAGATAATTTGTAATGTTTTGGATAAAGATGAATCCATTGTCTTTCCTTTTTGGCTTTTTTTATACTTTCTGTTGTTCGTAGTGGATAATAAATTGCTCCATTATCTGATTGTGAAATTTCTTTTGTAATTTCTTCAAAATTAATAGATTCTGGATCATTTTTAACGAATAACGCTTTGATAAATGAGCCCATCGCTGGACCTCCTGGAGATATTTTAATCGAATTGTTTACTCTGATGCTTGGAAATGATAGGCTTTTATGCAAATTATCTGTGCTCGTTATTATTTCAACATGGTTGTTTGGTTGTAAATCAAAATTGATTTTATCTTTTATTACATAAAAAACATTGAGTTTTTTGATAAATTCTTGGATATTTCCTTTGGATAAATTATTAAATATATCAAAATTAGCTCTATTAAATATATTTTTATAATATTTGAATGTGTCTCTTTCATCTGTTGTTACATCACCATAAAAATCAATCATAGTTTTAAAGATATTAATTTGTGAATTGTTTTCGAAACCCATTTCAGTTAATTTGTGCTTGCCAAATATAAGTTGAGTTGTTTTAATTTCAACATCGTCCAAAAAAGAATTACTTTTAATCAAATCAAGTGCTTCCTCTTCATCTATTTTAATGCTTTGGTAAAAATCTATAAGCTCTAAAACTTTATTTTCCGAATTAGTAAGACCAACTTTTTCAATCGCATATTCGAAAATATTTTTAAACGCGAATAATAATTGCGCTTTGATTCCTAGCAAATCATTACTTGTTATTAATGAATGCATGTCATTGTAAGATTTAACAAAATTGATCAAACTTCCGCTGTGGCAAGAATCGTTAAATATCAAAAAACTCGTGTTATTAAATTTCATGGTAACTTCATATAAATGGAAATAATGAATTTGCGCAAAATATCCATCGTCTCCATGATCATCTAAAAATAAAATTACTTTTTTGTTTTCGTTGTTTGATATCATCTCACATATTTGATCTAAGGCCGAATTAAATTCTGTAAAATATTGAAAATTTGAATTTTTCTGTTTGATATCAATTTGAAAAGTATCGTCAGCATCAAGTTTGAAATAATATTTATTATTTGAGTAAATATATACAGAATAATCTTGTTTTTGCCCAATAGCTAGTATTTTGACACTTTCTTTATCGATATCATAAATGTTAATTGCAAAATCTTGGATAAGATTAGCAAAAATAGGCTGATAGTATCCATCAATTACATTTGCATCGATTTCATCATCTGGAATGTTTCCAATTAGACCAATGATAATGTATGTATCATTATCTTCACTCATTTGAAATAATTGAATGATAAAATCTCAAAAGGATGTTTTTTATTCAATTTTTAAAGCATGTATATCTCAATTGAATATCTCAATAAGTTGGCTATTGAAAAATGGAAAATTTTATCTCATTTTCAATGATAATTGAATTTAGTTTTGATAATTTATCTTGAAGAATAAAATTTTTTTATTTTTTTTCTTGCTTATATATAATATAAATGATCTATCATATATAAATAATTATCAATAAAAATATAAAATGTTTATTTATTATGAAATACTAAATAAATTATTTCAATACTTGACAAAAGTGATTTATTTAATTTTTTAATATACATTAATATATTTTGTACAAAAAAATATTGCGCATAAATTAGTTGATTTATAATATTATATATTCATATAAAATAAAATAAATTCATTAATATTAGAAAAAATCATTTTAAAATCGCTGTATTGTTTATTATACATAATTTTTCTCAAATTTTATTGATTTTTCAAATATCTTTTCTTAGGTAATTAATATTAACTTTTTGAATACTTTTTTTGTTTCTAATTACTTCTAAGTATCTTGATAATAATAATATTTTGAGCTATTATTATTTGATGATAATAGTATAAATTATATTTAGTGCCATATATATATAAATATATTAAATGATAAAATATTTTATTTATCATAGTTTCAGCTTTTTGTTATATAGGTGGACTCGAACTTGATTATCCTAAAAGTCAATTTAATGATCTAAATCCTAAAACATTGTATTTAAAAACTCGATAATTTTTTTGAGAGTTTAAAAAGTTTATCACAATTTCTCAAAAAAAAAAAAAAATTCTGTAAAAAATCTGATCTAGACTTCCCAATTGTTCTCAATTCTCAGAATTTATTTCTGATAAAAAATATAAAACCAGATATTCATTCAATTTTTTGAGAGATAATTAATTTTCTAAAAATGGGACAAAGTTTTTTTAATTCAAAAATTTTGAAACAAAAGTGAAAAACAAAATCTTAATTTGAATGAAAAAAATTTTAAATTTAAATTTTAATGAGAGGTATTCACTTTGGACATTTTCACTGTATTTTGTTTTTAAAATACAAAAATTATAATGAATATATTTAATAAATGATATATTAAAAATATTAAAATGATTTATGCGCTTGTTTTTGAGAAATTTTGATTTTTATTTTTTCAATGCATTATTGTCAAGCTTTATTCAAAATAAAAACAAAAAATCAAAATGACAGTTTTATTACCCAATGATATATTTGGTGAAAATGATGAAATGGTAGTAATTGATTCATCATCTCGTTCCACTGGCCCAGTGAAAGTACTTGTCAAACCTTTTGATGATTAAACAGATGATAATCTTTACAATTTTGTCAAACTTTTTATATTGTTCGTACAAAAAAGGTTAAAATTCAACCTAAAACATTTACTTTTGCTTTCAACATAGGCGTTACCAATATTCTGCCATTACAGATTACTCAAAAATTTTCGAACTTGGCACATTTAAGATGGGAAAAACAAAAACAAAAAATGAAAGGAGTTACAGTAATGAATTAGCCAAAAACTGATTTAATTCGATACATGTAAGTATCGGTTCTCAAACTAATTTATCTGGAATTATTACAAAAAATCAAGACGAAGGTTGGAAATAAAAAGCGCCAAGTAGTATACGTTAGGCTGTGCGCCCTTAACGGTCGCCCAGACCTAACTGCGCCGATGATTTCACCGGGGGTCCGTAAACAAAAAAAATGCAAGCCTCTTTTATGGTGTGGCTTTGACTTGCTTGAGATAATAGTAGTATATACGAGTCGGTTTCCGCTGGGGCTGGCACCCCACGCGTCAACACGAACTCGTCATAAAAGAAAAAGAAAAGAAAAGAAAAAGAAAAGAAAAGAAAAAAGAAAAAAAGAAAAAAATATTCTTGTTCTCACTACTGCTCCCCATCTATGAAACGGCACAGGTACCCCACCCCACAACCGCCCATCTATGAAACGGCACAGGTACCAGCCCCGAGAATCTCGTACCTACTACAACAAAAATTAAAATAAAAGAAGTTAGATTTTACTAAGTAGTTCTTCTATATGAGGTAGTTCAGCATTAGTTTGAACACCTACATCCCAAAGGTCTTCAGTTTGAACACCTATCTCTTTATATTCATAGGGAATAAAATGACACTCTGTCACTATAAACATTTCTTCTTCTTCTTCTTGATGTTCCTTATAGTTTTTATACAAGCCCACTCGCTTTTTTTTCTTTGGGAACTTGGTAATGTTTCTTTCTTTGTCATCAAGAGGATAATGACGAGGTTCATTATTATCAATTCTATCAACAATGATTTTCCCCCACTTGTTCATACGAAAATAAAAATGAAATGAATCATTTAAAAAGTGAGTAAATGTCATTTGTGCCACTCAAAGGCTTTACTAACGACTATGAGATACTGAATAGGTACCCCTTTACTATAAGACGTAAGAGTAATCATTTTATATGCAAAGATGCAAAACATATAAAGGGGTATATACGAGTATGTCTAAATGGCAACTACTACTTGAAACATGTACTTATAGCAAGACAGTTCATACCTAATGATGACCCACAACATAAAATAGAGGTAGACCATATCAATAGGAATAGGGCTGACTACCATCTAAGCAACTTAAGATGGGTAACCCCAACTGATAGTAACTATAACAGGGATATGCCCAAAATTATAAATGCGAGGGCAGATTAGATATTTGGTACTCTAAGAACTCAAAGGCAAAATGTTCTATTTGGTCGATAAATTCCAAATCACCATCTTTCATCATTACACCAAGAAATTCAGGTTCGAAATACTCAGCAGCTAACTCTTTTATCTTATTAATTAAAATATTACATACTCCCTCATTAGTCTCACATCTATAATCATAGAGGTAAGACACTATTTTATAGAGGATATATATACGCTCTTTTATGGTCATGAAATAAGCCATTTATACAGAAATAAAAAAAATGAAATAAACAACATCTTCTTCTTCTTTCTTTTATTTGATTTTTAAATGACAAGTGATGTAGGTACACAAACAAAACCTAACAATAAAATACAACTACTACAAGGTACTATTAAATTTCGACCTAAACTAGTTGATAGAGATGTTGCAAGATTAACAAGAGGTTTGGGTCAAACTATATGGAAGTTCTCTAATAATCAAATAAATCTACAAAAATTATATGAGACATATTTAAATACTAGTATAGCTTTTAAAGACGTACTTGAATTTGCTAATAGACTCAAGAGAGAGAAACCAAGAGCAAAATTTACAGGTTGTGTGTTTGCTATTAAGAAAAATCAAGATGATAAAGATGAACATGGGCATTACATAACAGTATTAAAGCCATATCAATATACTCTCCAAGAATCAGATCAAGGTATATTAACAGAGATAAAATTACATTATGATATTATCAACATAAGGATATCTCGAATGAAGACTGAGGAGGAAAAACAAGCAGCTAGAGAACTGAGAGAGCAGATGAAAGAAAGAACATTGAAAAGTGATAAGAAAGAATATAAAACTAGAGGTATTCAAACAGATGATATACCAGAATTGGCTCCATTACCCAGACCTCCAACTTTAAATCGAAATGATTATCATCTTAACCTTAGGAAAATCGGTAGGAACCGACCCACAAATGTTGAGCCACCAACAAGGGATCAAAATCAAAACAGAATTCAACTTTTACTTCAAAGTAGTACAAATTTAGACGAGGATGATAGACCTAAGAAAAAATCAAAACAACCTAAGAAAAAATCAAAACGACCTCGTTCACCTTCACCTCCACCTCCTCCTCCTTCTCGTTCACCTCCACCTCCACCACCTCCTCCTCCTTCATCACCACCTCCACAGTTTCCATCATCACATACCTCTCGAGGTACTAGTCCTCCTCCAAGAGAACCCCGTATGACACCACAGAAGACAGGAGAGTTTACAGTAGACCAAAGACGTCATAAAATTCATGATTGGAGGAGTTTAGTCAATGATGAAAATATAGAAGAAGATGTTATTGATGACTACTTGAAACTTCTATATAACAAAGGAAAGAGATTGAATAAACAACCTGGTCAAAATGAAGCAGAGTTTGATAAAAAGAAAATATTGGTTGTACCTACTGCATTTTATACCCTCCTTTCTATGGCATATGAGACTAATGATATGGAAAAAATACATGAACTGATGAAAAGTCCTATCTCAGGTAAACAGTCATTTACACATTTCGATAAAGTATTTGTCCCCATTTGCTCAGATGGAGAACATTGGGTTTTATGTATTGTTCGATATCCAAAGAAAATAATCGAATGCTATGACTCTGAGAATAAGTCAATGGCACCAGAGGTAAAGACACTTAATAAGTGGATCAATATTTCAGGAACAGGTAAGTTAAAAGCAAAATATTATGATGTACCTAGTCAAAGGAATAACAAGGATTGTGGAGTGTTTCTAATGGAATCTTGTCGTACCTTTTTGCATGAAGGAAATGGTAAGTTTAAACAACGCAATATACCAGATATTAGAAAGAGAATACTTCGAGAACTTCAAAACAATGAATTAGAAACAGGTGTTGTATATTAATAAAGACTTTTTATTCAACTCGAAATGGAATTACCACCAAGTGTTAACACTTTATATCCTAATCGAGATAATATAGTTAATGATGGTAATACACCTCTTCCAATCGAAACAGCCTACTTCCTTGAGGATGCTCAACATGATAAAGCTAAGTTTAATAGGTATTGGTTTAATTTCCCACCAGAATGGTCAACTGCAAACAAAGGGGAATCTATTGTTGGCGTTCGTTCAGCACATATCATTAAGAGAAGACGCAAAATGGAAGTAGAGATTGAAATATATAAGATACATAAGAAAACATATGAGTTTGTTTGTGGTGGAACATGGAATGATGGAACACTAAAAGAAGACTATATAACTGGTTCAAATCATGAATATGGGTGCTTCAAAGTCATTGATTGGGTGTCAGTCGATGGAGATTTACGTGGATTTTTTGATGCAGTTAATCGTGCATTCAAGTCATACATTAGAACTTCTAAATTAGACAAATTTGTTCAAAATGATGATGATATACAGGATAGAGATATACAAACCGATGGATACTATGATAAAAATGGTTTTCATGAAATCATTTATACAGAAAGAAATAAAGCAGGGAACCATAAATACTACTATAACAATAGTAAGAATGAACGAGATTGGGAGTATACTGCACCATATATGAACTTTTTCCAACTTAAATCCTGGAATGATGACTTTGCAGATGTGTTTAATATAGGTAATGGCATATTTCAAAATAAACCAGAAAAATATCAAACATGGCACAAGGAATTGATATTTGATAATATATGGGACAGACAATCATGCAAAATATATTCATCGATAGGTGAACAAGCATTGCATAACTATATTGGAGATAGTGATGTTGAATATAGTCCTATTAAGTACTTCAAGTTAAACTCAATGGACCAAAGGTTTTGGATAGACTTCTATAGTGATGCACATTATAATTGTCCAACAAAACTACCTCCAAATGATTCATTTGTAATCGAAATGCAATTCCTTCAATACGATAAGATGTTTATTTAAAAATAAATGAGTAAAGAAGAACCAAGCCCATATGAAAAATTATACAACAAAGCTAAATGGAAGACCTTGGACAAATACCTTAGCATGGCAAAACAAGAGAATCTAAATGAAGACGAAGCAAAGAAATACTTTGATGAAAAAGTAGTACATGATAAGAGAGTACCTAAAGCACAATTTATTCCTATTGTATCCAAACATCCTCATGGTTATCAAATGGATACCTTCATTAATAATAAAGAGGCAGGTGGGTTGAATTATCTAATGTTCATTAATATCAACACCAGAAAAGCATATGCATATCCTATGAATGGTAAAGGAGCAAGAGAAGTATTAACAGCACTTCATAAATTTGTTAATGATGTACCTCATGTATATTCGATAACAAGTGATGAGGATGCTGCATATTTATCATCAACAGTCTTAGACTTCATGAGAGAGAAGAACATAAAATATCGAACAACAACTGAGAATAACCATAATGTACTTGGCATTATTAATAGGTTTATGAGAACCATAAGAGATGCTATTGGTGAAAATAGGTTTATTCAACCAAAGGAGATGCATGATTTGGTTAACATATATAACAACTCTCCTCATAGGTCTCTAGATAATAAAGCACCTAATGATATTACTCCAGAGGATGAAATAAAGTACATACAAAAGAATGCACGCATTAATCCATATCATTTTAATCCAGGTGAGAAGGTCAGGTTAGTACTCGAAAAAGAACCATTTGGTAAAAGAAGAAGTAATTTGTCTAATGAGTCTTATATAGTTGACTCGCAAAAAGGTAACCAGTTTGTGGTCAAGTCCAAAGATGGTTCAACTAGTTCATTCCCTGGATATAGGTTGTTAAGGACAAGAGACAAAAGGATTAAAGTAGCTGAAAGACTAAATGAAGGTAAAGAAGGTATTATTGAAAAAATATATAACTTTGATGAAGATACTGGTAAGTATGATTTAAAATGGGAAGGAGTCGAAGGTGATGATGCCTTTGCTAGACAAACTATTAGAGATGTAAGGAGAGGTAATCCATTAGTACTTGGTACAGCAGAAAGACAATATTGGTTGGAACAAAAGAAAAATTATGAACGACAAATTAAAGCAGGTCAAAAGGTTGAGGGCAAACCAATACCAGATAAAATTATGAAATACATTTAAAAATTTGTAAATGGATGAACCCCCAAATGCAGAACTCATAAATAAAGTAGAAACATTGATTAAAGAGACCTTACAGAAGAACATGAAAGAGATAGATGGTGCTTTGATTAAACCATTATCACCTGATTATCCTTTTAGCACAAATGGTATATACTTTTTAATTGGTAAACCAGGTGCTGGTAAAAGTTTTTGGATATGGAGACATATTATGATAACAGAGAGGTTGTTTAAACATCCATACTACCAAAAGATAATATTTTGCTCAAGCTCTGGTAAAATGGATAAAACAGCTGAAACACTTAATAAACAGATACGATCAAGAATCGATTATGTAAAGGAAAGAGAATTAATGAGTTATCTTAAAAGACATCTTCGAAGAAAGATAAAGTATTATGCCATTGTCAAATATGTATTATCTCGAATGAAAGAGACCAATGACGAAATGAGGAGGCTCATTGAGAAGCATCATTTAAATGAGCTCAATGATAAAATAATATATATAGCCAATAAGTTAGTCAAGTATGAAACATCATCATATCCATATAACACATTATTGATACTAGATGATTGTGCAGGTAGTGATTTATTAAAGAATGGTAATAGTGAATTTATCAAGTTGTTAACCAAGACAAGACACTATAATTTAACATGTATCATGGCTATCCAAACTATTCGATTTGTTCATATGAATGCTAAAAGGTTAGCAACAGATATAATATGTTATACAGGATATAGTGAGGAAGATTTTACGAGCTTGTTGCAACAAACAAATAACTCATTAAATACTAAGCAGACAGTAGCTGAATACTTACAACATAAAGAACCACATGAAAAATTCGTAATGAATATTTCTGCTAATAAGTACTATTTCGAATAATTTTTTATTTTTTAAAAATGGGAATTAAACTTCATTCAGAAGAAGATTATTGGAAGCCAAATTATGCTAAACAAAAAGAATTTTCTCCATGGCAAACGATAATAAAAGGAGGAGTAGGTTTAGGTGGTAAATTATTAATGGGAGCTGCAGATAGTTTTACTGGAGGTCTTGCAAGTAAAATATTGGATGCTTCAGCAGGTGGATTAACCAAGCATGCTGGTGTTATTGGTTCAGTTGCGAGAGGTCTTGGTGAAAGCTACTTGAGCGATAGTACAAGAAATAAATTAGCAAACATAGCTGACACAGCATTAAAATATGTCCCAGATGGAAAAGTGAAAACTGCCTTATCATCAATTAATAAATCTGCAAAAGGTGAATCAGTTGGAGCACCTCTTGAAAAGCCAGCATTTTCGTCTAGATCATTACAAGAGAGTGACTTTACTACCAACAATCGGGCGAGAACCTACATCTAATGAAAACTCAAAAAAACTAAATTTTTGGACTTTTTTGTTTATTTTAAATGTCAAAACATCTAACAGGTTCTAAGAGACTTGCAGTTATTCATAAATGGTTGAATGGAAGGGATGACCCAGATTGGGAAGTTTTACCTACAAAAACCAAAGACAAGTATATTGTAAAACAGCGAAAAACTCCAATAACTCGAGAATATCAAGAAAACTCAGAAAGTGAAAATAACGAAGAAACTCAAGAAAACTCAGACAGTGAAGAACATGAGGAACTTGAAGAAAAGCCAAGAAAGCCAATAAGTTCGAAAGCTGCACGAAAACCTCCAAAACCTCGAAAAACTCAACAAAGCCAAGTTTATGACCCTACTGTGAATGAGGAAATACTAAAACAGCTAAAATCACTAGGTGAAGAAATGAAGATAAGTCGAGAGAAGAAAGAACAGAGACGTATGATAAAGGAGGTTGTTGATAAAAGGATGAGTAAACCAAGACAACAGTATGTTCCTGAAGAACCGCCACAACAATATGAAGAAGAACAACAACCTCAATATATACCTATGAGACCTATTGGTAGGAGAAATCGCATCTTTGAAGATATGATGTAAATTTTTTTCTATCTAAAATGCTTAACAAGGAATCCTATATGAAAACCTCAGCAGAGGTTTGTACCCAGATTGCATCTTACTTTGATGTTGTCGATAATTGCATAGCACTTAGTGATACTAATAAGGCATACTCATTAAATCCACAAACTTCGTATTCACCATCACCACCAATTAAGAGTGGTTCCTATACAACATGTATTATCTCTCCTAATACTCATAATACTGCTGATATATATAATGGATTTATTCGAGCAGATATGAGAGTGATGATAAAAATAGACAAGCCAATTCTAAGTGATTTAGAAAATGTCAGTGGTTATAATTTTGGTAAGGTATGGTTTGGCTTTAAGGATGCTCGAGATGCTGTTGAGAAGTATGAAATTGTAGCTAATGGTATGACGCTTTATACCCAGAACTTTGGATGTGAAGAATCCTTTTTAACTGCATGTTGTGCAAATGAAGTTACTAAAAGAGCTGATATATATAGTAAAGCAAGACATAAGGATATTTGGAATGATACTCATGGAAGGAGATGTGGTTTTGTTGCAAATCTTAACAAAGATGTGACTTCTGTCACTGAAACAATTAGATTAAAGATTGATTTGCGACGATTCCTACCTTTATCTAATATCAAGTACTTGCCAGCATTTGCAGGTAAAATCGAATTACGTCTATACTTTTCAACAGCTGGTATGGTATATTGTCCAGTTGGTTTTGAAAAGAGCTTGGTTGCTAATCCACATATAATGAAAGACTTCAATGTTGATGAAATTACCAATGAATTTCGACCTATTGGAGAACCAATATGGATGTGGACAAGTACCGAAAAAATAGCAATGGATAAGATTAATCACCCCAAGAATCTTCCACCTGTTGGTGAAAATCATGGAGGAGCATATGAAATTGACGGAGCTAACAAGACTAAGGAAAGAGTTGACCGAACTATTTACAGTGATTGGAGAACTTGGAGTGTTGTTGATTATTCCATTGAAGAATGTGCGAGTATTATACCTTGTTTTGGTATTCATGAATCTGTATATACAGCACTTGTTCAAAGATATGCTAACCCACAACATCCACTTACATTCCCAACACAGATTATGTCATTTTACACTTGTACAAGACCTCTTAATAATGAACAAGATAAAGCAACTATTACTATTACACCTAATTTTGTAGATAGTATGTTTTGCTTATTCCCACTCAAGCATACACATAAGACATACTTCAAGAATCCTATGTTTGAAGCATTTCATATGAATTGTGGTAATTACAATAATATTCCTGCTAAAGCATTTGGTACGAATGGTAAGTATCCAGAGTTCCTCGAATATTGCCAGAATGCAATGAACATGAATGGAGAGCAAAATGGATTTAATAAAGAGGTTATTGCAAGTTTAGCGAATGAGTATCAATATAATGAAAACACAACAGGCTATTATCCAAATGATAGGTCCTCATTCTTCATAGGTCTTCCTACTGAAACAGATGGAACATATCAACAAGGTCTTTCAAGTCTTGCACCTATTAACTTCGAATTGATATGTAGTCAAAAGGCAGATAATCCATTTAGACAGGAAGTAGATACACCTCCATTATTATGCTTATTAACAGATATATCAATTAGTATCTTAATTAGACCTAATGGTATGCCACCATCAGTACGTATTGGTCCTTATGATTTAACAACCCCTGAGTAAAAAGAAGTATGTTTTTTATGTTTTGGAAAATGTCGAATGATTATAGAAGCCCACATGCTGAGATTGTTGGAAGAGAAGGTATGATGTATAATGAAGCTACCATGAAAAATAAGGACTTAGAGTTTCAACATTTTGGTGTGTTCAGTAATACTAATACTTATTCTGTAACCTTCAACCCATATATTAATCGACCACCTACCCAGATTATTGAACATGAGGACCCTGTTAGATTTCCAGATACTCGAGAACATATAACCAAACCTGTTCGTGAACCTCCTGTTAGTATTACAGATGGTGGTTTTTATCGACATATAGGTGAAAAAGATAGACCAGTACCTCTCTTACCAAAATATCTTAAGAAGCCTGAGAAACCACCAATGCAAGGTAGAGCAAGAGAATATAATAAACAAGATATTCGATATGGACCTACCCAACATATCTTTACCCAAAATAACATATATTAATTTTTTATTGAATTTTTTATCCAGATGAAAATGACAACAAGAAACGTCTATGACTATGTCAATGAACTTCGCGCAAAATGTGCTCCAAATACTAAACAATGTAATTTCTCGATACTTTGTGACAAGTACCCAATGAAAACAGGAGAATGGAGTTATTTAGGCAAAGTACTCTATGTCTCAATCAAGGTAAAAGACAAGTGCCACAGATTTTATCCAGATAAGCTCAAAGAACTTGATCTTGACTCAATATTTATTAAGCCTAACTCAAGGAGAAAAATAACTGAAGATTTCGAAGAGTTCTACATAAATGGAAACACTACCACTCAAGAGTATCAAGGAATCAAATACTACAACTACTCCATTGCAGCTGCTCCTACAAGTCATAAACCAAAAATCGATGCTCTCAAGCAGAAATATCAAATTGAGTCATTTGACATGTTTATTGGAGAACAGCTAGACTTAGTACTTTAAGCCTATTTTTTCCCAACCTAAATGATTAAGAAGAGGGGTACAACCAATGGAGTTCAAGCAAATGTATCTTTAGAACCATCAGCAGCTGCATCATCTACATCAAACATCAACAACAACATTATTATTAATAAGAGAGATGATGGCAAGGAAGACATTGTTATTACAAGAGACATTGGAGTGCAAACTGAACCTGTTGAAGTTGAACCAGATGTACGTAATGTTATACTTGAAGCATATGCACAAATACTACTTAATCAAGACAAAGCACTACTAGCTAACATTATATCAAAGAAATGCATCATAGTACCTATTGAATCTCTTAGCAACATCATCAAAGCAATACTACATGTTAGTGAGGTTGAAGTACAACTTAATGAAGATGTTGGATGTTGTGCAACTAAGAGCAATCCAATAAGAAAAATAGATGCTATTAAGATTATTAAAGATAATGGAGAGGTAGTCATTGACTTGAAACAAGTATATAATAAAGAATATAATGAGCTTGTTAATAATTATCATGTATGCTTAAAATATTGCATAGTATAAAAAAAGACATATATAAAAAAACTTAAAATTAGAAGTAATTATTTTTTTACTCTTACTCCTTGTCTTTTGGAGATGAAGCTTCTTGTTCATCTTCATCATCTTCTTCTTGTGTCTCTTGCGAGTCAGGCACTATAGGCACGTGAAAGCCAATAGATTTTGGTGTTGGAGATTGAGGAATCTTTTTATGAAAAACCTCGCAGGTAGTGAGATTCATTTGAGTAAGTGCTTCAGCAATCTTGTTCATGTTTGCTTGTATCAAAGGGTCATAGATGGTGCAGACATTAGATGATGTCGAGTTTATTATTTTTTGGTTGAACAGAAACATCACCTCTTTAACAGCGTTGGCTATTTCAACATGAGCATTTTTGATAGCTAGCTTTTGCTGTTTTTGGAATTCTTTGAAGTCATTTCCAGAACGCGACATTTTAAAAAATGAAGTGATTTTGTTTGCGAATATTCAATTTTCAAAAATAATTCAATTTTTTTTCTCGAATGAAATCATGAGCCAAAATTTAGATTTGGGTGAGTTCAAGGAAACAGCTATCATCAAGAAGTTGAAGAAGTCCAAGAGTAACAACAACCTCAAAAATATTGATACTGCAAAAACTGAAACAACAGAAAAACGTGGTAGAAAGCAAAAGTATGCAACTGTTGAAGAACGAAATGAAGCACGTAAACAACAGCAAAAGGCATATCGTGAAAGAAAGAAAAGAGAAGTACAAAGTATGAAGGAAAAAATAATGTCGTATGAAAGCAAAAAGGTAGCTTATGAGGAAAAAGGTAGCTTATGAGGAAAAAGGTAGCTTATGAGGAAAAAGGTAGCTTATGAGGAAAAAGGTAGCTTATGAGGAAAAAGGTAGCTTATGAGGAAAAAGGTAGCTTATGAGGAAAAAGGTAGCTTATGAGGAAAAAGGTAGCTTATGAGGAAAAAGGTAGCTTATGAGGAAAAAGGTAGCTTATGAGGAAAAAGGTAGCTTATGAGGAAAAACATGTAGTTAAAAAAAAAAACATGTAGTTAAAAAAACTTTTTTTAGTTATTCATTTTTCTTGTAGTACATTGTGATGAACTTCTTGTTTCTTTTCACTTTCTTATGTGTAAAGTGTCTCTTTGTTCCATCGAGATGCCCGAAACCAAGTCGAGTAATAGATAGTTCATGACCAAAGAACATGTTGTACAAGTTAACAATGTCTCTTGCAGGATAACAATCTTTTTCGAGGCTGTCAAACCATTCATCATACCTCTTTTTTTGTTTTGCTCGAAGTCGATGTGCATCATTTTCAAGAGCATGAGCATAATTTTCACACATCGTTCTTAAATTTGATGTATCATCTTCAACTTTTAGTTGAGATATTTTTTTCGACATGTTTATATTAATTTTGTAGTCGAATGAATCATGATCTTTAGGAGGTGTTTGTTTTTGTAAAATATCTTCTATTTTATCTTCTTCTTCATTCATCATTAATAAAATAATAGTGATATTAATAAATATATTTTTTTAAAATTTCAATATATTTTATTTTTTTTAATTCAATTTTTGAATTTTTATAGTGTATTTAACTTTTTCAAAGAAAAATATCTACCTTCGAGTTTTTCTACGAAATTTAAAATTTAGTGATATCAACTAGAAAATAGATCATTTTTATACTTGTATGTCATACAACTACAGCTCAGACAGCGATGTTAGTCTATTTGACTCGATCGAGCAATCGGGTCAACAAGCTCCACCATCAGATCCGCCATCAGCTCCACCCACAGAAGATTGGATCAAGAACATGACCCCAGAACAACTCGAATCCATGAGACAGTTCATCATGAAGCAGCAAGAAGAAGCAGCAGCTAGATTAAAGAAGAAGCAGCAAGAAGAAGAAGCAGCTAGATTGAAGAAGAAGCAAGAAGAAGAAGAAGCAGCAAGATTGAAGAAGCAGCAAGAAGAAGAAGAAGCAGCTAGATTGAAGAAGCAGCAAGAAGAAGAAGCAAGAAGGAAGAAGAAGCAAGAAGAAGAAGCATTAGCAAGATTGAAGCAAGAAGACGATGCAAGAAGGAAGAATCCATATGTTCCATATGTTCCAATTTCCAATAAAGTCTTTCCACCACCTCGCTCATATAATATAATACAAGTTCCTCCACCTCCTCCACCTCCTTCTAATCAACAAATACCACCACCTCCAAGAGTTCTCGCTAGACCATCTGCATTTGTCGAGAATCAAAAACTCGGTTCCAATCCAAAAGAAGAAACAAAGATAGAAGGAGAAGAAGAAGAAGTTGATCATGAACAA
The DNA here is from genome assembly GCA_039105265.1 of Tritrichomonas musculus. Taxonomy (NCBI): domain Eukaryota; phylum Parabasalia; order Tritrichomonadida; family Tritrichomonadidae; genus Tritrichomonas; species Tritrichomonas musculus. The sequence goes on along the minus strand of JAPFFF010000060.1, from coordinate 49,637 downwards.
GAACCATCACCAGCTCGCAAAGAACCATATAAGCCACCGAAAAGTGTTCATGAAATGAAATCCAATAGTGATTATAAGGAGGATAATGTTCGTCCATTCGACTTTCGAGAAGAAATGGAACAATTAATAGAAGAAAATGAAAACTTGAAAGAACGATTAACGAAGTTGGAGGAGAAAATGACTGGTGTAGAATTTCACATTGAAGACATCAATCACAATGCTGAAGAACTCAGGAAAGACATTGATAATAACGACGAATACGCACTCGAGCTGATGAAATTGGAACTTGCTCCAAAAAAGGTGGCGAAGTACATTAACAAAATTCACGATCTAAAGAAGGACGTGTCAGATCTCAAAAATGCTCAACAAGCTGGTCCTCCAACAGATGATGCATTTGCTGAAAAGTTGGCAAGATCGAACTTGATGATGAAAGAAGCTGATTATCTTCGAAACATGTTGGAAGCTGTTGAATCATATGACAAGAAAAAAGCACCAGATCAGATAAGCGTGTTCAAGTCCTATGGATGGAAGTTGTCCAATTGCGTTTATCATCTTCGACAATACTTATCACAAGAAGAGAAAGAGAAGTTGGACAAAGCATGCAGCTTCGAGAGAAGTGGAAGGAAGCAATCACCGAAGCAAGTGCTGAAAGCCATGAGGCAATGGGGTGAATCAATGGAGAAGAACGAAATTCAACGGAACTCTGAATCGAAGGTGAAAGGAAATGAGTTCCAATATCATTTTCCACATCTCGATGATAATGTCGTTGATGATGATGATTACCCCCAATAAGATAGGTCATAACTAAAAAAATAATTTTTTTAACTTTTTCTTTGTTTTTATTTTTATCGTTTCACTTTTATTTTAGGTTAAACATGAACAAGGACATTGAAGATAATTTTTTAGATGCTATTGGAGATGTCTATGCTGATACAAAATCACAGTTTCGTCGTGAATATAATCGACGTGCAAAACAATACCAAAAGAAAGACAAATTTAAAGAAGAAATGAGGAAGCTCATGATTCCTGCAGGACAAGGTATTGGTTTTGCTACAGACATCAATCAAGATGAAGATAAGAGGTACGCATTTACGGAAGCACTACGACAGATACATAAAAAGAAAAATGTTGGAAGACCTATTGTTAAAGCAATTGCACTTGATGGAACTTATAAGTACTTCACACTCAGTGATAAGCACAACATCGAAAGTACATTAGGTCATATAACAGGAGAACTTGATTTAAGTGAAGACCAATCAGACACTAATCCATATATCTCAAACATGTTCATTCCAGTTCGATATGAGGTACAATTTATTGACATGAACAAAACAAATGATGGTGTTCATTTTAGAACCAAGATGCAAGATATGGATACTCATGAAATCTATGATGATGAAGTCGAAATTGATGAAGACTATCGAAATACACCAGAAGGTAGTTTTTTCCCATACATCAATCTATCACCTATAGACTTATCTACATACCAAATCTTTCATGAGGTAAGGAAAGAGAACTACAGAGATAATTGTTTTGTATATGCTTGTATACAATCAGGTGTGTTCACTGATGATGAAATAGATGACTTACGATTTTTTGTTCAAACAAGAGCCATACCCAATAACAAGATAGAAGAAGTAGCTAAAAAGTTCAAGTGCAATTTTAGTATCATTAGAATTGTTGAACAACCTGATAAATACAAGTATGAAACAAGAATCAACACCAGAAAGAAAAAATGGTCTGTTGATTTTAAAAGAGAAGTTAACCTGATATTGTTCAAAGACCATTATATGCTCAACAGGAAAATACCTTGTACATTATTCTACCTTCAACACTATGAAGAACTTGATAGAACATTTGCATATATGCCTTTTGACAAAAGATGTATGATAGCAAGATTGGAGAAAAATGGAAAGACTGTCAAAGACTATAAACATGAAGGAATCAAACCAATAACCTTTTTCCAAAAGATGTTTGAGTTACATCTATTTGAAGAAATCAAAGCATGCGAAATGGATATTATCAACACAACTGAATATGAACATGTTAATGACTATGTAAGTCTCGAATATAATGCAGAACATAGTACAAGACTCATTGAGAATAATAAAAAGAAACAAAATACATGGTCAAGGATTTATTATAGCGACTTCGAAACAAACTCGACAGTCAGTCCACATATACCATATCTCAATTGTACGATCTTTCGAGATGGAGCCAACATACATAAAATATCTATTCAAGGTGAAGATTGTGGACAGAAGCTCTTGAATTATTTATGGAGTGGCTCATTAACATATTTTCACAACCTCAAGTATGATGCATGTTTTTTCATTAACACACCTGGATGGGATACACAGATAACAGAACGAAGTGGAACTGTGTTGCAAATCATCATGACATTATTCGAAGAAGGTACAAGGAAAGTCAAAAAGCGATTAACATTCAGGAACTCATATAGTATAATACCTCAAGCATTAAGTAAATTTGCTACAATGTTCAACCTCAATGTTCACAAGGAAGTCATGGCATATAAGCTATATACACAAGAGAACATTCAAAGAAGAATTGTTGATGCTACTGAGTTCCAACAGCAATACATCGATGAAAATGCAGATAAGTTATCGAAAGCACAACTTGATGCAAACTGCAAGCAGATTATCGAAAATGCAAAAATCGCAAATTGCTATAATGATGGCAAAATCGACATCATTAAATATGCCATCTTCTATTGTTTCAAGGACTGTATTGTTTTGATGAAGGGAATGGAAAAATTTAATGAAGACCTGAAAGCAGTCTTTAAAGAAACAAAGACAGATATGTATGGTGTTCATGATTTTATATCTATAAGTGCTATTGGATACTGCTTTGCCAAGAAATATGGTTGCTTTGATGGATGTTATGAACTATCAGGTAAGTGTCAAGACTTCATACAACGATGTGTCTCTGGTGGAAGAACAATGACAGCAGGTAATGAAAAGCAATACATCGAAGGAAAGATACAAGACTTTGATGCAGTTAGCTTATATCCATCTGCAATGTATGTTATGGATGGTATACCATTAGGAAGACCTAAAGTAATACCACAAGGTACAACACATGAACAACTTATGCAATATGATACATTCTTTATCGAAGTCAACATCAAGAAACTCGAATGTAAATCAAAAGAGCCATATAAATTTGGACAAGTATTTACAAGGAATGAAGCAGGTAGTAAAATATTCGGCAATTTCCTTGTTGACCATTATTATATCGATAAAGTAGGTCTCATGGACTTGTTCGAATTTTATGATGTTGAATATGAGTTAATACGTGGCTATTACTTTGATGAAGGATTTAACAAGAAAATCAATGAGTTCATTGAGAAGCTCTTTAATCTCAGGGCAAGTTATAAAAAGCAAAAGAACCCTCTTGAACAAACAATAAAGCTCCTCCTCAACTCCATATATGGCAAGTCAATATTGAAAGCAACAAAGACTGAAACCAAGACAGTACCAAAAAGCCAACTATACAAGTACCTCTGGAGGAACTACAACTTTATCAAGGAGGTTGTTGAAGATGCTAATATTGATAAGTGCTATGTCAAGAAGTTGAAACCAATTAATGACCATTTCAACCTACCTCAATTTGGTGCAAGCGTTCTCTCTTGGAGTAAGCACTTAATGAACAGGGTTATGGCTACAGCTGAGCAAGCAGGTATACCTATCTTTTATCAAGATACTGATAGTATGCATGTACTTGAAAAAGATGTACCAAGGATAGCTGACTTATTCCAGTTCAAGTATCATCAACCTCTTATTGGAAAAAATATGTGTCAGTTTCATAATGACTTTGATGAGTTCGAAGGTAGTCAAGGGGAAATACACTCAAGAAAACTCATTGCACTTGGTAAAAAGAGCTACCTCGATATCTTGGTTGATGAACAAGGAAATGAAGGATATCATATTAGACTCAAAGGAATTCCAAAACAAGTTATTCTCAACAAGTGCAAAAGGATGGATATCTCAGTTGAAGAGCTTTTTGAAAGAATGCATGAAGGAGAAAGTATGACATTTGATTTGTTGGATGGTTCGAATGCATTCAGGAAGTCAAAGACATTTCAACAAACCAACTTACCTAAATTTGCACGTACTCTTAGGTTTACGTAGTTAAAACATCATTGACATCAGTCGAGTTAGATGGTTTAATTTTGATAGTTATGAACAAAGGACTTTTTAACAATATCGGCTGATATTGAAAATCTACTAAACTTAATTCTAAAAACTTTAATGAATCTGTATATGTTTTTATTTTTAATGGTTTACTTTCAGTTTCGAAATCATATATAAGTGGTTTATTATCTAAAGTGAATGTATTGATACTACCAATGACTGAAGGTGTATATTGTTGTTCACCTATATTCGAGTATATGGCATTACCTTGTAGAGATACTAGATACAACTTAGTATGATTTAATATTGGGATGTCTTTAATATTATATGTTGCATTTGATGGTAACACAATAGGCAATGAAGTATTATATAAACCAGTTAATAAAGCAGCCCTATGGGAAATAGAGGTTATTGTTAACGGTGTTTGTGTTTTTATTGTAAATGTACGAGTAGTATCATTATATTTAAAAGATACCTCCGCAAGTGGATTTAAAACTGCTTCTATTTGCTTGATGGTATAATTATATCTATCTTCGAATTTAAGCTTGAATGGAATACTGTTATGTGTAAACTCTATATAATCATCTTTCGTACTCAACATAATATTACTTATTGTATTAATTGAAGATACAAAATATTTAATATATTTACACTTCCATGGTATATCCAAATTGATAGATACCTTATTATATTCATCAGCATTTGTACTCTGTACAGATACTAACATTTTATAATTCATAAAATGTCAATTAAACTTTATTCTTTGCAATCAAGTGAGGCTGAAAAGCTCAAAGACAAAAATATAGAGATAAGTGTTAATGATGAAGGTAATATTGATATTATAAGAAATGAGGACCCAGATGATTACCCAAAATTTAGTTGCTTATATAATAAGGCTGAAGTAGATGAAAGAGTAGTTGGTAATCATATCGAAAATGGAGGAAAGCTTGATGGTTTCGGCAATGTACCTATTACAAATAAATTTGCCAATTATTTAAAATACGTATTTAAAGGACCTGAACAGACACCCTTATTAGAAGACTCACTACCTGAAAAAGCAGAGTCACATAAGGAGTTGATAAAAGATGAACTTTGTGTTAATACATTTAATGAATTTATTGAAGAAGAATCGAAAACATGTGAGGCTATTCATGAGATGTATACCGAATTGATGTGTGCAGCAGATGGATATGAACAAATTGCATTTGATGAACAAACAGGGCAAAGCAAAGCTGTTCATTATCTTCAATATCCAAAGTCTATACCAACTCCTACTCCAGATGGTGTTTATTATAAGACATATCATAATTTGGCTGATATGATGATAAGCATGATAGAGAATGATAAGACCACCCAAATTACAAAAAGAATCTTATATGAAACCTTCAATGAAAAGACATGGGAAAAATTTATTTCAGGAATAATTCAATATCATTATTCACTTCAAGAACAATCGCTGAAAAAAGTTGGATATAAATATAAAGGTTGTACAGACCTTATTGAAGCAGACCAAATAGTTGAAGTTAAAAGTCCTCGTGAGTTTTTTGAGACATATACCCAAAATCTAAAAGATAATAATAAAAATAAAGACCAATATGCAAAAGCTATGTTAGGTCTTTATTTGTATAATGTAATATTACATTCAGGTATTACATACTATTATACACATCGAAATGCTAATGGAATGAAAGTGGATGTTGTACCACCTGGTGGACAAGACTATTTAAATATAACGTTAGGACAATGTTTAAATTTAGTATTCGAGATTATTAAAGATATAGTGAATTCACATAATGCTTTATTTGATTATGTTGTAACAATCAAGTCTTGTAATTGCAAACACGATAATCAAGGAGGTAACCAAGGAGGTAATGAAGGTAATGGTGAAGAAGAGGATGATAATCAAGGAGGTAATGAAGGTGGTGATAATGAAGGCGGTGATAATGATTCAAACCTAATTCAATATATGAATGTAGGTCTACAAGCTGTAAATCAATTATCAGGTTATTTATTACATAATATTGCGAACCTAGGAAATAATGTTGCATCTCTCAGGTTCCAAAATGAAGTAGAGTCATTTACACAAGAGATGTTTGATTATGAGATATATGATAATGGTTTAGATGAGATGAATAGACAATACCAGTCAATAGGAATACAAACAGAACAACCAACACGTCAACGAGAATCCTTATTTAATGATTCATATGTTTGGTGTACAGTATTTCGCATGTGGACGAGTTTTGCAGTTTATAATATACCAAATCAATTTGGATGGAGGACTAATTCTGCATTTGGAGCTCCTTGGAATTTTGTCTGGGATGTTGGACATAGGGAATGGATAGCAATAGCGCCACATGAAGAAGATGTACCAGCTGGATGGAGAATTAACCCAAAGGGAAATGAAATAGCACAAACAATAGTACAACATAATATTCATTGGGAAGGAGAAATGATTTATAATCCTGATAGAGGACAATGGGAATATTATCCACCAGAAGAAAGTATTGTTGTACCAGAACAACCGGGACCTGTTATTAATATTGTTCCTGAACAAAATAGGAATGCAGTGTTAAGACCAACTTATGTTTGGTCTCTTGAGTCAGGTCGTTGGGTTAATTCAATGACAATAGCTAATATGCCAAGATCACATCCAAATGATAATAATGATTGGAGGCGAGATGTTAGCTTACAAGCACCTGCCAATTTTGTTTGGGACATAGACCATAGGGAATGGGTAGCTATAAGAAACAATGTTAGTGAAATGCTTAATGACAGAGATTGGAGGACAAATCGAGATATTGGAGATATTGCAGTAAGGCATTATCAAGAACATTTTTTACAAGGAATCGGCGAATTAGTATGGAATGATGATTATAATAGTTATGTTTATCAATGTAATGAGATAAGCCCATTATCATTATCATTAGAAGATAAAAGCAATAGCGGAGCAATTGCAATACCAGACCAAATTACAAGTACTGAAGCTTGGGATAAAATTTTAGACTGTATGGGTATCCCTGTTATTAATAATCCTAATGAGATAGATGAGAAGAATCCAGTACTTGGTAAATATATTATAAAGGGTGACTTAAAAGTAAATGGGAAAATAATATGTGATTCTATTCCAAGTGGAGGTACAACAACAACTGACTCCAAGTATTTTACCTTGAAGGAATCAGACCAGTTATATTTATATAGACCATCTAAGACGTATGAAGAATCCAATTATTATTGTATGAGATGGGATATAGATAAAGATTATGACATACCACTAAATTTAGTATTTAGATTCAAAGACTATCTATTTGGTCATAACTGGGAATTAACATGGGATGGTAAAAATTGGACAGGAAATAATTGTCAAAACATGTGTACAGAAAAGATATCATACATGAACACAAATGACGGTGCGCCTGCTTTAACAATCAAACATAACGAAAGAATTGGTAGATGGATAAAAGGAACAATAAAGGAAGATTTAACTGATGATGATAATTATGCTCATATCTTGAAAGATTATCTTACCAATTGGAGGGTTGTTAAGAAAGATGGAACCATACTAAGTGAAGGAATAACTGCAACTTTTGATTCAAGTGGTTCAGGTACTTTAACTCAAGATGGATATAAATATGAACAAGCTAGAATGTATGTTGATGCGCCAAGTGGATTAAATGCAGATGATGGATTATATGTTTATGCTGACCTAAATATTAATGGAAATATAACTGAATTAAAATGGGATTGTCATCCTACTCATTGTATTAATTCAGGTGTTATGCATACCTATGGGTCAAATCCTTGTCTCGAATCATTTAATTATCATCGAGAAAAAAGGCATTCCATTAAAATCATTGAAGGATTTAATCATAAGAACATTCGAATATATATAGAGAAAGAATTATTTGATTTTGATGTGAAAGTTAATCCATTCGATATAATTATTCAACAACAATTTTATGAAGTAGAACCAGACCCAAGAAAATGCACTACCATATCGACAGATTATAATATTTATTCATCAAAGATTATATGGGCTGATAATATCATGACTATGCGTCGAGATTTAAATGTTGTTGGTGGAATCACAGATATATTAGCCTATGATTATGCTTTATTGAAACAGACAGTTGATAATCTAGTTGAACAAATGAGAATTCAAGCCATGTATAATGAATATACTGATAGTATTAAACAAGGTGTAGCAGTTGCGAATAGTATATTAAATATTTTAGCATCAACAGTTTGTATTGCAAGTGCCCTTTCAACATTAAATATGTCCAATAACTCTGTAACTATTAATACATATCAAACAAGACCTTTCCCAGCAGGTCCAGGAGGAAATGGTGGAGGAGGTGGTGGTGGTGGTGGTGGTTATCCAGGTGATGGAGGTAGTGACTTTCAAGGTAAGTTTTTGGTGAATGTTGATTTGAAGGCTGATAAGATGACTATGGAAAGATTTTTACCAATAACAACAACTGTTCAAAATCCTGTTGCTGGAGCTATTTCATCATTCTCAGCTACACAGGTTGTCCTTTCGACAACACATGCACTGACTCAGTTAGGAAATGCTATTGCTACACTTGGTTCGAATGTCTTACACTTCTTTAGGAATAGACCAGATACAAATGGAACTGAAACATTAAATATTAATTCATCCTCGATTACAATAACAGATAATGATACTGATAATGCAACAAATACTATCACAACCACTGAGCAATCATTAGAGAGAACTCATAGAGAAGTTCAGCCACAGGTTGTTACAGATGAAACAGATGAGATTCGAACAGATATAACTGTACCACAGACTACAATGACAAATACAGCTTCAACTACGATTGCACTTAGGAATCAAGTTCCTGTTATCAATATATCTGGAATCCAGTATACCTTAGAAGATATTGCAGATATGACAAGAGAAGAACGAAATGCATTAGTTGCTAATCATCCTGATATTTTACGTATCCAATATCATGGAAGAGAGTGGTTTAATGTGTATGATTTGTTTTATAATGACCAACTCATTATCCATAATAATGTATTTCAACGAAGGACTCTAATAAGACCAGCTGATATTGAGATGACAGATAGAATACATAGAGCTACTGATAATAATTGGTCAATAGAATGGGAAGGAACAACATACACAGCGAGAGATATTGAACAATTATCTATGCAAGACAGATTAAATTTACCATTTGTACAAAATGGAGATATTGGATTAGAACCTTACTTGAATGACCAAACAATGGAAGCATGGATAAATATTATTGATCATAGAGGAGAGACTATTGATCCAATTGTTGCTACTATTGATTATTCAGCACCAACTACAGCAAATATTAGTGGAGGTCAAGTACGATTTGTTGGAATAAATTCACAGATAGAAGTCAATGCAAATGGAGTTAGATATCAACATTATGACCTTGTTGCCACAACAGATACTTGGACAGTACCAGGAACAACACCAGCAATAACAGCAAGAATGATAGAACAAATGAGTGATGAACAAAGAGGGGAACTAATGGATAATATTTATTCTCATGGTAATCTTTTAGCTTTTAATGACACATTAGATGAAACAACTGGGGAAGAAATAACACAAGTACTATATAATGGAAATGTAGTTGCTACAATAGATAGAAGAAGACTACATGTAATTAATATTGTGAATGGAGTGATAGAAATGTACCAACAAGATGGTGTTATAAGTGCAACTACCCAGGTTATTATGGGAGCAGTAGGTTATGTTGCTAGAAGGTTCTTACATGGTCAATGGCAGTTTGTTAGACATCATCCTGGTGATGCAGCAGCTATAGCAGGGGTAGCAGCAGAAGCATATGTAGCAAATAGAATAGGATTATTTAATATTCCAAGTTGGTTCCGTCGTAATGATAACCCAGAGACATTAGCAGAGGAAGATGTATTAGAAAAGATTCTTGCATGGGCATATCATGAAGAAACAGATGATGAACCTGAACTTGAAATAACAATGAAGGATGCTGATAAGATGATGGTTTCATTTGATACATGTATTAATATTGCAAAGACATATCGCGATACTTTAAAGGGTACAATAGCATTCATGTGCGAGAAAATCAAAGAGCTTGAAAATAAGTCAAGTACAAAACATCCATTAGAAGATATAGATATGACTGCTTATATTACTAAAGTAGAAGTGAAGGAAATGATAGACCAGAAGGATGCATATATTGATACTCTTGAGGCAAGACTTGCAGCACTTGAAGCTAAATGTGCTAACATCGAATGAGAAGTTTTATTTAACTAAAATGAGTGATACTACTACAAGATTTAAAGGAGATATACAGTTTAAGATAGGGGATGCTACTCGAAAAGGTAGCCAGTTATTAACCTTGGGTGACTTAGATAACTATGTACAGACAGGTCATTTATTTAATGAGGTCGAAGGTTTACCAGAAGTTGATATTAAAAATAAAAATATACAGTATGTATCATTTGAGTCTTCAACAACAACTTACAATATACTTAAGTTTGTTAATTTGCCTGAAGACTTCATTAATAAGCTCAATGATATAAAAACCCAGACTAATATATTTAAGATAGTATTGAGGAAGAATATAGTATATGATACAAGTGGTAATTTAGTCAAGGAGTTCTACATATATGTTAAGGATGGTCAAGTATATTCTCCTTTGATAACTAAAAGTAGTAATGGATGCAGTATAAATAATAGTACCATTATGGGATATATGAATATAGCTTTTGATAGTAAACTAGACTTCAACCCATATACCTTGTGGCTGAATGGGGAGTTGAGCATAATGAATGAATATATAACTGATTCTTTACAGACAGAGAAGGCAATAAAGTGTTCTATAATAAAAGCTGATAATGCATTAAGTTTACGTAAAAGCGATGTACTATACTTATATAAGCCTACATCAACTAGTCAGGTTGTGATAGATAACAAGAAATATTGGTTACTTCAATGGAACATAGATACAGGATATACTATACCTAATGACTTAGAGTTTAGGTTTAATGAGTATTGTTTTGGTAATAAGTGGTTTTTATCATGGGATGGTACAAAATGGGTAGGTGATAACATACAAGGTCATATCAATGGTAGATTAGTTAATGGATTAAATAAGGAGAATGAGTATGGTGAAGATGGTACCTACATACAAGTCAAGAGGAGTGAGAGGAACATGAAACTGATTAATAAGCCTAATGACTACTCTCCTGATAACATACTACATTACATGATTCATGGAGGTAAGTGTAAAATAGACTGTTTTGTAAAATTAAAGACAGGGGAGATAGAACCTTTTTCGAAATATGGTCTAGGATATCAAACAAGTCAAGGAGGTACAAAAGATGGATATGATATTGAAGCAATAAGGTGTTATAAGATGAATAATGCTACTAATAAATTAGAAACTAGTGCTATTGATGAACTCTACCTTGATATTACCCTTGAAGGTTCTAAAAATGCAAATAGGTTCTCAGTTCGACCTACTGGAAAAGAAGGCAATGGAGGAGACAAGGTATGGTTGTTCTTACATGGTGTACTTGATTCATGTGAACAGCTTGAATATACATATGCAGCTTCGACTACTAATGACTCAAGGGATATTAAGATATATTTAGCTGATGAATATGTTGACCCAATAGATGAGGTTCATTGGGATTCAACTACTAACCCATTCGAGTATATCATTAAGCAGCAATTTTATGAAGTATCCCCAAATCCTAATGGGGCAACAACCTTATATACTGATTATAATATTACCTCCTCTAAGATAATTACAGCTGATAATATTACTACTATGAGGAGTGATTTAAACTTAGTTACCAACAATGTAGATGTTATTAGCTATGATGTTAACGAAATGAACACTGTTATGGAAAGCTTAAAAGGTAGAGTATCAAGGACTGAACAAGTTACTCAACATCTGGAGGATGATGTAGATAATTTACGTATAGTCTCATGGACAGCATTAGCTTTTGGAGTTGCAGGTACAGCTGGGTCAATAGGTTCTATTGGTATGCAGCTATTTCCAGATGGTATAAGCTTTCCTACCATAAAAGGTGGAGGATTCCTTAAAAGGTTATTCTCTCATAAGTCAACCAAAGGTATGAGTGATTTGGTTAGAAATAGCATTAACTTCATGTCAGGTACTACAGCAAGAAGCATAACCAAAGATATTACGCCTATAATTACCTGGTGTGAGGAAGAGTATAAGCAACTAGATGAACTACCTTTTACTGATGAGAATGATAACCCTGATACTGGAACCTTGACATTAAGTGGTGCTATGGATATCAGCAATATGTTTAGGGATTCACTCAAGCCTTGTTTCAAGTTGTTAGCTGAGAAGGTTAATGAGCTAGAGGCAGAGTTTGATAACTACCCTACTGTGGATGAAGCTAATGAAGGTCTAGATGTACTTATACGTAGGATAGAGACATTAGAGGGTGAAAATATCGCATTAAAAGATACTATAGCAGCAATGGAAACTAGGTTAACTGCATTAGCGAATAGATTAACGCGAATTAAGTATACATTCAGCGTACCAAATAGTACTAGCATTCGTTACCAATTCGAACAACCATTTGATGCATATGAGGCAACCCTCTATTTGACATATCATGAAAACAAAAATAATGTTACCAGTGAAAAAGAAATTAAAATTAATATATCATTCAATGTTAAAAATTCACCTACGAGTGAATATCAATGTGAACCAACTAAGATCTGGTTAAACAATATTGAATTTCCATTAAGTAGTGGCAATTTAGTGGTCAATGCAACAGCTAATTTCATAGCGATTAATTCGACATTCTTTACATCAAATGGTATCTTAGCTGAAGATAATACCAAGAATGAGATACATTCATTATAAGGAGGTAGGTACGAGATTCTCGGGGCTGGTACCTGTGCCGTTTCATAGATGGGCGGTTGTGGGGTGGGGTACCTGTGCCGTTTCATAGATGGGGAGCAGTAGTGAGAACAAGAATATTTTTTTCTTTTTTTCTTTTTTCTTTTCTTTTCTTTTTCTTTTCTTTTCTTTTTCTTTTATGACGAGTTCGTGTTGACGCGTGGGGTGCCAGCCCCAGCGGAAACCGACTCGTATATACTACTATAATATTCAGTAAATGGTATATTTCCAGAGCCCTTAGAGAGTAAGGGTGGGCTTTTGGGCAGGTGATAAAAAATGGACCCCCTCGTCATAGGGTTTACAGACCCCAAACATCAGCGCCATGACTCAAAAAATCGCCACTTTTTCAAAATTACCCCCTCATTTCGTTCAAAAATCGGGTAGACAATTTTGAATAAATGACCAAAAATAAATGAATTGTGTTCAATACGAAGACCTGCGACCTTTCATCTTTGAACTTGTTTAGTAGTATATATCAGTCGGTTTCCGTCGGGCTAAAGCCCACCGTCAACACGACTAATGAACAAAAATAATATGAACTCATTTAATGATTACCATCAATTGATGTTTCATTTACTGGACAATTCATTTAATTCATTCTCAAGTTGATGAACTTTATTTTTGAGGCTGTTGATGTCTTCAATGACGTTTTTATTTTTTAATTTCATGATAAAGACATGACAACACCAAAGGTTTATGATTGCATCAATTCACTTATTGATATGTTGGATGAATCAGAGAAGTTCAAACAATGTGATTTCTCAATTCTGTGTGATAGATATCCAATACCTTGTGGAAAGGCTGCATATAAAGCTAAAGTGTTGTACATATCATTGAAGAACAAAGAAAATGAATTCAAACGATTCTATCACGACAAGATAGTCGACCTCGGGCTCGAATATATAACACTTACATCAAATGTTAGAAGAAGAATATCAACGACGTCCATTGAATTCTTTGTTGAAGGTTCAAGTGAAGAACAATCATTTAAAGAATATAAGTATTATAATTACAGTATCAGAAAGGCAACAGATAAGAAAACAAAGGAACTCATTGAACAGATGAGACAAAAATATAATATCAATACACCTCAACTGTTTGTTGGTGTTCAACAACAAATTGTATTAGATGAATGAAAGGTTATTAGTTCGAACATTGACTAAAACGAATTGATGTGCTTTCATTGTTCTGTATCGATTCCATAACTCTTCGAACTCTATTGGGAATGGAACTTGTTGATATATGTAGCCAAGTTTCTGTCGTGAATAACCACTAAAGATGAAGAATGATGTTGCATTATTTTTCCATTCTGTTGTTAAAGCTTTGAAGAACTGAATGTTAACGAATATGATTAGATTCTTGTGTCGAAGCTGACTAATGGTATTGATAAAATAGGATGATTTAATTAGTTTCGATTTCAAAAAGTCTTCACAAAGAATGATAGTATTTAGCGGTTTATTTGGTTGACCTAGTTTATTGATATGAAGAAACTCAAACATATCGTTTAACTTCTTTTCATTTTGCTTCGCAAAAGGGGACTCCGTCCCTTCGATTACTATTTTTGGTGTTGATGAATATTTGTTATACAATTCTTTATATAAATCAAGTTGTTTAAGATATTCTTCAGCATTGCTGTCAGCAACAGTTTTTATTGGTAGCTGTATCAATTCGCGTTGGCTTTCGAATGTAGCATCGTTAATTGTTCCGTTCCGTGATACATAAACAATTAAATGAAAGCCAGCGTTCTTCATTCGAGACATTTGAATAACATCTCGTAGCATTATATGACTCTTTCCTTTACCTTGCTGACCAACGAGTATGTTCAATGAATTGTAATATGAATAGATACCGTTTGCGATTGGTCTGATTGATTCATTCTTTATTTTTGATTCATTGCGTTGATATGCTTTATTCATTTCATCATCAATATTAAATGTTGTTTCATTAACTGTTGGCTTGAATGATTCATATTCAAATGCAAAACTCATTTGGTCATCATCATAATCAGAACCACTAGAGAATAAAATCTCTTTATAATTAAACTGAGTGGGTTTCATGAAACCTTTCATTTCTTTAGTTTTCGTTAAAGCTCTTCATGAATACATTTTTGTTCTTATCTCTTCACTGAGTTCTGGTTCTTTGTCTGGTATCATTAATGATAGTTCAACAATCTTCACTAAAAATAATCCTGTCAGTAATGAAATAACTAATATTT
The DNA here is from genome assembly GCA_039105265.1 of Tritrichomonas musculus. Taxonomy (NCBI): domain Eukaryota; phylum Parabasalia; order Tritrichomonadida; family Tritrichomonadidae; genus Tritrichomonas; species Tritrichomonas musculus. The sequence goes on along the minus strand of JAPFFF010000060.1, from coordinate 34,341 downwards.
CATATATCATTTATTAGTTTTTAAATACATGTTTTTAATGATATGTTGTGTCTAATGAGTTCAGTATAAATGTTATTATATTTGTATTTCAAGTCATTTGATTCATTATTTTTGTACACCAATATCCTATCAATCAAAAGATATTTGGAACGAGAAACACAACCATTACACGCACAATCATCATTAACAATCAATTCAACTTTATCAGCTTGTGTTAGTAATTTGATGAGTTCCATTAATGTATTTGAATGACAAATCAATAAATCATTGACTTTTATTGGATTTGTTTCATAGATTGATAACAATATCTCAAGGAATTTGTTTTTGGTTTCAAGTTCTGTTATATCAGCTCCAATATCACTGATACCTCTTTCTAGGGAAACGTTGTTTGTTGGAAGCTGTGATTGATATACTCCATTCATCTGAGGTATAGTAAAATTTGTGGCTTGAGATGATTGTGGTAATGGTTGAACCGATGGATATTCAACTGGTTGTGGTTGCTTTGGTTTGATGTTTATATTAATGTTTGTGTTCTGCTCTGTTTTGACAGATGCATCATTTTCTGATGAAAGAATTCGGGCACGATTTAAACTCATTTAAACAAAAATAAAACCAATTAACGATGAGCCATTCATTGAATCATTTAAATCAAATCATGTTGATATTTGAATCGATTGATATATACGGTGATTTTTTTATTTGTTGTATCATTCAAAGCAACATAATTACTTCCTCCTCTTGCTATATTATGATGTAATACTTTATAAAGATTATCAGTGATTTTTCCATAAAATACATCTTCATTATTGGTTTCATCATGATAATAATAGTATTTGTTTGGTTCAAATTCTTTTCTTTCTGTCTTTGTTTCATAGAAATCAATCATCATTGCATCATCAGGAATGTCATCAATGAATTCGTATTGAATTCCTCTATTTGATGATTTATTCATACAATTATCTGACTGAGAACACCATCTGAGGTTATCCAAATGATAATCAGTCTTATCGTGATTGATGTGGTCAATGACATCATTATTAATTGGGTCATCATTTGGAAGAAATTGAAGAGCTATTAAACGATGTTTTTTATATGATTTTTGATTCAAACAAACATCTACATATCCATTTACTTTATGTATACTTTCTTTCAATACTCTTTTATTTGATTTCTTCCTAATGGTGAAAGGGTATTGATTTAATATTTCATAATCAGCTTCAAAGTTGAGCAATGGAACAAATTCAACAACTGGTTCATTGTTAGCTTGTTCAACTGGTTGACTCATTTAATGAAAATAAAAAAAATTAAATTCAAAAATAAAACCAATCAATGATGAGTCATTCAATGATTCATTTATAAAGTCATTTGTTCAGCTGATTTGATACGTTCATCAATAGCTCTCAATTGTATCTTAATCGATTCAATATCATTAAATAGTTGTTTATATATTGACAATGTGTGAATCATCTTATCAAACTTTCCGTTTAATGCGTCATCTTCAGAATTCATGCATTCATTGAATATCTTATCCTTTACCCTTCTAAACTGAGCGTGTAAAGCTGATGTATCACAACTCAAACCATTAATGGCACTATTCATTTAAACCAAAAATAAAACTTCAAATGATTCAATGAATTCAAATCAATTGTGGTCTTCTTTGATTGTTGTTGTTGTTATTATTGTTGTTATTATCATTGTCATCATCATCATCATTGTCATGAGTCTGTTGCCTTTTCAATGTGAGAATCTTGTTAACCATGTACGTTGATATATCTATGTTTAAATGCTTTTTGATTAATAGTTTTGTGTATGATGCTTGTTTATGTGCTGGCAACTTATTAATTTCATTCATTCGTTCTTCATCAAGGAACTGCATAACCAATTCGCGTTCATGAGCGTTTAAGAACTTTGATGAATTGAATATGGAGCGCTTTGGTTTATCAGTTTTTGGTGTTATATCATTCAATAAACTATTTTGTTTAGAGAAATGGGGCATATTTTCTTCATCTGATGATGAATCATTATTGTCATTGTCAAATGAAACGTTATTCACAAGGTTCCTGAAAGCTTCATGGTCATCTGATTTAGCAATCAATATCGTTAACAAATGACGGATTTCATCAACATGTTTCAATATCTCTATTAATTCTGTCATTTCAATGAAATAAAAAACCTGAATTATTTTTTTTGATTTAACATTTTTCAAAATTCAAATAATTTGATTTTTTAATTATATCATAAATGAGTTCTCGTTATTACTATCAAAAAGATACCAAATCATTTGTTATTGAACAAATCAGGTATATCAATAATGAACTTCAATTAAAACCTCGCTTGTCAACATCTAAACCTTCTGATTATGATGTTAAACATTTCAAAAACATTTTAGAAAACTATCTGAATTCATACGGTTTTAGAGAACATGAAGGTGATAGAATCAATGATACAACAATATTAGCTTTCGTCAATAGAATGAAGAAAGAAGCAGAAGAACAAGAAGCAGAAGAACAAGAAGAAGAGGAGGAAGAGGAACAATTTGAAGAAGAAGAACAAGATGATGAACAACAACTAAAACAAAAACAAATCGAGGACAGTATTAAAATTGCTCATGATGCACTCAACAAAGCCCTTCAATTAATTAAATCTGAAAATATATTATTGAGACCATTACCACCAAAGACAAACAAACAGCCTCAACGATATGAAGACATTCGATTCAACAATGAAAATGCTGAATTGGTCGAATACATCAAAAAGTTTGGCTATAAAGGTGTGCATTCAAAACATGATTCATATTTCATAATCAATGAACCTGAGAACTTTGATGAAGCAGTTGAAGCATGCAGTCATTTCATTGACCAATACCCAAATGATAGTGAAAAGGTTGAACGATTAGATGAAGACAGCAAAGAACCAATCAAAATATATTACAAAAATGGTGTATCATCAATTGAAGACATCAATGAATATTTGACTGAAACAGTATTTAAACAAGAAGTGAAACCGTTCAAAATATATTTTCAATTGACAGGCATATTTGAGATACCACCAAAGAATGAAAACGAAAGGTACACGTATGAAGCAAGTGAAATCAAATGGAAGAACTATAAATCATCAATTCCGATAATTGTTAGAGAGAATAAAGATATTGACAAAGTTAAACTGTATGTTGAATCAAAGATTCATGAATATGAAACCACGGCTTCAAACATCAAATTGTGTATTGTTTGGTCTGTTTCGTTTACAATCTCTCGTGTCGTTAAGATAACAGGAAAGATTGATGAGGTTTCAGAATTGTTTGGCAAAAATAAATATATCATTATTGATAACGTTGATGATTGTTTGTGTTGGTATCGATTTCTTGCTTGTTGTTTGAATAAAGAATTAATGAAAAAACCTTTTACAATCTCCAACAGAACCGCAGCAGCAAAGAAAATATTATGTGATGAACACGGTTTGAGCTATAAAAAGAAACCTTCAAAAGAAGCAAATCAATTAATAAACTCATTCAAAGGTATCACGATTGAAGAAATGAAAGAATCAGCCAAGAATCATAACATCAATGTCAACATCTATGAATATGACAAAGAGAAACATATTTATGATATTCAAGACCAATGGCATAACGTCGATGATGAAACAAAAACGTTTTCAGCCCTTTTGTATTCAAAGGATAAGATACTTCACATCATGTATATCATCAACGCTGAAGCATTAACAAATATTCATATTTGTCCTCATTGTGGTTCATACATTCACAAAGGAAATCACAATATTGACAGATTCAACAGACATGTAGATAAATGTGATGGTAAATTCAAAAAGGATTTCATTCCTTCACGAGAAGCTTTGCCATACTGTCCACACATTTTAAACAATCCTGTTTATTTGTATTGTCTTTCATATGAACTTGAATGGAAGCCAACAATTCATTATATCACTTATGATTTTGAAACAATGGAGCAAAAGATTGAAAAGAAAGTCAGTGATAAATCTGTTATCAATTCTCGATTGATTCCTTTAAGTGTTTCATCATGTGTGAAACTTGATAAAGGTTTGATAACAAAGAACTTTGATATACGAACAAATGAATTCATTGCCAAATGGATTGACTGGTTATTCGTTGTTGGATGTGATGTGTATGTTGATAAGTTGAATCATTTAAAATCATTCATTAAAGATAAATCAGAAGATGAACTCAATAAAATAGATACATCATTGAAAACAATAACAGTGTTCGGTTTTAATTCATCACGTTTTGACTCAAACTTATTCAAAGAGCAATTGATTAAAAATCATTGGTCTATCGATAGTGGAATGATTGGAACAGCTACATTATTGAAACAATTCATATTGAAATCATCAAAGTATCCTATTCGATTACGATTCATTGACGCACAAGCATTTGTTGCTGGTGGTACGCTCAAACAATTTGGAATCGATTTTGGCGGTATATCTAACAGTTCGAAAGGTGTATTTCCTTATGAAGCAATCAACAATGATAATTATAATGAAGTGTTATCAAAGAGTGAACCATTCAAATATGAAGACTTCTACAGTTATCTCAATCAAAAGAATCCATTAACAAAAGCTGATTATGAAGAGTATTTGATTGATTCAAAGAGGTTTGCAACACGTTGGGATTACTTGTTGTCATACAATGACAATGATGTTGAAATGATGATTAAACCGATTGACAACCTTATTCAAATGAATGCTGAATATAAAGTTGATTTGATTAGCAATCTTTCGTTATCAAAGAATGCTTCATGTATCAAATATGCTCTCGCTTATAAAGATTTCAACCCGAAGAACGACTATGAAATCATAAACAAATCAAACACATTCAAACCAACAATGAAATGGTGGTTAAATAAATGTGATAACTATCGAAAGCAAGACATGAAGCACAATCAGATGAATCAAAATCAGCGAGATATATCAAAATGTGTTAGTGAAAAAGATTTTGATGTATTCATGAAAATGTATGAATCAAATGAAACAGGTAAATGTCATTTGTGTGGTGAACACTTTACTCATACCAATAAACCGACACTTGACCGAATAGATAACAACAAAGGACATCAGATTGATAACTGTTTATTGGCTTGTGCTGAATGTAATCGTTTGAGACAACGTGATGATGATAAGATAACAAGAACAAAGATACAATTGAAGAAATTCTGCAAGCTTCATCACCTGCCAACACTCATAACTGATGAAAAAGAATACTACAATTTGAGAGAGAACATAACGGGAGGATTATCAAATGTACTTCATCGAGTGAACATCAGAGGACAAACATTAATCAATAAACTCAAATATGATGCTATCAATGACAGAATCATCAGCTATGACACTTCAAACACAGTCTCTCACGTAGCTGGTATTGATTTCAATTCATTGTATCCTTCATCATTCAGTTCTGTAAAACATTCATTTAATCCTTATCACGGAGGAATCATGTACATGCCTGGTTCATTTATAAAACGATTTGATGTTTATGATGAACAAGGAAACAAGAATGAAAAGGTATTTAATGCTTCAATGAATATCATTCAATCAAAGAAGCGATTTGATGCAAACCCTGAGTTTATATTCAAAGCTGAAGTCAAATTAAGATGCCCGAAGAATAAAATTAATGATTTGATTAACTTTCCCCCTGTATTTAGAAACATCAATATAATGAATGATGAACAAACAATCGGAAGCTATATGTACAAATACATGAAAGACAATAAACTGAATTCAGCAGATAAAGAAACAAGAAAGCTGACAATGTTGCTTGATACATGCGGTACTTTTATGACGTTCTCGAACTATTATTTATGGTTTTTAATTGACCACGGACTTATTGTTGATGACATTAAGAGCTTAAGTTTATATGAAGCTCATGACGGATTCAATCAATTTGTTTGTGAGTTTATGAAGAAGCGTCAAGATATATTGTCAGGAAAGACAAAAGGCAATGAAAAGTTTTACAAGATTAGCATGAACGGTTCTTACGGTTATGACGGTATGAATTCAGAGAACTTTAATAAAGTCAGAATTGTTGATAAAAATAAAGCCTTTCAATTGATTGCATCCGATACTTATCGTAATGGATGTAAATTGTCAAATGATTGTTATTTGATACAATCACAACCTCATTCATTCAAATGTAATACATGTCTTCAGGAATCATTTTGGACATTAGATAACGCGAAATACTGGTATTTGACTTTCCTTTATGACTTTCTTTACAAATGCATTGACATGAATAAGATTCATTTCAACTCGGTCGATACAGACAGCCTTTACATGTCAATCGCTGGTGATATGAATAAACCGATTGACCAGTTGTTTGATTACGTCATCAAAGACAAAACATTTTATGATAAACACATTTATTCATTTATGCCAAACCCAGCAATCAATGATGTATATGATGAGAAAAAGATTCTCGGTTGTTGTGTAGAAAAGTTCGGAGCAAATCAAGTTGCTTTGTGCGCTAAATGTTATACCATTTGGTCAGATGACAAAACAATTTCATTAAAACTCAAAGGTATATCATTGAAGAAGAACAACATCAAATCAAGTGATTACAAAAATGTCATTGAAAAGCAATCAGTAATGAAAGGAAAGAATATAAACCTTCAATTAAATTCACAACTGATGAGTAAAATAACTGTTATCAAAAATGCTTTAACAGCAGCACATTCAAAAATGTTAGTATTATCGAATCATTGTTGTTGTCCTTATGTCAATGGATTCACTGCAAAGGATTATTTCATTGAGAATCATTAAATGAATTGTGGTCTATGCAAAATCGCACCGACCATGAAATCATTAAACGAAACGAGTGGGATATTTCCCCCAGTCGAAAAATCATCAATGAAAATCAATTTATTTTTGAAGGGACCTTGTCCCCTTTTGCTTTGCAAAATTGTTTTATTTTTGAATGTTTTTTTATCAGCTAATCAAAAGGCTACAATGTCAGCAACTAACAACCAAACAGCAACAGTTCAAGCAATTAATGAAGATTATGAATACATTCAATATAATCAACGTTTGAGAATCATTCATTCAATTAAAGATGATATGTATCAAATGCAATCAATCATAACAGCATGCAATTCAAATAAACAACCAACAAGATGGCTTAATTTAAATGAAACACACGAGATTCTTGATGAATTGGCGAGAGTGCAAAATTGCACAGTCGAAATATTAGTCCAAAATAGGCAAAATGTTGGTAATGGATTACGTGGATATTACATTCATCGATTGCTTGTCAATCATGTAGCAATGTATGCATCGCCTGTTTATGCATTATATATCATGAAGCTTCTTGATTCACACTTTGAACGTGAAAGACAACAATTAACTGAAACAATTAATGAACAACGTCCTCGAATGGTTCCAGTCAATAGGGAACATGATTATAAGTATTTGATTTGGAAAGAAACAATATTAAACGATAATGACAATGTTATTCTTCATTTAGTCCGTCGTCATAAATCTAACTTTCGACAAATCATTAATCATTATCGAAATGAAGAAGAAAGATGGTATTTCAAAGACAATTTACCAATAGCAATGAGTCCAAACAAAGATATCAAGAATATTGTTAAACGAACATTTGGTGCTGATGATTATGATATCAATATGTGTACAATAAGAATTCAAACAAGACATCTTGAACAATTACACACACTCATCGATGAATACTTTAATCAATTTCAATCATGAATGAATAAAAATAAATGAAACATTTATATTTTTTTATTTTTGTACTCCACTGATTGAACAAAAAAAAACAAAAACAAGAAAGCAAAAACCCACAAAGAACCGTCATTCAGTGTTATTATTAAAGTAATATGTATAAAGATTATTAATGTAAAGAGTACGGTGTATTTTGACGGTTCTTTGTGGGAACACGTTAAAGTGTTTTTAGTTTTTGACGGTTCTTTGTGGGAAACCATTTATAATAGTTTTTTTTCATGAATTGTTTTAATGTATACGGGTTGTACATTCTGCCTCTCTTATATTATTATCTTTCGAATCCAGCGGTTGCTTTCTACATTTTCTAGGATAATATATAAAATAATACAGAAAAGTGTCATGTATGTGAATCGAACCTACCACCTTTACAAGGTCTCTGTAGACACAATACCCATCATGCCATATCATTGCCGTATAATAATAGTTTTCATTTACAGATTTATATTTAAATGGTTATATACTATATTGGTTTACACATTTATAGCAATATTATCGAAAAATTTTTCGAGAACTTTTTCTGAAGAAAAATTCTTCTTTGACCAGATATGTATTGAAATCATGAATTAATAAATAAATGAACAAAAATAAAATGAAAATCAATCAATTGATTTACTCTTTGAATACAGCTAATGTTCTTTCATCAATGATACTTGTAATAATACCCACTGTCATGCGTTTTATTTTTGATGTTATCGCTGTCTCACCTGAAAGAACTTTCAGCTTATTGTCTTCATTATCGATAAACACCTCATCACCGATTGAATAACATGATGAATCATTAACGCGAACCATATAATCACCATGTGAACTAAATGTGATACATTTATTTTTGTCATCAATTCTCACACATATGCCGACATATTCTTTCCATGTTCCAGATGTCTTGACACTACAAATACAATCAGTTGTATCATCAGCTGTTGATGGTTTCCATTCATCACCAACATGTTTGTAAACCTTACCTGTCATATACACAGGAGAACCAATAACGAAATCACTAACAGAGTTCATTGATGATTCAATCGGAGAGTAATGAGTGATTGTTGTGTTTGATTGAGTTCCGTAAATAGCAGCCTTGAATGTTGCTAAATAACCTCGGGACATGATGCATCTTGAATATATTTGTTTAGCATCTAATAATTCCTGAGTAGTTGTCCAAGAATATCCACCTATCGGGAAATTATATGTCAGGGGTCTACCTGATGCTATATCAACTGTGTCTTCATAATAGAATGGGAATTTGAAATTGTCAAAATACACAGTTCTTTGATGTAATACAAGAACAATGTTATGAGGATTTCCAGTCATATCATAGAACAATATTCTTATTTCCAAACATAGCGCATAATCACCTACTATATATTCCAGTGTAATTACATTGTTTTCAAGTTTTAGATAATGAATTGATATTTCACCGCCCTCTGTAATCGGTCCGCAATCAATAGTACATTTTTTTATTAGTTGTTCTTCTGTTATGACATTTGACTTCAATGCATAATTGGTTAAATCAACTGGTTCTGGTAATTGACTCTTTAATGCTATTTCATCATTTGTTTCTATTGTAGCCGATGTTATTGAAACTAAAAACAGAGAATTTGCAATGTTATCATCTCGTCCATATATAGCACCTGAATACTCTTCCCAAACAAAATAACTATGAAGTTCATCATGATAAAACATTTGAAATCTATAATTAGGTTCATATTTATCAATGATTTGTTCAGGTTCAAATATAATATCAAGCTTATTATTGGTAGAAAGTAAATTATTACCAACATCAATTACATCATATGACCCTATTAAATGAGCTCCTACATGAAATGGTATATGAGCAGTATCATAATTGTATAAATCTTTATCAAACACAAAACGTTTTACTGTTATAGGTAGAACTTTTGTGATAATACTATTAGTGCCAAAATCATTATATTGTCTATAAGACTGTAAGTCCTGGGTTTTAGCATACGGTGCCAACACAGTACTCAGTGCAGATTCATTAATCAAATCTGTGGGTATCTCAGGGATATCCGTTTTGAGAGCAAATTCTTTGAGAGTTTGGGTTGTTGCAATGGACACTTCTGGAGTATTGAGCCTGACAACAGAGACATTTTTCGGAGGTTCAACACTTCCACTCGGACCAACATAATAACCATTGAGAAGTCCATCAAAATCCTTTATGATACGAATTATTGACGATTTATTTGTCTCATGGCTAAATAAATATCTTGTATCATCAGTTCCATCATAGACATAATTCCCATTTTCATAATTTTCACATTCAATATAAAATCCATATTGTATGAGGTCGGCTAGTAGTTTGTTGCAATTTGGAGTAAGAAATCGAGATAAATACGAACCATTACATTCAAAATCAATATTCTCACCTCCAGCTTGTATTGGAATATCATTTATGACATTGTCTTTTGAAATATACTTCCCATTAGCCACATCCTTGGTCTCATACTTATCTAATTCATAAGCCAATTCATCCTCATCAACAAACTTCTCATCAGCTTGTGCACTAGTATAATACGGTGTCAAATCAACAGGTTCTGGTATATCACTCTTCAATGCATAAGTGTTCGACACATATCTAGCTGAATAAGCGTTTCTGTCTGTTGGTTCGATAGTTTTGGTAATTGAACACGATAAAATTTCTGGTGTTTCACCAGTTCCTGGATTTATTAATTCATGGCTGTCATACAAAAACCAAATACTTGAATCTTTTCCTTCCATCCGCATTATCTGAGAGGGTTGTTCGTCATCATTGTCATTGTACGAATAGTCTACATGAACATAATGACCCGTATAAAAACTGTTTGATGAAACAATATCCAACCCGTATTTCTCTATCAGTTCATGATATGTGTTGTAATCCAAATCAGGAATTGTATTATTGACGATTTCGAATTGAATCGTTGTTTGTCCCTCAATAATCTCTGGGATTTCACTCTTCATTGCATATTTTCCTTCTGCGACTGTTTTCGTTTCATACTTATCTAATTCATAAGCCAATTCATCCTCATCAACAAACTTCTCATCAGCTTGTGCACTAGTATAATACTGTGTTAAATCAACAGGTTCTGGGATATCACTCTTCAATGCTAATTCATCTTCTGTTTCTGCTAATGTTATTGTTATTGGAAGGTATTGATATCTATCATAAATTGCTCCACTAACTTCATCCCACACTAATTCAAAATACTCACCTTCACTATCAAATCCTTCAGCTTCATGTTGTTTAACGTTATATTCATCATCAGCATATAAATCATTTGTCTTAAATCTGATATCAAAATGGAATATATCACCACTATTGTCTACTTTATAACCAACCAAATGTGTACCTTCTTTGAACGGTAAAACGTGAGATGTATCCATTCCGTTTTCTTCATATTCTTCTGGTATTGGACCTATATTAGGAAGCATATATGTCTTAGTATCAATTGTGTATTCAGTTGATACATTCAAATTATCTCTCGTGATGTAATTCTTCAAATCATCTTTTGGAACATATCGTTCGGCACAAGAATCCAAAGCCGCTTGAAGACCTTCATTAGCTGCCATACTTGTTAAACACATTGATGCTTTAGCTGATAATGGTTTAACATCATCAGCCATCAATTTCTGGAAAACTTCTTCTGATAATTGTTCCTTTGGGTTCAATTGCAACTCACTATTTTTGAGTACTTCTGGTATATCACTCTTCAATGCATAATTCGTTAAATCAATTGGTTCGGGTATATCAGTTGATAAAGCATAATTGTTGATGACGTAATCACGCAATCCGTTAACAGCTTCATTCAATTGTTCCTCTGTGATTCCATGACCGTTTGAACCTCCTACGTTTCCATTCGATGAATCTCCTTTGATAACATAATTGTCGACATATCTTTTAATGTACTCGTTAATCAATCCGTCAATAGTATTTGTTTTTGTTATGTGTCCGCTCTGCTCAATCGTAAACATTCAATTTATTAGAAACTAAACAATGTCAAAACAAGCCAAAAATAATTCATCTGATAGCTTTGAATTAGATTTAAGTAATATTGATGATACTATATTTGACAGCGAGGTACCTAAACCTGATGATGATGATGAAATAGATGACCCGATAGATTATTTTAAGAACACGTTTCTCGGTACATACAAACTAGAACACCCCAATGATTTAATTAATTTGTTGTATCAAATACAAAACAATGAATATACAGGAAGAAGTGTGGGAAAGATTCGTGAAATGAAAGTCAAGTTTCGTCGATTTGTTTCATTGATGAACAAAATCAATGCAGGTATTAAAAGTAAAGGCAATCAATTCCTTAGTTTAAAAGAGTACACAACAGACAAAAAAAGTCTTGATATCATTATCAATTACTTTAATATTGTTGTCAACGATGATTTAAATTATAGTTCTGATGGTTTTCGTTCATCACCCATCAAACCACCGAGAAAGAGTCAAACACCACAAATCAATAAAGGAAGAAGAAAGAGAACAAGCATTCATGAACCAATACTTGATACTAATAAACGAAGAACACCAAGAAGAAAACGCATAACTCCGAGTGATTCTGATTCTGATGAATTACTGAATACAAGTTTTTTGGAGCAAGATGATTCACTACCATCAATAACTTTAAACTTCCCAGAACTAGAAGAAGAAGAAGATAACCTATCATCCTTGTTGCTGTCTCCTTATGATTTGGTAGATGATGACATTGAATTGCTCAAGCAATTAGGCTATAATCAACCATGGCTCAATGTACTACCAAGATGTTATGAAGCAGCAAAGAAACCACAAAACAAACTTGATGAACAAGCAAAGGAAAACGTTGATGCATTACATCAAACACTTGAAACTATCAGAGATAATATGAAGAGAAACATTGATATAACCAATGAACGAAAATCAATTATAGGTTTATCATCATTCTTCAGAGTGTTTGACACAATCATTAATAAAAAACCTATCAAAGGCTCTGATGTCATACAACCAATCAAACCTCCATCAATTAAACCAGGACCATTTGTGAAACCAAATGATGTTGTTGATAATTTTTCAGCATCTAAAAGAGTCATGTCAGACGCCGACGATTTTTCGAAGTCATTTGTTTTTGATAGAGAAGATGGTGATGACCTCAATCAAACATTCACTGATTACGCTCAACAAGCAAATAAACCAAAGAAGCATGGTAAGTTCATTGATGATGGTGATAAAGTTGAATTCAATCAAAAAATATTTAAACCTGGAAATCCATTCGCACAAAAAATATCTGATGATGAAATCAATGCTTTAATTAAAAAAGCTAAAGCAGCAACAGTAAGAGGCAAACGCGAGGACAGAGATGCTCCAACCGTTCTTGAAAACATTGATAGAGATTTCACAAACCTTAACATCCAATCACCCGCCAAGAGTTCAACATACTATAAACAAAACTTTCTTGATTTAATCATTAATGGTAATTACAGAATCAAATACATTCCTGCTGCCTCAACCAGAGACCAAGCAACAATTTACTGTCATACACATCTAGACCAAGACGGAAAGCCAAAATATCGTTTACTTCCTACAAACGGTATGGACCCAAATGGAGAAGCTATAACAGACCTGAACGGAGATAAGATTGATGATATTGTATTAGTTGATAAGAAAGGAGTACCACAAATCATAAACGGTTATAAACTTGTATTTGCTTCTCCTTATAAGAAAGTATGGAAGACAGTTGTCAAATCAGCTGTAGAAAGGAAAGCTAAACCGTTCAATGTTTGGCTCAATGAACAATTCAATAAATCAAAGGATTCCGTAGATTGGGAGAAAGGTGAATATATTATTAATCCAAATAAAGACATTCAGAAATATACAGAATTCTATCACAATGAACTCGGTTTAGGTAAGCCAAAAGTCAGCAAACGATTAAGCCCTTCATCATATTGGTCAAGCTATTTCGCAAAGGTTTGGAAAGTTTTCTGGCAATTATTCCCACAATTCAAACCATTAACAAGAATCATTTCATACCTTTCAGTTTCAAATGTACTGTTTTGTATTTACTTTGATAACAATGTCAAGAAAGAGATTGAAAAAGGTGGTCAGCCAATGAATTACATTCAATGGTTGGCATGGAAGAAAATCAACAAATCAAAGTACAATCAAATGATTGGTAATCGAATGACAACATTCATCAATAATTTGTCAAAGGTCATCAACTTTGAAAACGGTGAATTCAATCCTAATAGGAGTGCTTGGGAAGGAATGCCAATTGCTTTCATTCAATCAATGGAATCATTGATACTATCATACTTAGTAAATGTCAGTATGACTGACAAGCAGAGAGCCCAAAAACTAGCTGAAAAGACTCAATTAGCTGCTGAAATACCAACAGAAGAGATAAGAGAAAATAAAGAAGAATATAATCGAATAATCAACAACTTGATTGATAAAATCTATGGTCAGCAATGTGGCTACCTCGAATATAAGGAAAAATTATATGCACAGAAGAAAGACCAATTAAGTAAGGCAAACAGATACGATATTGATATATTTCAAGAAGAAGCATGAATCAGAGAATAAAAATAAATGAAATGATATTCATTGAATCATGTTGATTACTTTTATTTTTGTTCAATCATTTTGTGTTTTGGTCTTCGATGTTTGGATGTGATGAGTCTACGTGTTGGACTCAAATCAGCATCAAACGGAGTGATTTCAGTTTTATCAAGTGATTCATCGGTGTTTCTCAATTGATTCCAATACCTCGAATCATTCCAAATCATCGACGGTGAAGGAGGGTTTGGTTGTTGAATGAATGATGATTTGATTCTGTTGATTCGTTGTTTAGCTTTTATTGATTCAACTTGTCTTTGTTTTTCTTTGGCATACACTTCATATATTGGGTCATCTTGTAATTGCTCAAATAACTTCTCTCTTATTCGAACTCTTCTTTCGAGTGCAGGGTGTTGTTTAAATGTTGGTGGCGGGCTTCTTATGTTTCTGAATTTGTGAGGAATATAATAATCACATGTTGGTGGTGGTCCTTCAGTGATGTTAACGAATTTTGGTGTGTTTTGATAGTATTCAGGTGGTTTATATGATGAAGGTCCAAAAAAAGCTTCAAACACTGGAGGTGAATGATTGTTATTCATTTTGAATTCAATAAATTAATAAGCAACTGAATATAAATGATTCGGGTTCAATAACGTTTCCTTTCATGTCTGTAAACCATAAATGATATTCTTTTTTTGTGTTGTTCAGACACTCATATTTACGGTATTTGGTTTGTCGTCTGTTAGCAAGCATAATGAAATGGTCGCAGAAAGGCATGAATTCAACTATATCTGAATGAACCATCAAATCACCGACAATATGTTGATTGACAACAGCCCCACAATACTGAACAACAATGTACTTCTTGTTGCGACTATAAACGAAATCATCAGGAAGAATAAAATCTTTTGATTGTGTGTGATAGTATCGTTTTGTGATTGGTTGTTTAGCTTTCATTTTGCGTTTTATAAGCCAAAAAGAATATTTTATAATCATCATTCAAATCATCTATTGATGAACAAACATATTTTGTGTACATGATTGGGACTGTTATTATTGTTTTGTTCTTCAGTGTTTTGTTAGTTTGACGTAAAGGATTTAATAGTTTACATTTAACGTTTCCAGACTCATAACAAATGAATTCAGCGAGTTCATTGAACACTCTTCTTCGCTTTTCATGTTTCTTTTCTGTTTTTCCGTAATCGGTGTGAATGAGTATTATATTTTTGGGTTTGTATGACAGAAGACCTTTAAATCGTTGTTTTTGTTGAATCTCTTTCAATTGCATTGATTTGGCTCTAATGTATTGCCATTCAAGGTCGCGGTCATCTTGCATCTGTTGAGGTGTTAGATAAATGTATTTTGATTGTCGTTTGTCAAGGTATTCATCAGTTTCTTCGTCAAATGATGTGTATAAAGGATTCAATAAGCGAAGAGATGAATGAGGAGTGTTATTGTACCATTCAACCATTTGTTGCATCAATACATTGTTTGTCATTCGTTGTTGTGATTGACCGAAAGCATTTCGTAATGTTCTGATTACTGCATCAACACATTTATGTGCATTCGTGAAAGGTGAATCATCAATGATTAACTTTATTTTGTTTGGTGCTTTGAATTTAATTGTGGGTTTGTTTGATTGGTGTCTTTCTTCTCCGTTGCAATAGCTTTTGAATGCATTTGATATGAAAGCCTTTTCACCATCACATTTAATTATTTCAATTCTGATATTCCTTTTATTGACTAGTTTATCAATTACTTTGATTATGCAAAACTCAGACTTGTAATCAATTGGTTCAACAATTAGGTATTTGGTGTTTACATTGATTAGGACGAGATAAGCTTTGTTTAATGCAAACATTATATCGATTTCGTACGCATACGGTTCAAATGAGAAGTCAGGTTTTGATAGTTTCTTTACTGTCTTCAATTGATAATCTGGTATGTATGGCTCGGTTTTAATGTTTGTGTCTTTGATGTACTTGTATTTAGATTTGAAAGGATAGTTGATTGATTCTTTGTATTCATTCATTTGAATCACAAAAATAAAGATATTATTTAATGATGATTATTTAATGAAAATCATTTTATTTATTCATTTGCTTGACTTCCTTGTGGTGATTCATCGTCAACATATTCCAAGCCTTCGAGTGATAGTTTAAAATAAGAGTCCCTAGTTATCCAAAGTTGAACGGGAGGAGGTCTGACAATTGTTCCGTTTGGTTCAACAACATTGAAATATGTGTCATCATCTCCAGTATAGATAGGCATTCCATTGACTTGTATTTGCACGTTTCCGAAACCTCCATCAAGTCCGTCGAATGTATATCCTGCACTCGCTCGTTCAGTTTGAATGTTGAAAACAAATGATGTTGCATCACTGATTGTGTTGTTGTATCTCTTACCGTTAGCGTCATTCTTTGGCATTGTCATCGAATCCTCAAATTCCTTTGTGCATGAAAGAGTGATTGCATCTAAATCACCAGCTGTTAATTGATTTTCAAAGAATCGCGCACCAATAGTTGAAACGTTTTCGTCTGGGAAGTTCTTTCCACCAATATTCAAGAAACAGTTTTGATAAACTGGGTTTTCAAAGACAGTCAAATCATTGTGATGCTTTGGAAACATGATTGATAAATTAGTTGCATTGATTAATGGGATATTCAATGTTGACTTGATTCCGTTAGCTGCTGGAGCGATTGGGAAAGCATGATAATCAACTTTTTGTGAAGGAATGATTAAACCTTGTCTTAAAATGTCTTCAATTCCTTGTCTTGTAGCTTCACAAACACCAAAGCCTTGCATATTAGATTTACAAGCCATGATTGTCATTCGATTAACAGTAAGTGTTGCTGTTTGTTTTGAATAATGAGCGCTCATCAACTTGTTGGCTTCAGATTTAGAAACAAAATTAATATAAACATTGCCTGCTGGATGCTTTGATGAAGGTATTCCGCTCGGATGTTCTTTAAGATAATGTTTATTGCAAATTACTTTGTTATCATCTGTCTTTTCAATTCTGAGCTCTTCAAACTCTTCATCAGTATAGCTGAACATAAATGTAAATGTTTCAAGTTTTTCATTAACAGGAATATTTGTTGAAGCTGGTATGTAATGGTCTATCAATTCATACTTCAATTGATATTTCGTTGGTGTTGGTTCAGGTGTTGGTGGGTCTGGATTGTCTCCAGGTCCTGGGATGACAGCTTGATTACCAATTTGTGTGAATTGATGTTTGAGGTGTCCACGGGCTTTGATTTCCTTTAGTCTGTTTAATTCTTCCATCGATATTGAATCATTATCTTCAAGAAATACTTTTGCTTCAGCAACTGTGTAAGGGTCTAATACTGCCCAAACAAGACCAGCGGGACTAACTTGAAAACGAATTGATAAATCACCAATGATTCCGTTAGGGAATAAATCAAATGCTTGTAATGCGAGCAAATCATCAAAAGGAACATTCAAATCAAATTCGACTTCACTTCTTCCAGTGTTCTTAAATGAATTCAAGTTAACATAAACTCCTGCATGTGTCTGTGAATAGTTGCTAATGTTTTCCCACAATGAATGAACGAATCTACGACGTTTCTTCTCGGCTTCTGGTTTAACTGAAGAATACAAGAAGCCTTCACGAATGCATTCATTCTGTTGGTATCCGACATTGACATTATTATGAAGAATCTCTAACCTGTCAAACAACTGGTTTGATGATTTGAAACCGACAAACAGTTTGTACAAGTTGTTGGGGTCATTGATTTCATTTAATTTACTCATATCTGTATTCAATGATAAATCTAATTTAACGTGAAATGTTAAGAAACCTTTATCAATATCACTGATGAAGTGGTCAGGATGTGTTAAACTTATTTGTGAATATTGTCCTTGATGAAATGGAGCTGGTTGGTCATGACAGTCAACAGTTCTAAATGAAAATGAACGTGTACCGTCATTGACATTAATCATGTTGCGCATCTCTTCAAAAGCATGAAGAACGTTTCCTGTTTCAGTGCGAAGATTATGGGCTCTCTCGTTTCGATATAACATTTATGATTGAATAAAAAGGAAATAAATCACTTTTATCATTAATTAAATTATGGGTGTCGGTATATTCAACAAAATCAAGAACGCATTTAAATCAATTGGCGGTAAAGTTAAATCATTCGCTCAGAAAGCAGTTAAAGCAATTCCAAAAGTTGTTGATGTTGGAAAGCAAATCGTTGACAGAGTCAAACCAATCACACAATTCATTCCTGGTGTTGGTCAAGTAGTTGACGCAATTGATACAGGTTTAAATGCTGTCGACAGAGTTGGGAGATTTGGAAAATCAATATTGAATGAAGTTAAATGAAAAACAATGAATTATAATGATTTAATATAATTATAAATGAATGAAAACATTAATGAACTTAAAGTTATAAATGATAATGTAAATGAATCAAAAGTGTTTAAATCAATTGAAGAGTTCAATTTGTTCTATCAAAAGAATATCGAGCAAATGAAATCACAAACGACTAACTATTTGAACAAGATTTATAAAATCATCACTAATGACGGCAATGAGTATAAAATCACTAAACGCAATTGTAAAGATGGTAAACGATGTGGTGGCGACATTTATTTGAAGAAAGTTGGGAACACAATCACTAAAACACTCGAAAACGACAACATCAAAGCTGATATATCACTAATGAAGGAATCATTAAATGAATTCACTGAACAAATCAATCAATTGAACAACAAAAATAAAATACTTGAAGAACATATCAATAAGCTTTCAAATGTTGTTGACCAACAATCAAAAGTCATTAATGAATACATTTTAAATGTTGTTGCTCCTGACAACCACCGAATGATTAAGTGAATCATGATGATTTAATGATTTAGTCGTTTTTGGTGGAGGTTCATGAAATACATTACCTTTTTCATTATAACATTTCACTGTTGGTGCTGAGTTTATTTTTGTTCTCTTCTTTTGCATCGTTAATTGTAATCTATCAAAATGGTTTTTATGTTTATCATCATGAACGGTTCTTAATTGATTAATAGCAGACATTTAATTGTTATTAAATGAGTGAACTAACAGAATACAAGAAAGAAATACCAGAATTAAAACGAATCAAACGAGGATTAAAAGAAAAGTGTTATGATTACAAACAATGTCTCAACAATATCAAATCAGGAATGTTGGGCTCTGATGGTCTTGCCGTTCGTGAGTCTCTTATCGAAGACATCAACAGCCTCAAAAATAAAGTTCATCAACTTGAGAATGAATTAAATGAATTGTCCAGTAAATGAAACATCAATTGATGGTAATCATTAAATGAGTTCATATTATTTTTGTTCATTAGTCGTGTTGACGGTGGGCTTTAGCCCGACGGAAACCGACTGATATATACTACTAAACAAGTTCAAAGATGAAAGGTCGCAGGTCTTCGTATTGAACACAATTCATTTATTTTTGGTCATTTATTCAAAATTGTCTACCCGATTTTTGAACGAAATGAGGGGGTAATTTTGAAAAAGTGGCGATTTTTTGAGTCATGGCGCTGATGTTTGGGGTCTGTAAACCCTATGACGAGGGGGTCCATTTTTTATCACCTGCCCAAAAGCCCACCCTTACTCTCTGCCCTTTAATTGAAAATCGATATTATAAAAATCATATTCAAAATCTCTTTTTCTATTGGATTCTCTAAGTTTATCTTCACCATATATTTCATCTAGTACCGCAAATCCTTCACTATAATTAACTCTAACATAATGCTTCTTTTCATTTGAATCTTTAAATATGAATAACATTTCCATATATAAACTATTATATTCGACGCATACAATTAATTTTTTAGAACTAGTATCGTAAGAATACCAGCATAATTCTGGTATATCCTCATAATATGATTTGTGAAATCCTGAATAAAATATTCTCCAATATAAGTCATCCAATAATGATGTAATATCACTCTTTAAAGCTATTTCATCCTGTTTCAATATTTTTTCGGCTAATATTAATTTGGTATCAAAATAGTCTGTCGTGTTTTCTATATAAAAGCACAGACCATTACTATCACTTTTATAATAAGTTAAGTAATAAGTTGTTCCGTCAATTTCAAAATCGACATAAACATCTCCATCGTCAGTAATAACACCATTATAATCAAACAAATAATCAAACTCTTTTACAAAGCCATCGTTATTTGATATTGTTCCAACAAGGCGAATTCCACTAGTCAATGTTATTTTGACCTCCCATGATCCAGAGCTATCTTGTACGTTTTCAAATGGCACTTCAATAGATTCTTTGTATATCAAATCATTTTTCTCTCTATATTTGCTAATGTCTTTCTTTAATGTATACTCCTTTAGTACATCATTAACCTCATCAACAGTAGGATATGTATTCATTATTTTTGCTATGTTTTCATCGTTTGTATGTGAGTTTTCTTCTATTTGATCAATCTTTTTATTAAGCGCATCAATGTCACTCATATATGCTATATCATTTACAGAATATTTCATACTTCTTATCGCTGTGTTCTCTTTGATGCTGATTGCACTAATTCTATGTCTCTTTGGGTTATCAATAATTATAGTTTTGTCTTGGAGAGATGCAGTTGGAAAGTTCTCTGTGCCCTCATAGTTCGATATCTCTCCATTTGATATATGAATTATTGGATAATTCTCTTCATAGTCTATATCATTATATTCGCTTACTTTCATGATCATAATCCTGACTTTGATAATTCCTTCACTTATTGTATCCTCAGCTTCTAAATGTATTTTGCCATCAATTAATTTGCCATTAATGTCAATTGTATCGTCTCTTTTCAAATCACTTTTTGAAATAAAATCATTATTTTCAAATTCATTGGCTATTTCATCCACCTTTAAGGCCAATAATTTGAAAATAGGTTTCAATGTTTCTCTGAATTGATTACATAATTCATAAGCGGCTTCAACTGATAACGAATATTCTTCTGGATTTTCATCTTCGTTATCAAAAGTTATATCGTCTAATTGTTTATATTCTGAATTACACCAATTAATAACAGGTGAAATATCGGTGGTTATGCTTCTAATAGCAATATTTCCGAACATAATTCGTAATCTGGTCCAATCAGGAGCACCCAAAACTCTGGACCTACTAAACATACCTCTGAAAAAGCTAGAAAAAGCTGCTTTTAAAATTCTGATACCATGTGGAAAAAGTTGCATGCCGATAGATGCTGCACTCCCTACTGTGCCTGCTATACCAAAAGCTAGGGCTGTATATGAAACAATTCTTAAATTCTTAACGTCATGTTCTAAATGTTGAGTTATGTTTTTGACTTGAACCATTTCTGAATCAAGTACGTTAACTCTATGATTCATTTCATTCAAATCGTACGATACGACATCCAAATTATTTGTCACTAAATTTAAATCACTTCTCATCGTCGTGATGTTATCGGCGGTTATGATTTTAGAACTTGTGATATTATAATCTGTATAAAGTGTTGTTGCTGCATTTGGATTTGGTGTTATTTCATAAAATTGTTGCTGAATAATATATTTGAAAGGATTCATAATTCCATCCCAATTGACCTCATCTACAGGATCCACCAAATCCTTTTTCAGATATAATTCAATATTTCTATGACTTGCATCAATTTTTGAATCTTCATAACGATAAGAGATTTTTTCAATTGTATCGAGAACACCGATAGTATCGCAATAAGCTGTATCGTTCCTTTCAACATGGTGAACTCCCTCAAGGCGAAATGACATTCGATTTGCTATATCTGAATTTGGTGAATAGATATCCAAGAAAATTTCCTCAATGTTTTTCACCTCAAAAGTTCGTTTCGAATAATTATATATTAATATTTCAATTGCATAAAGATCATAGCCTTCAACTGAATGACTGAAATTTGTGTTTCCCCAACCAACACCTATTTCATTTCCATTTTTCAAAGTGCCATCATTAAATTTCACTTTCAATTCAATTTTGCCATCTTTTTCCCATCCTTCTCCTCTAACAGGTCTTCTGATAAATGCTTGCATTAAATTCTTTTCATTAACATTTGTATACCATATATTATCAGTAAAGAATTGTTTATTCCAGTCATCATTCTTCATCATAACACATGCACCAATAGCATCATAAGCATCTTTTTTTGCTCTTGTATTGCATTTATTTATTATTTTTCCATTTGATTTGCCTTGGATATTTTTGCCATCCCATTTAGTTCCATCCCATATTAAGTCCCATTTATTTCCAAAACAATATTCTTTGAATTTAAATTGTAAATGCGGTGGTATTGTATAATCTGAGGGTACTTCAAAAATCATTTTATAATAATCATTATCATCTGAAATAATTGAAGGCTTATAGAAATAATGAACGTCACTTTTGTGTAATTTGAGAGCATTATCTGCTTCAATTATTTTGCACTTAAAAACTGGTTTATTCGATTCAATTAAATCCTGACTTGTTTGATTCATTATACTCAAATCACCGTTCATCCATAACGTATATGGCACAATATTGAGACGCTCATCAAAAGCTATGAAAAATTGAGAGCTATCTTCAGAACATTTATTTGTATATCCTTTCGATTCTTCATCATAAGCTATTATCGGACATTGAATATGATTATCATGAACGCTTATGAAAAATTCTTTGATATATCGTCCTTCTGTGTCATAAACAACATCTTTTCTGAGAATTATTTTGAATATATTCCCATTGAAAGCTTTCAATTTTTGTTCAATATCATCATCATTTATTTTAATTTTCAATATATTATAATTTACATTATTGATTGTTTTTGTATCCCCTTCAACGTTTTCATTTTTCACATTGAATTCTGGAACTCCAAATTTTATATTAAAAAGTGAATCTGTCTTATCTGATGACGTAGCTAATTTTTCAATATCAACACCGTTTATTAATCCATTTACATTCAAATTTGCTAATATATTGAAATTGCCTAAAACCGGTTTTTTCTCATCAATTGTTCGGCCATCTTCTTTCAAAATATTGATATCATAGCTTTCTAATAATTCATTTACTGAATTCACTCCTGAAATATTTGCTGGCAAATTATTATTAATATTAATATCTGCTATTTCATCTGATAATAATTTAATATCATCAACGGGGTCTACATGATGGCGCCAAACCCATTCACCTCCATATTGAACAATTTGGCCTTTTCCTAAAAATCGGCCTGAATTCAATAATTCAACCATAACTGACACTTCCTCTGAATAGCTATTTCTCCAATTGCTGTCAAAATCTCTATTTCTATATGATAACATCACCCACTCTTCTAAATAATCATCCCATACATAGTTATCAGGAGGAACAAATTCATGATTGGTTCTCCATCCAGCTTCAAAATTCTGTCCATGTTCTTGCCATTCTTGATCAAAAACATTCCAAACATAATTATCACCAAAATGTTGTCTTTGATCTCTTTGCCATTCTAATCTTTCACTTTGATCTTGATTTGTATATGAGTTATAATTTGCATGAAATGTCCATTGATCATATCTATCACTCCAACGAAAAACACCATCATTTATTTGAGATGGCAACAGAAAGGTTGCTAATGCTGAACTAGGATTCGTTCTCCAGTCTGCATTTGATTCTTGAATACCATTTTCTGTACCGATAGCAACCCATTCACCATGAAAAGTGTCAATGATAAAATTGCGTGGCATATTTTGTGCATTAAGATTTGTTCGCCAACCAGATTGAAAATTAGAATTATTATGAAGAACCCAATGATCAGTTAATATGTCAAAAACATAATTGTCATCTCTTTGAAAAGAACGATCATGTGATGTGTCAATTACATTCACTTTTTCTTTCTTTTTTCGTCGTCTTTTTATCGTTGTGTTCACTTGAGTTGCTGCTTCTTGATATATTTCTGGTTGAAACATCGCATCAACAAAAGAGCCGACACTATTATCAATTATTAAATGATTTTGCTTTTGAATTAATTGTTGAATGTCATGATGTTGTTGTTGAGAAATTTGGCCAAAAAATCTTTGATTATTATTATTATTATTATTATCATTACAATTGCATTCTCTTATATTTGAGACTCTTTCTTCTAAAACATTATGTTGCTGAATAATATTTCGAATATTTCTATTTGTTGTATCAATCCATCCCTGAAAACTAGGGTCTCTCATATCGTCATCATTATTATCATCATCATTATTATCATTTCCATTTCCATCAATAATAATGCCATTATTAATATCCAACAATTGCCCTCCTTCAAAATTGCTCGTGCTTAATGCTAAACGTCCATTTTCAATTTTTTTGGCACGAATCTTTTTGAATGCACTTGTGATTACCATTCCCGTAATTCCTGAACCAAGAAGAACCAAAATAACAGTAAGGATACTTTTCATAAGCTCTGTTTGGTTTTCATAATATTTTTTCAAAAATTCATAAGCACTATTCACTTCAATAACGATATCACCCGTCGTTTCTATTGGATGATTGACAAATTGATAAACTGCATGAATAATTTTTTTTGTGGATTTATCCCATATTAATTGAACTGTGCCGTTAAATATTTCAATAAATTTTTCTTTGGAAAAGTTGTTATATAAAAATGTTTGTATTGGAGCTGTATATTTACTATTTTGAATTATCTCTTTGAGCCAATCCATGAACTTGCCTATATCAACTGGATTTTCAATATCAACGATATCCTCTCCATCAAACATAAAACGATATTCTCTATTTTCTATTTCTCCATCTAATTTATGAAATGGTATCTGAATTTTATCAAGAGCCTCCATCATTTTCTGTTTATTTATATTTTTGCCTATCCATTCTTTCCAGTCTTCAAAACTGCTTGTATTTGAAAAGTATTGATTCAAAAAGTCGACAAAATTTTCGACAACGGCAAAATGTTTATCACCAGCAACATCATCATCAAAATGTGCTATATATGTCTTCTGATATGTTTCTCCATCTTTACCAAACACAGTCTGTTTAAAATTATTATATATATTTTTCAAAGCAGTTTTATTAAAATTCTCCATGATATGACGGAAAAAATTCTGATTCTGTTTATCGGCCTTCTTCAATTTTTCAAAAACATTGGCTATATTATCATATTCGATTTCACCTTTATCGTTCACTGTTTTTGTTTTTAAATTTTTTGTCTCTATTTCATCTTTGGCTTCATTATATACTATCACTTCTTGATTATTTAAGCCTTCCATAATATCTTCATGCATTTGAGATATTGTTTCTGTGTTTGTATTGATTGCATTGACCATTTGGTCAAAATTTGTGATAGGTTCGTCTTTAGTTTTCATTCTATTTTTGGTCAAAAATGATCCATACCATGGTTCTGATTCTTTTTCGGTTTCTTCATACGTTATCACTTTTGCTTTTCCATCTGGTTTAATATTTGATGAACTGTCAAAACCGAAATCTTTCAAATTATTGAATGTTTTCATCCAATTATATAAATTTTCAAGAGTGATATTCAATGATTCAATAATCTCATTAATTGTGGCTACTTTTTCTTTTTCATAATAGCATCGTTTATCCTCCCAATAATCCAAAAGTTGAGCACCATCCTCTTTTTTAAGGGGGAGCATTTTCAATAGTTTATTATCTGGGCTGATAACCGTCATAGCCCTTGAATGTTTAATAAACTGATTGAGTACTCTTATTAATTGATTATATGTCTTTATTGAATTGTTTTCAGTTGAGATATAATATTTATTCTTTAGATCAAAATCTAATCCTTTCAATGTTAAGTCTGAAATTTCACGGTTTACATCAAAAGTTGCGTCTATTTTCAATTGATTTAGAGAGTTTTGAATAGCATCTGAATTATCATTCAAACATTTATAAAGCTGTTCTAAGGTGAAAGCATTGGTCAATTTACCATTCACCTTGATTTGTCCAGTTGGATAAATATTGACCTTATATAAGTTTTTTATATCTCCTGGTTTTATACCTGCACCTGCGGTTATATAAGCATCTATCTCTGTTTTATTATAAATGTTATTGAAGAAAACTGAAGAACCATCTTCATCTTCTATTTGAACAATTTTATTTCCATTCTCATCTTCTCCGACTTTGATTTCTATTCCATTTGATTTTAATGTCTCAGCCTCACTTGATTGAATTGAGTATAAACCAATCGACATATTTAATAATAAATAAATGTTAATTTCTATGCAAAGCCGTGACTCACAAAAATATCATACTGTTTCTTTGACGATGAATATACCTTGGAAATGCAGTTATGTAAAATATTATGTGTCTTCGATAAACACTAATTCAAACATATTATTAAGCACAAAAGATGATTATATGAAATATCAAGTTGGCAAAACCGTTCATACTATTGAATTTTCTGAGTCCTATCATTATTCTATCAAACAACTTGAACAAATTTTTAGTCAGAAAAGTGAATTAGCATGGGAATATGATAAAAATAAACGAACATTTAAGATAACAGCAAGTTTGAAAACAACAATTACATCAATATCTCACAGAGCAGCATTATTGACTGGATTATATAACACTCCATTGCCTTTGACAATTGATCCTAAAGAACCCTTTATTGTACCAGATTTGCCGATCATAACTCATACAAAACTTTATTTAGTCTCTTTACAAGGTAATCCGATGTATTCAGCTATTGGAGATCAAGAGTATACGCCTTCAGTTATAGGAAATATAAACACAATGGCTATAGACGGCAAGCCACTGATTTATGACTTTGAGAAAGAAGGAAAACCAATAAAAATAAAAACAAATACAGATAGTTTAAAATATTTAGAATTAAGTTTAGTCGATTTCCAATTTCAGCCTATCGCTTTAAAAAGTCCTTTGTTTGTTTCAATTAAAGTAAAGCCAGCTAAAGATGCAGACGTTAAGGATGTGTTAACTAAATGAATTTAAGGGTCCTGCTAAACTTTTTGATATTAGTCTGCTGAAAAGTTTGAGTTTTTCTGAATGCATTTGTGCCATCTAATAAATTGAACTCCATTTTGGCCCCAGCATACAATTTTTCATAGAGTTCTTCAATTGTGATGCCCATTCGTTTACATTTATTAATGATCACTTGATGAGGAATGCCCTTGAGTCTTATATGATATCCTTCTTTTCCTTCTTCATCGACTAAGATATCTAAATAACTTTTCTTGCCTAATGCGATCAGTTTTCGTGAATGTATTTGGCCTACTGCACCCTCAAAACCGTCAAAATCATTATGAAATTGACACATGTTTTCACCTATTAATTCAGCATTATATTTCTCCTTAAAGATCTCTGCCACTTTTTTCACATCATCTTCATTTAGGTGCATGCTATCGGTATCTTGATAGAATATTTCAATCCCATTTTGTTCTGCACTAGCCATAACACGATTCATCAAATGTTTTGACCATGAAAGAACGCTAGCACCAAATTGTGGGAGATTGAAATGATCATTGATCGGCTTCAGCTTTTTCACATAGCATCTATCAATTGTTGGTTCATCATAGATTTCTGTGATAAAGTTATAATTGCGCCAAATGTATTTCATTAGCTCATCTCTGGGTACACTTTTTGTTTCGGTTTTCATCGCTTTCAATATTGATTTGCCATAGATTGAATTCAATAGCAATTTGATCGTTGACTGCAGTGGATTCTTCTCTTTCTTATATTTGAGTCTTAAATTAAATAATCCAAGAATGAACTCATTAATCTTCTTATTAAATCCTTCATCAAAATAGTAACCACGAATGATTTCGTATTTGATATCATAGAACTCTATTAAATCCATTAGTGCAATCTTGTCAATATAAAAATTGCTAACAGGGTCATTGTCAAATATTTTTGAGCCCTTATCATTTCGTCTAAAGACTTGCCCGAATTTATATGGCTTATCGGATTTGCACTTGATTTCATTAATATTGATTTCAATAAAAAAAGTGTCAAATTTCATCAATTGATCATGGTCTATATTTTGAGGCAAAATTTTCGGTTTTCCTTTAGCAACACCATCCATTACATACATAGCTGAAGGATAAAGGCTAACTGCATCAAAATCTTGTATTCTTCCTTCTATATATTGCTTTTGATTTGATGCTGTCATTGTTCTTCCTCCGCTTACACATCTTTGAATAAAGTTTTGCGGTTTGCCACTTAATTGATAACAACCGTCAAAGCATCCATATTTATTGGCGAAATGATAACCGATAGATGAGATTGAAATAAAGTTATTAACGCCTAACATTTCTGTACCTGTTTGTTTGAATACTTCTTTCAAATCTTTATCAAATTTTTCAAGCCCTTTCATAAGAACGATACAATCCTTAAAACAATAGAACTTGGCATATTTCATAATATTAATTGAATCATTTTTTTCATTGTATGCTTCACTTATTTTGGCATTTTCTAGGATTTGTTTGCTTTCATCTTTGCCATCGTTCTCTTTTCTATACTGCTCATAGAATTCATTGATTGGCAGAACAGCTTTTTGAATGTTTTCTTCAGTGTATATTTTGTATGCCATAACCTCTTTATGCACATCTAAATTAAACATAGATGCAAAATTCCTGAGAGCCGATGGAATAATTGAATAGGAATTGCGAAACGTAAGCTTTTTCACTAATTTACCATTTGAAGCATACTTGAGCATAATGACTTGCAAAACTGTGCCTGTTCTTTCAGTTATTTGTGTTTTCCATCCAGGAGTATTGATGAAAAAGCAACCATCGTACTTTAAATTGTGAAAATAAGTTAGTGAATTATTGTATAGATAATTGAGAAGCTGACGATCAATGTTTTCACCTTCAAAGCTTATTTTGTGAATATTTTGGCCTTCACGATACACTGTGCAATTCAAATAAGGACGATGAGGAGATACAGTAGTGTCTGTTTCAAAATCTGAATAATATACTCTGGACCAATCTTTCTCTTTCTTCTTATCTTTATTCGAGTCTATTATTTTTGTGCATAATTCTTCATTATAATCAAGATCAATGTAATCATTCAATCCATCGTATTCGGTTGTATTCAATATGGATAGTTCGCAGCTTCTTATCTCTCTGAACATATTGAGCTCAAACATTTTTCTGAATATCATCATTGGAAGAGTGCCATTTTCTGAATAAAAAATCTTTTCGCCTTTGATGCCTTTGATCATGAAGCGGTTTTTATCATCTTTGAACTTTTCGTCTATTTCTTTTGCATGTTCAAGATAATAGATGGTGCATTTGATTGGCCTATATATCATGTAGTGATCTTTATAAAGAAGCAACTCTACTGTTCGATCATAACCTTTCTTTCTTGTGTCTATTTTGATCTGCATTTGATGCTTAATATCAAACCTTTCATCGATTCTTTTCACGACAAAACTGCATTTGAATTTTTCTGATATCTCTTTGATTTTGTTATTTGGTATCGATTTTGTTTGAACATAATATCGCAAGTGATTTATTTCTTCATCATTGAACACTCCTGACTGAATCAAAGCATAGACAAAACAATTGTCTTTATAATTTTTCTTATCTATCTTTGAGAATATTTGGAATTCACTGAGATCTAAATTAGATAAATTAATAAAAGGAAAGAATGAACCTTCTGGTGTTGATCTATAATCTGGATCGATTTCGACTTCTTCATGATATAAAGCATGGTCATCTTCATCTTCTTTAATAACATCGAACTTAATTCCTTTATCGTCTAGTTGTTTTCTTAGAAAAAGTACATCATATTTGACTGGAATGAATTCAAAATTGACAGTTGGGTTTGTATCTGATTTCTCTTCTGACAAGTCTAATTCGCCTGATATGTGACCTATTGTGCTCTCTATGTCATGTTTGTCGCTGAGAGTGAACCATTTTGCGTGTCCATCAAGTGTGTATGCTTTGACGACAACTTTTGATTTATTTCGAATCTTATAGCAGTGTCGAAGCATCTCTGTAAATGCGAGTCTCTTGCACTCACTGTCTCCAATATCGACGTCAAAGGAGAACTCTTTTGCAGCCATAAACATGAGTCTTTTGAGTTCTCTTTGAAATAACTCTTGATCATCCACTTCTTGTACTCTTTTTTCGTATGCTTGTCTTGCTTGTGTCTTTGAGTCTTCATAAAAGTCTATAGACAAGTTCATTATGTCATTATCTACATTTGATATATTGGTTTTCATCTTTTTCCCCGACAAGCCACTTCTCTGTAATCTCTGTATTTGATTTTGCTGTGTTTGAACAAGTTTTATCAATTCTTCTCTTGAAAGTTTGTTGAAGTCCATTTTAAGTGTGATTAAATTGACCTTTATTAACCTAAAAACCGTAGAAATATAAAAATAAAAGAATTAAAAAAATTAAGAGAAGAATTGTTTATTAATGACCTTATGCTATTAAAAGTGTCTTTAAATAATGTTCAACCCACCATGCTGTAATTGTGGGTAAGTTTTTAGTATTCACATCTGGAGCATTATCCTGAAGTGATAGTAAATATTGGTATTCTCGAGGATCATTAACGAGCTTTTTTATTGAGGAAGCAAAGTCATTATAAAGATCTTGTTGGAGCTTGGATGTATTATAATCTTTGCTGTATTTATTTTTGAAATCTTCATGGACGAATATTAAACGTCTTGCTTCCTCTGATCTACTGATCTTTTTTTCTAGAGTTTTAGCAATTCCAGCTGGATCAACCTTTTCTCTCTTATCCCAGGCATTGTTTACCACTCTCACTAATTCATCTAAGAAAGCCTGTTCTTTGCATACTCTTTTTGAAACAGATGCATAATCTATTGCTGGTGCTGGTGCTGGTGCTGGTGGTGGTATCTTTAGTTTTGTAATTTGTTCCTCTAGGTTCTTGAGCTTGGTCTCATAATCTGCTTTTTGCTTTTCCAGCTTTTTGTCCACATATTTGGTCATTATTTGACGAATTCTCCAATCCAACTTTGTGAGTGGATTTGGCTGCTGATCGGATTGGAGAATTATGTCCATTAATCTTTCCCAGCTTTTTGTCTCTTCCTCTGGTTCAGCTGGCAAAAAATTTATGACATGGCCAGGTTCTATTTGCAAATGAGGTTCTTCTTGCTGTATTTGATTTTGTTGCTGCTGTATTTGATTTTGTTGCTGCTGTATTTGATTTTGTTGCTGCTGTATTTGAGGTTGCTGCTGCTGCACTTGAGGTTGCTGCTGCTGTATTTGAGGTTGCTGTTGCTGTAATTGTTGTAATTGCGCTTGCAATAACATATCGAGTTGGTGTTCGATTGCTGCCATTCTTTCATCATCTCGGGGCTCTCCCACCAATATATGGGGCCCATCCGAGGCATATCTTTCTTCTCGGGGCTCTCCCATATATTGATGGGGCCCTTCCGAGGCATATCTGTAACGGGGCTCTCCCATATATTGATGGGGCCCTTCCGTAATGTATCTGTTGTAACGGGGCTCTCCCACCAATATATGGGGCCCATCCGTATATCGATTGCTGTAAATTGGATATTTTAGATTCCCTTTTCGCGAGTATTGACGTTCCATCTGCAAAAATAAAAAATGAAAATTTGAGACAAAACGATAATTCAATACTATCTCACAAAATTGAATGTCCGATCATTTTTAATTTTTGCGATTTTTAAACATTTTATTTTAATCTAACGATTAATTATTAATTATCTATATTAAGTATATATATTATTTTTATGATTATTATTAAAAAACAAATTATTAAAAATATTTCAATAAATTGAGAGAATGTAAATTTTATTCCAAAGTATTTTATTTTTTAAATCTAAACTATTATTTAATATCTACATTAAATATACATATTTATAAAATAGTTATTTTTATTCTAAAAAATGTTTTTCCATATAATTTGAAAATTCTTTTGAAAAAGTTCACACTTTTTATGTCTGAATACTTTGAAGACGAAACTGATTTTCTTGATTCTTTAGTTCATTATGAGTTAACAGAAGAAGACAAAGAGCTCTGGCATCTTGATAATCAAATAGAAAAATTGGGGAAAGATATCTCACGGTCATTACATATATCTTCTCAAGAAGATAAAATTCCTAGTTTCGAATTGAGCAAAAAGCTCAAAATATCAGATAGCCTCCATATAAATCCCAAATTCTTGGCATTTTATAAATCTCTCAGAAAAGATAATTATTATGCAAATGAACTCAGAGATTTATATAATAGTTATTTTGGCACAAATTTAACCAAAAAAGGACTTGCACATATACTTGAAATAAGAACAATGTTTTCTAATAAGCGTATTAGAATAAAAAATAAAAGATTAACAATATACACAAAAATTTTTTACTAAACATTACTGCATGAATCATTGAATTTTATTGGACGCATGAATCATTGAATTTTTTTTGTCCGCATGAATCATTGAATTTTTTTTGTCCGCATGAATCATTGAATTTTTTTGTCCGCATGAATCATTGCATGAATCATTGAATTTTTTTTGTCCGCATTGAATACTTCATAAGGTCATGGCCGCATGAATTATTGAATGTTTTTTTTATTGTCCGCATTCATTGAATTTTATTGGACGCATGAATCATTGAATTTTTTTTGTCCGCATGAATCATTGAATTTTTTTGTCCGCATGAATCATTGAATTCTTGAATCATTGAATTTTTTTTTGTCCGCATGAATCATTGAATTTTATTGGACGCATGAATCATTGAATTTTTTTTGTCCGCATGAATCATTGAATTTTTTTTGTCCGCATGAATCATTGAATTTTTTTGTCCGCATGAATCATTGAATTCTTGAATCATTGAATTTTTTTTTGTCCGCATGAATCATTGAATTTTTTTTGTCCGCAAGAAAATTGAATACTTCATAAGGTCATGGCCGCATGAATTATTGAATGTTTTTTTTTTTGTCCGCATGAATCATTGAATTTTATTGGACGCATGAATCATTGAATTTTTTTTGTCCGCATGAATCATTGAATTTTTTTGTCCGCATGAATCATTGAATTCTTGAATCATTGAATTTTTTTTTGTCCGCATGAATCATTGAATTTTTTTTGTCCGCAAGAAAATTGAATACTTCATAAGGTCATGGCCGCATGAATTATTGAATGTTTTTTTTATTGTCCGCATGAATCATTGAATTTTATTGGACGCATGAATCATTGAATTTTATTGGACGCATGAATCATTGAATTTTATTGGACGCATGAATTATTGAATTTTATTGGACGCATGAATCATTGAATAATTATTGAAAAACAAAAATAAAATACAAGCCAATTAGGCATTCAATTGGGCTGATTCGTTATCATATTTACTTTTTCTCTTAATTCTTCTAATTCTCTTTTTTTCCTTTCTCTATATGCTTTTTGTTGTTGTTTTCTAGCTTCATGTCTTTCTTCTTCAGTAGCGTATTTTAGTTTTCGTCCTCTTTTCAAATTTTGTATACTTTCTGATTTGGTGAGCTTTTTGATAACATTTGTTTCATTAAATTCTGAAAGATCTAATCGTCCGGACATTTATTTTTGAGAAAAAATAAAAAACAAAAAAGCTCTTCACTTTTCTGAAATGACTGAAGAAGAACAAATGACTGAAGAAGAACAAATGACTGAAGAAGATCCTTATTTGGATGATAGTAACGATGAAGACCAAATAATAATTCAAAATGTCCTGCCACATTACCACCCAGATTTTAATGATAATGATCTTTGTGTCAACAATAACCCAATTAAACTTGACGGTGATGATTTATTGGCCCTTTATTCATTGTTGGAACCAAACGAAGAGAATTTTGGTCAGGTATTCAATTCAATATCTATTGCACCATATAAGACCGATTTCAAAAAGCAAATCATGAAAAGATGGTGGTGTCTCAAAGAGGGAAATAGTGAAGAATTTGTCGAAGAAAATTGGCTAAATAATCAAACTCTCAAAGGGAACAGATGGTTATTCGATTTCTTAAACTGTTTACCTCAAAGACAGAGGAATTACATGCTTGAGACGTACTTTAATAACACCATTAATGACTCAGCTCAAATTGAAACATATACCCATTTTTCATTAACTAGCATCAGACAC